>OY812999.1:79300142-79735142 GCA_963681545.1 Germaria angustata | reverse complement strand
TCTAGATTGATTGCAGCACTAAATCCTGTTGAGATAATTTTCCAACGCTATCCGCGTAGATACGGTCTTTGACGTAGCCCCCACAAGAAAAGTCTATAACAAAATCGGCCACGTTTTTGGACTCGTATCATTGTCTTGTAGAAACCACATATTACCTGGCGCATAATCTCCAATAGCAGGACAAAAAAGTCTGTTATCATATGGCCACAGCGCTCTGAATTGACGGTCACGGTTCTTCCAGAGTCGTTTGCGAATGAATACGATCCAATGACACCTACAGACCATAATGCGCACCAAACTGTCACTTTTTCCGCATGCAATGGCTTTTCTATAGTCACTTCTGGGTTTTCCGAGCTCCATATGCGACAATTTAGCTTGACGCAACCAACGAGTGAGAAAGGAGCTGTTCCAAAAATCATCATTGAAAGCCTGTTGCTCTAGCACCCAATCAGCATATCTACGACGTTTTGAATGATCAGCCGGGTTTATTTGTTACGTGAGTTGAACTTTATATGCATGGAGGTGCAAATACACCATAATGAGCCGCAAGATAGGCCCAATTGCAGAGAACTCCGTCGAATTGACAAATTAGGATTATCCGCCACACTTGCACTAATAGAAGCCATATTTTCGGCAGTGTGCATATTGCGATGATGCACAGTTCTGACCACAACTGTATCGCTTCCAGTATCTTCAAATACATAGTAGGCAAATTATGATGAGCAAGATCTCTGCGTAATTGTCAAATGGCCACCACCACTTTTGTTGTAAGTTTTAACCATTTTTATGCACTTTTTGGTTGTTAAACGATCCATACACGTAGATGGCAAACTTTATACTAAATAAATGAGTTTTTAAATGAGAGATATTTAACAGCTGGTAGTCTTGCTAGACCGGCGGGTTCAAAACCCGTAAATCGATAACACGATACCTGTTTCAATAACTTCGTACAGGAAAGCATGCCTACAAATTGCCTGTTTGAAACATTTTATTAAGCGATGACCTGGTAGCATATGTGTAGATCCAAATTCATTCATTTTCAATACCAGCAGGTCAAGTTGAAAAAATATTTCAAGGGTTCTCCGGATATTTTAAGAGACCGGAAAAATTAATATGTAGTATGTATTCATAAAAAATATGTGCCTCTCTCACAAGCGGACAAAGAATATCGCGGCGCGTCTCCGGTTATGGGGCTTTTCACTGTGTATGTAAATCTTTAATAATTTAATTTAAAAAAAGTTGCAAAATTATTCCTTTTTTTCATCGGAAGTTTGAAATTTGATCTGATGTACACGCACATTATAATCCAATTTAAATAAAAAATCAAATATCCCAACAATTTGTTTCCAAACACATATACACATGAACGTATGCGTCTACGAATGAGGCTGAGCGATGTATATACGAGTTAGATGTGTGTTAGAAACACATAAGAATATTTGAATGGTGGCATTATAGCACAGATGCCCAAACGCATACTATTGCATTGTAGAATGGCGCTGTAGACAGCAAAGATGGAGGTTAAAAATGATTTATTCCAAATACATTCCTCGATAAACATTTTGCCATTTGTAGTTTTGAAAAAAGTTTGCGTACCGTGATGCTTCTTTAATAAAATTAAAATCAATTTAATTTTAATCTCTCTGCTGTCAATCAATCAGCAGGTAGAATCTATTATTGTACATACGTGTTTCGATGACGGGGAAGTAAAATTTTTCTTCCCATTAACGCGTTGTACTGGGAATTTGGGCATCACTGCATTAAGGTTTCGTTTTTATCTCTCTCTCCCTCTTTATTGTGCGAACATATGTATATATATGTGATACTTGCATACGAGTATATTATGTACATACATAAGTACATAGTGAAAAACTGAAGCTTAAAAATAATTGTGCGGAACGACGATGGCTCCTTGAAAAACAAGCACAAACAGTTTTTATGCACAGACCATAAAAATTCTGAATTTTTATGTGAATTTATGAAATGGGAGTAAGAAAAACATTGACACATAGAGCGGATGAGGTGACTTAAAAATACTAAAGAAAAAAAAAAAAAACAATAAACGACATCATATGAGGTAAACACAATGTCCTCCACTCAGCACATTCGTTCTTGAGCATTAATTCTGAAATTTACATTCATACATACATACATATATACATGCACATACATACATACAAACACATGCATACAAGTATTAAACTATTCACATGTAAGAAGGCAAAACCGAAAGGTCTCTGTGGATGTTCGAGACCTTAAAACAACAAACATGAGATCCCACATCAGAACGGTATACAAATTTGTTTTCTTCGTTTTGCGAAATGTCAGTAGTGCGTGAACGGTATTCGCCTATAGAGTAATTCCAAATTTTTTCGATCCAAAAATACAATATGTAACTTTTACCATTTGGCACGTCGATGTTGGAAAAGTGTTACAAATTTATTTTTTTAGTCCGGCGCTTTTCAACGGTAAAAACTTTATTTGATTCCGATAACGCGTTATGAACTGTTACTTATTTTTCACAAAAATACTCAATATGCCCAAATTTTGTGGGGCTATAGCTTCGGAACAAGAAGTTGTAACACAGGCTTAGAAATATTATAAGGCGCTGACAGGACGACAAATGTGTGTACTCAAAAATTGGAGTGTATCAAAATTTTCCTCTGCGAAATTTTCGGAATGATCCTATTATTCTTAAGTCTACGTTCAGACACATCATGTCTTATTGACATGATTCTTCCTTTTTCTTCTTTGAACTTTCTTTGGCGTTCACACAAGTCATGTCTTGTTGACGAGTTGTTTTTATGTATGTGTACATAAAAAACGTTGTTTGAGCATTTTTGACATTACGAATGAGAAAGCAAAACGTACTGACAGAGTACATAAACATGCGTACTCGTTTCTTTTCCCCTCGTCGATCTCGCCTATAAAATAGCAATCATGTCAATAAGACATGATGTGTCTGAACACAGTCTAAGTTGACCACAAATAAGGGACATTTACTTCTCCACTGGACCCATTAAGCCAGGTTGGAATATAATTCGTAATTTTGCATTTAATATACATATAACACATAAAAAGGAAAAGTGTACTTGATACATACTACGTTTTTTACGCACGTCTTATTTGCAAATAGAACTATTTGCAAATAACTAATTCACTGTTTATACGGGTAATTGCATACAGAACTTATGTTATTATTAGTGATGCCATGTGACGAAAATATGATTGGTTGGTAAGTAAAACACAAAAAACGTTCATGAGGTGGCAACGTCTTACTTTTTATTTGCAAATAGTGTCGTTATTCACGACTTGTTTAAGTGAGTTAATAAGTTACAATAAAAAAGTTATACGGCAACATTCTTCTTTTTTATTTGCAAATAAGACGTGCGTATAAACGTAGTAACAGTCACTATCAAAAGGAATGATTATTATGTTGGTAAGATGTGATCGTATATGAAATTTCTTCTTATTGGCTAAATAAAACCTCTTGCAGAACAACCAGGCAAGTTTGGTCCAGAAATTTCTTACTTCCATAAAATGCCTTTGCCGGACATCTTTGCAACCATCGCAGGACACTGTAAATTTGGTAATCATGTCGCACTATTAGGTTTTAGGTCCTCCGACTTCTTCAGTAGCTGCAGAAATGGATTTGCAATGTCTGTGCCATTCACTACAGATTCTACAACTGGCGCATCTGAATCGTCTGCCTTACCGACATAACAATGACATACTTTAAGAAAATTCTCTACTTCAGCAAATGATCCTTGATCTAAACTTCAAAGGGGTACAAGAGCTACTCCAATTCATCCTACTTAATTCTATTTTTCGGATGTGTCTTAGCAAAATATTTGAAACTAAAGCAACTACTCGTCATGACTCCAGCATAAACCTCAATGACAAAGCAATGAGCTGAATTTCATATAAAAAATATTCTGCACTTGTTCTACATTCGCGGTTTCAAGTCACGAAGTAATCGATGACAGTTACAAGAAATTTTATATCCTGAGTGTTTAGGCGAGCTCGCTTGTGACGTGTTTAGGGGAAAAAGAGAACAGATGTAATGGAAGTGGTAGAGACCGCTAGCTCACCCGTTATCTATACATATTTTCTTAAATTGTGTGCAACGCGCTATTATCATCTAAGTTTCTTGCCGTATGATTACTGTTTATGTTTAGTAATCACCTATGCCCCTGGTGCGTGGTATAACCTCTGCCTTTTGCTTTGTATACGGATTGTGATATCAGTTTCAAATAATTTTTATGACTTGAGTTTATTCCTATAGAAAGCAATTCTTCACAGAAAGTGGTGAGACTGATGTCTTAAAAATTAACAAGTTTACCTTCTGCGGAAACTGAAAAATTAGCCGCAGCTCACAATTCGCTCAACTTGATTTTAGGTAATAAAAAAATATGCAGCTTGGAATTTACAATTCAGTTTAGATTTGCGACGTTATTTTTTCTAAATTAATAATTTAAACTCTGGAAAGTTAGAAACATCTTTCGAATCTGTACTACTCCATCGTCAAAACGGCAATTGAAAATCGCCAAAAGTTGCCAAGAAATGTTTTTTTTATTATTTTGTATTATTTACGAAATTCATTCAACAAAATGCAAAACCGATATCTGGAAAATGAAAAGCAAAACGTGGTCTTATTTACACATACACATTTGCATGTACATGTGCATTATAAACATAAAAATATTCATATCATTATTTTAAATAATAGGGTTGAGCCTCACCCCTACCCGCTTAATTTTTACTGTTTTAAGTATCATCGACAGTATTGAAATTACATTTTTCACCAACGCACAGTGGCTGAAAATCGTTTTTCATTGGCCAAAAGTCAAATTTTTTTGTCACCGATTTTTAAAATTTTTACGCCATTTTGGAGCTAATATATCCATATTAAGGTAGCCAAAAAATTAGGTTAAACTATTGATAATTGTGGGCGTGGCATGCTGTCAAACTCAACTGTTTTTTGTTATTTCAGTAAAAGGTGTTTTTTATCAGTTTTTTGTCAAAAATAAATGGTCACTACTCGCACCAGGAAGATGTTCTTACTTACGTTAAAATAAAATTAAGCTTAAATTCGTGTAGCACCGAAATACAAGAGCAATTATCTAATTTTGTAAAAGTACTAAAAAAACGCTACAAAGAAGTTAGCTACAGTAAACAAAAGTTTTATATAAAAAGTGAAAAGTGTTTAGAAGTGGTCGCTGCAGAAACAGCAAAGCAAGATAAGGTTGGAAGACCACGCAAATCATTGGACAACTGCAGCGATAAATCTAAGAGGCGGAAACTTAAAGATGTTAACGATGCAATTGGTTGTACAAATATAAAAGAATCTTTCCTACATCAATTACGATCACAGAACCAATTAACAAAAGTGGATATCATTGAAAAAGTTATTAAAGCTAGTCCAGTGAGAACAAAACGAATTCTTAAAAGTATACCAACTCCGAGCGATGCAAAACAGTGTACAAATGAGGAGGCATTAGCCTTATTTCTGGATTTGAAATTAACAAAACAGCAATATATTAAGCTCAGATTGCGTGCGATTGAAATGGCTCAAATATCTATCCAGCATATCATCACATAACTGCTACTAAAATGGACTGTTTTCCATCAAAGGATACTAACCAAACACACCAATTTCGGCAGAGGTACAACTACAATCTCTACTTGATCACACAGCCGAACGCTTGCTACAATCAATACCAGGAAATGCGTTAAAGAAATATGGAAACACAAAGCTAATTCTTTTTTGCAAGTGGGGATGTGATGGTTCTTCGGGACATAACCAATACAAACAAGTTGTATGTGAAAATATTTCGGACTCGGATATGTTCATGGTATCAATTGTACCATTGCGATTGAAAAAGGATTTTGGAGGATTCAGAGCCTTCGACTAGTACAATGCAAACAATGGATATTTGGAAAAATGAGACACCATCTTCTACGAAATACTGCAGGCCAATCAAATTTGAATTCAAAGAAGAAACTCGTGATGCCATTAACAAAGAAATTAGTGATATCAAGGCCCAAATTGCAACACTACCATTAGCCATTACAATTACAGTTAGATGGGCAGCAAATTGGAGTAAGCTACCAATTAGTCCTTACAATGATAAATGGAAATGTAGGTCAGGCTTTGACTAACACGAAGGCTGCATCCAGCTGCATTATATGCCAAGCAGCATAAACCCAATTAAACCAAGTTCCGACAAAATCATTAGATAATACCGATGCATATGAATTTAGATTATCACCACTACATGCAAGAATACGACTTATGGAACATATACTAAAAATCAATTATGATTTATATTTCGGGTCTTCAGGATCCATAAGAAACAATAAAACCAACAAAGAGTTAAGAAGTTCAAAAAAGAAACATGTTCAAGATGAATATCGCAAAATTAGATTGATTATAGATCAGCCAAAACAAGGGTCAGGCAATACAAATGATGGCAATACCGCACGAAGATTCTTTTCAGATCCAGAAACAGCATCTGAAAGAACAGGAGTGGATTTAAACCTTGTTTCCAGTTAATTTTAAAATTTTTTTTTGAGTGTAAAAATTTTTTTGAGTGTAAAAAATTTTTTTCAGTGTAAAAAATTTTTTTGAGTGTAACATTAAAAAAATTCCATTATCACAAAAAATAATTATAATTATTATTAAGATCAAAATATAAAATTTTTTAATATGCAAATAAAAAAAATAAACCCATATTTCACTCCAAAAGTTAAAAAAAAATCTAAAGTTCAACTTTTACCTAGAAGTCCTTAAAAAGTCCTTAATCAATTTCAATGTAATTAAAACTGAGTCAAGCTGAATTAAATATCTATCCAGTAAAAAAAGAATTACTTCAATATTTTGATCGGTTCAAAAGTTACAGAATTTTGGCCAATGAAAAAGGATTTTCAGCCACTGTGCAACGTATTGCAGCAGCTGTTGTTTTTCCAATTATTGTAGCCCGACTTTAGCCTTCGAATTTAATATTCATCCGCCTAGACTTTTGTGCACATAAACCATTCTACGTAATTTGAACTACACAAAATTTGTTTTTCATATTGTTATCGAAAATTCATTCTTAATTTGAAAAATCTTGGTATTTTCTCTTATTTTTCTTATTGTTTTTTTCAAAATTGTTGTGTGATGTCACGTTAGAACTAAATTTGTTACTTCACTTTCAATCTCAGTCCATAGTCTATTGCTTTCAAACACAGATATCAATCAGGTGCTTTATTTTCAATACCATTTATAGGAGAACGTTTGAAATTTTTTTATAAAAAATTATTGTACAGGATACATTATTTGTGCATGTTCCCTACGTCCGTGTGATCAGACAGGATTTTTAGGCTTAAGTGATGCTTTTTGTCAGCAATTATATTTGCAAATATGAAAATGGGAGACTTATTTCAACACATAAATGCATTGAATTTTCTTATAGTTTTCAGCGATTAATATTAACCAAAACCAATATATAAACTCCACCCATCCAGTCCACACCAGCCCCATATCCCAGCCAACAACTTCATTCAATGAGAACAAAAATTGGGCACCTTTTTGTAAAGTCTGGCGAGAAATCACAACATCCGCGGCCCCTTTACCACTCGAAAATTTATAAAATTTTAAAGTTTGACATTCGTTTAATTCAAAAGTTCATGCATATAAAGTAATAAGAATAATTTTCCGACTGCTGCTTTAATTAGTGTAGTAAACAAGTATGTATATGCTATTGTGTATTGTATGATTGTAATGTACAGTCGACTCCGCTTTACTGGAAATAACCAAAACCCAATTTTCTTTTCAGTTATCCGATTTTTTCTCTATAACGTAGTTCGGATTACTGAAATTTGTTATAGTTAAGCGTACTGCTTAAAATCCGTAAAACAATATTTTTTATATCAAATCTGTATATTTCTTACGTCAATTTAACGTAAAAATTTAATTAAAAAAATTATTCATAGAAACATTCATAGTTTTTAATTATTTTTAGAACAAAAATAAAAGTTTAAAATATAAATTAAAATAATTCAGTTTCACAATGCTGTCCATTTGTACATTTATATGCATGCAGTTAAAAAAACATAAATTAATAAGAATTCAGTCTCAGAATGCAATGCATTAAATATGTATGTACTTAATATAATAGTTAACAATCAAAATTATGCATTGCTTCTAAAATAACTTTGAGTTTGACTTTGAGTAATTTTCAAAGTTGTATGCAATCGATTTCTAATATGTAAATAAATTTGTCATTGTTTATTTTTTCACTAAAGCGAAGTAAGTTTCATACAAAACGTAGTTGTGGGCTTGCTTTTGGTTTTCAGTAATACGATATTTTCAGTAAAGCGATGTTTCGCTAAAGCGAAGTGAATAAGACTAGCTGCGTTTAAAATCAGTGCGGGGATTTGCATCGCTTTCAGTAAACCGATTTTTTTCAGTAAAGCGTGTTGCGCTAAAGCGGATTCGACTGTATTATTTATTGTATGAATGTAAATAAAATATATATACATATGTATATATGCTATCGTAGAACTAGGGTTGCCAGATTCAAATTTGTTAAATGCTTGAAATTCACCAAAAAAATTCTTGATTTTGAAAACAAATTCTTGACCATTAAAAACGCTCATACTCTAGTAGTTGTATTTCAGTTTCGTTTATTTTTATTATAAAAAAATTATAAAACGTATGTAAATTTTTTTTATAAAAAGTAAAATAAAAAACAATTCAGTAAAAATAAATAAAAAACATAACAAACAAAAAATAACACTTACAATTCAATGATTTTAGTCTTTTTATATAGGTATGCAAGTTAATCATTATTCTCACGAACAAAACTTCTTTAAATAAACTTTAATAAAAGAAACAGTTGTTAAAACAATTCAAAACAATATGTAAACAAATAAACTCACTGCTTCCTCCGAAAATTATATGCACGTTTTGTTTAAGTCGGCTGTTTAATGTTTTTTTACAAGTGTTGGGTATAGGAGTTAAATGTTTGTTGATCAGAGTTTGAAGCCGTTGTTAAATATCGACGTCAGTGGCCCAAACATAATTCAAAAAAAGGGCAACGCAAACAATCACGAACGTATATGCCGGCAATAATTATTGGTAAATTTGATACTTCGAAGCAGGAAACAAGAAAAAATGTGTCGATAGTTTTCTAAGGCCCTTAAGAATTGTAACATTAAAAATCAGTCGATGGCGGCTCGGCCCACAAAAAAAAAAGATGACAGCGACGCACCGCCGTTTTGACCATGATCGGTGTAGTACGGGCTTCTGTTTCAAACCAGCTATTTCTTTTGGTCAAATTATTAGTGTTGAATATAGGTAAATTATAAGTGTTGATAGGTTTTCGAACAAATACACTTAAAGAAAACGCTTCACCATAATATTTCAATAAAATGTTCGTTTGATTTTTACAAAACTTGGTGCACTGTAAAAATTCTTGACAAAACATATTTTTAAATTAATTTATGATGTTTGTTTGGCCAAATTTTATGTTCTATATATAAGTTTATTGAAATGCTTTATAAGCTACTTAGGCCTAAAATCTTCAATGTAAATAAAACAATTTATTTCATTTTTTCCCGACGTTTCGTCGATTTTTTGTCGACTTCTTCAGGGGGGTCTATTTAATACAATATTAGAAAAAACAACAAATATAAACAACATGAATATTTTTATAAATAATTATATATTTAAATTCTACCTTAATGTTATTAAGTTGTTTTTGTTTTGACTTTATCTGTTTATGTTTTGTTATGTCTCAGATGTTTTGTGTTATTAATACTTTGTAGTTTGTGCTTATGTTGTCTGTGTCTTCTTTTAGGTTCATCGTTCTGTCTTTGTTTTTTTGAATATGTAGACTCTCTAGTGTGTATCTTTTTCCTCTTATGTTTTCTTTGTCTAAAATTCTTATGTTGTTAAAATTTGCTGAGTGTTTCTTTTCTAGCATATGTTGTGATAAGGCTGTTGAATTTTTGTGCTTTTCAATGTCATTTTTGTGTTCTTTTATTCTTGTTTCTAAATTCCGTTTTGTTGTTCCTATATAGATCATGTCACAGTTGTTGTTTTTGTTGCCATTACATCTTATCTCATATACAACGTTGTTTAGTTGTTGTTTTTCGATTGGTGTTTTTACTTTTGTAAATATTGTGTTTAGTGTACAATTCGCTTTGTAGGCAAAGTTCATATTTTTGTTTTCTATTGTTTTCCTTAGATTTTTGTTGTCTGTTAATCCAGGTATGAAACGTACACTGTAGAATTTTGTTTTTTCAATATTATTGTTGACATTTTCCTTATTTTTGTTGTTTCTTAGTTTGTTGGTGGTTTCGGTAATGAGGGAATTTATTAATTTTATTGGGAAACTGTTGTTTCTTAAAATATGGGTGATTTTGTTAATATTGTCTCTGTAAAATTGTTCATCGCTTATTGTGAGAACTCTTGTGATGAAATTTTTTGCTGTATTAATTATTTGGTTTTTAGGGTGTGTTGAATTAAAGTTAATTATTCTTCCAGATGCTGTGTCTTTCTTGTACCAATTGAATACTATTTTGTTTTTTGTTCTATGTAATTTTGTATCTAAATATGTTATGAAGTTTTTGTTTTCAATTTCGATGGTGAACTGTATTTTTGGATGGTATTCGTTAAAAGTGTCAACTATTTTTTCTTTTTCATCTATTTTAACTATTGCAAAAATGTCATCTACATATTTTGTTATGTATTTAATTTTGATTTTATTATTTTCCAACTTGGTGAGGGATTCATCAAGAAGATCGTCCAATAATATGTCTGCAATGGTCGGTGAGAGAGGGTTGCCCATTGGCATGCCAAAAATTTGACTGTAAATGTCATTGTCATAAATAAAATAATTATTGTCAATAATGCAAAAACGAAGTATTTTTAAGAATGTAGATTTTGGTATATTTGTGTGTCTTTCTATTTTTTCCCATTTTTTAATTATTAAGTTGATTACTTTGTTGATTGGAATATTTGTATTTTTTCTTGATTTTTGATGAGCATCAAAAATTCTTGTAAATCAAGCGAAATCAAGGCCGTCTGGCAACCCTGCGTAGAACATTCGATATAGCAAAGCTGGAGCAACCTGAACCCAAATACATCCCTCCAATACACACACAAACAGCAACAGCTCGTTTTGCCATTTTAAGCAACTCATGCAAGCAAACTTCACATTAGACTACAAAACAATTTACCACACAAATTTTTACCTCCAAGAGTTCGCAACCTTTTAGGCAAAGAAAACGCAAACTTCCGCTTGCACACACACACATACATGCATACATACATACTTATACACTTTAAAGCTCCGGAATAATAAAAAGTTCCTTTTACTAACAATCAAAAAGCAAAAATATCAGAAGGAATTTCAAAATTTCAGATGACAAGAAATTGTTGTTGAGGACCGTCAAACAATAAAAAATAACTCTAAATAAAATAGAGTCAATGCAAAGTGTTTGCTCATGCCGGATTTTTAAAACAACAAACTCATCCCCCAGCTGTCCTATTTCTAAGAGCATGAGATAAATTTCATTCATCTGAAATCATTTTGTAATTTAGATTTTTGGAACAAAGACTTTTTTAAGTGTCTCGCAAAACATTATTTATGTAGATTGTAAAGGAAACTTATTCCAAAGAAAAACTGAAATTAGAAATTCATACATACGTGCCACATAAATAGTAGTAATTACTCGCATCTTGCTTTAAGGCAGAGCCGTACACACATATATTTATTTATTAGGCGGGCTCATAATGAAACTTTGTAAGTGCGGCCTGACAAAATCAAAGATATTCCCATTTATTTTAAATCTAGCATGATTGATATATTTTTAGGCATATGCGATTTTTTCCTGCATACACGTATCTGGCTGCAATTCGAGGGACATTTCCTGTTTGAAAAAATCAATTTTTGATCGCTTTTGTCTAAGTTTTCTATCTTTGGGAATTGTTTTGCAAATGGAAAATGGTAAATGTTTACACGTAATCTGTGTTAGAATGTCATTTAATTTCCTTATTAATATGTCCATGTGAATAATTAAGGAAGACTAGTTTAATCGAAATAAATCAACAGAAAAATTTATTTTTTCCGTTTACACGTATTTCATTATTTTGCGAAAACAACTCGTCACTAACTCCTGGCGATAAATCAATGAAAAAATAAAGCTACTGCTAGTCCTACTGCACTTTATGAAAATTCTTCATTATCAGGATCGTCCTTGCCATCGAACAGATTATTCCACCAGAAAAATTTTCGCAAGCATTGGACAAGGCGACTTTTCCCCTCTGTATTTGTGATTTTTGACGAACAAATACCCTATTTTTCAAAGACAAATCGTTATTTCTAACTAAAAATTAAATAAAATATATTGGTCTTGTTTTCCAATCCTTTGTGGAAAGGAAGGAAAGAAGAACTTTTTATAGACGAATAAATGTGTGTTAGTAATCAAATTTTGGCTGGCATTATAAACAAATTTGGAATAGAAAGTTTGCCTTAATTTATTAAAAAAAAAAAAAATTAAAAAAAATATATAAATTATTTTTAAGGCGCTGTCAAAAATTTTTTTATTTTTGTTCATAATTTGGGATATTGTGGTTGTATGGTTGAGGTTACTAAAGTCGTCACAGACGCAATCAAAGTTGTAGAATCTTTGTCTAGAGACAAGTAGAGGGAACACGATTAAAATCTTATCAGGAACCTAAAATATAAATTTGGCTTAATTAAAAAAAAAATAACTCGATGTTGTCAAAATTGTTAATGAATACTGTTTTTGCCCAGCAATACCTTAAAACAAATAAATAAATTTCCAAATAAATCAAATATCCCTCTTGTACAACAAGGATAAGAGTGAAAGAGAAAACTAAAACAAATCAAAAGGAATACGAATATAAACAGTAATTTGCACTGATGCACAGTCCTTAAAATAATGAAAATCGAAGAAAGAAACACATGGAGTAAAAATAATTCAAGAATATTTAGAAAAAACTTAAAATGTTTTCATCATTTTTCGTAGTTTCAATTTTATATTCCTGCTCTCGATTCACATTTTAAGGTTAAGATGATAAAAGAGTAGGCAAAAGGGATAATAAAAAGTGTAGAAATACAAGTTGAAATACCACTGTGTACGTACTTATTATAGTCAGGGGCCAATTTTAACAATTTTGTTGAGGTTAATTATTTGCCCAGGACAGTAACAGAACGCAATAACACTTTTGTCTCATTGTTTGGTGTGGAGAACGTGTGAGAACGACATTGGCCAGGTCATCACCTCTTTTGGCTTACTTGGATAATATGGGTACCAACAACTTGTTTCAGCTGGACGACGCCACATGGACTTTCTGCACCAGTGATGGTTATTTCAAATGGAGGTGATGGAATCAAGCGATTTGACAAATTAGACCTTTTCTTGTAGGGTTTTCTTAAATGCCGTGACGGGCATTTGCAAAATTTCACATTTCCCACATAATGATATTGATAGGACCTTCAAACGAATGATATCTTGAATACACTTCATGTTGAAAGAAATCAAAAGCAGCAAAATAAAATCAAATCACGTGACAACACACTCGTAGATAAAGAAACTTGATTATCATCCAATTCCACTAACCCGCAAAGTTCTACATTACAGAGGCCATACAGAAGAATCTGCAAAACTAATATTTTTTAAATGTCATTGACTGGATTTAAATAAATAATAATATTATAATAAAGAAATTTAATATTTATTTTTACTTCAATTTATATTGTAGAAGCAGTAAATAAAAATAGTTTTCAAACTGCTTGAAGTTCACTGACGATTTGGTTTATCGATCAATGAAATGTCGGGATATGAACAGCTAAGGCTACAGCAAACAAAAAATTTTTTTAATAAATAGAAACAAAAAAAATTTGTTTTATTTACATTCGAAGATAGAAAGCGCTTAATGAAAGACTCCCCACTCGTACAAAAACCCAACAATACTGTATGAGAATAATATTTTTTAACCGACTTCCAAAAAGGAGGAGGTTATCATTTCGTGTGCACATGCATGACTTTGTCATTTGTGAACTGATTTTCAAAATTTTTTTGTTTGAAATGGTTTGCTTGCAAATTGATCACATAATTATATTCCAAAATCAGACGGACAATTCGACAACAATGACAACGTACAAGAACATCTAGACAAACAGGAGGTATACAAATTAATATATATGTACATGTCAGTACAGTTGCATGCGACAAACGGCATGAAAGACCAAAACAAGATTTCGTGAGCACATGAAGGACTAAAATAACAAACTAAGAGAACCAGGATCAACACTGGAATGGAATTTCGCGAACCATATATTTAACGGCAGATGTACAGCAGGACCCCGTAGAAGAATGATTAAACTGGTGCATTTACAACATAAAGGACAATGACCTGGAAATATACAAACAGAAAACGTTTGGCGGAAGAATAACAAATTAACCAATACGCACTGCGTCAGTCATGATATTCCAACCATTAAAACAAAAGAAACAAAAAAAGAAACACAAAAAAACGGACAATTAAAGGTTATAATGCATATAGAGAAAAAACTGAATGAGGACAACTACACGCCGGCACATTACAATAGAGAATGCACAAATAGTGATAAAGGGGGAAAGGCACGGTAGAAAGATATACATAAATAGGAGAAGAGCCACAAAAAAGATAGGGTAACACGAGAGGATCTTTAGGTACACTGAGACTGATGAGCGAGTGCACTATATTAGGACAAGGAGGAACAGATAAATGATTTAAGCTACGGTCACACTTATGAAACATTTGCCCGAAAATATCAAATATTTCTTTGCTGTAATGTGACCATCAAATATTTTTATGGTGAAAACAAGATTTTGAGAAAACAAATTTATTTGTTAGCAAATAAAACTTTCTCTAATGTGACCATATTGTGACCACCCTGTGTCAAATATTTTCCACTTTTTTGGGCAAATAATTGTTTGATCTTACAAAGTTTTTGTAAGAACAAACAGTGGCAAACAACAGCTGCTGCAAGAGTGTTGAAACATTTAAAAATAAATTATAAATGAAATCGCCAAAAACAAATATATACTTGTATACGAGCAACAATATAATGCAAAATATAAAATAATTTGGTGGTTTATTTTCTTGCTTTTTTATATATTGTGACCTGTGGTAAAAGCAACAGTAATAATATTTAAGTAATTAAAGTAATAATATTTTAAAGAAAATTTTTTGTTTCAAATACATTTACTGCCTTTAAATTGAACTAAAATTATTTTATGAATTATAGTATTATATTCAAAAATTAATTTTAATATATATCTATATATAATATATATCTATATATAATATATATATATATATATATATATATATATATATATATATATATATATATATCTATAATATATATATATATATATATATATATATATATATATATATATATATATATATATATATATATTATATAGATATATATATATATTAATATATATCTATATATATATATATATATATATATATATATATATATATATATATACATATATATATATATATATATATATATAATATAATATAATTTATAAATAATAATAATATACTAAAATAAATAATATAATTTATAAAATAATTTTAGTTTATTTCATAGGCAGCAAATGTATTTGAAAGGAAATAAGAAATATAAGCTTTTTCTCGACGTCTAGACCAATTTACTGATAAAAAGCGCAATAATAGTCAACACTAATATGTAAAATAAAAACAATCAAACAGCTGTGCTATAGAAATTAATTTGCTGCCGAACAGAATGGAGGTATATAAATTTAAAAATGTAATATAAAAAAAATATATTTATATATATATATATATATATATATATATATATATATATATATATATATATATATATATATTTTTTTTTTTTTTATTATATGTATATTTATTTGCAATCTATTTTACAATAATAAGCAAATTTGATCATTTATAAAATCACATACCCTATTGATTCTCTTTGGAACCAACAATTTAAATTATATATGAGTGTAAAAATCATATATAAGGATAATGTATTATATTAATAAATTATAAATATTAATGAAAGTATATATTAAAGGTTTATTTTACAAAGTATTTATATAAGTTCATTAAATAAAAGGTAGATCTAAGATATGATTTCTTTTAAGTCTTCTAATTTCGTCAGTATCATCAAGTAATGCAATTGCCAATATATTACTATGGTAACTAAGCCTTTCTAAATAGTTAGAGCTATATTTTCTTATTTCAGATTTTACGAAGGGTATTTTGAGGTCGTTATGTAAAGATTTATTTGTTATATAAAACGGTGCATTTGTAATTGTCCGCAAAGCTTTAGATTGAAACCTTTGCAATATTTCTATGTTTGAGTTACTGGCAGTCCCCCACAATTCTATGCCGTAGGTCCATATAGGTTTTATTATAGTTTTTAGTAAAAGAACCTTGTTTTCTAAGGAGAGTTCAGATTTTCTTCCAAGTAACCAGTACATTTGTTTAAATTTATTGTCTAGTTGCTTTCTTTTGGCTGTTATATGTGCTTTCCATGTTAGCCTTCGATCCATGTGAAGGCCTAGATATTTTATGGTATCACTTCTAGGAATTTCTGTGACGTTAAGGTATACAGGAGGACAATTTTCTGTTCTTGTTGTGAAAGTAATGTGATTTGATTTTTGAGTGTTTACTACGATATTCCATTTTGTGAGCCAGAGTTGAAGGCTATCGAGTTGACATTGTAGAGAACTGAAGGCTAGGTATGGTAGGCTATTAGAAGATAAAAATGCAGTATCATCTGCGTATGTTGCCATAGTTATGTCACCTTGTGTTGGCATGTCATATGTAAATATTGTATATAAAACTGGGCCGAGAACACTACCTTGCGGTATGCCAGCATTTATTTCGCAAATTTTTGAAATATCTGCATTAACTTTGACATAAAAACATCTATTTCTCAAATACGATGAGAAAAACAAATAAAAAGGAGCAGGAAGAGTACTTTTTATCTTGTAGAGAAGGCCCTCGTGCCAAACTTTATCAAAAGCCTGCTGTATATCCAAAAATACAGCAGAGCAATACTTTTTGTTTTTAAATGAATCTCTTATTACTTTTATTATTCGGTGACATTGTTCTGGTGTGCCGTGCTTACTTCTGAAGCCGGTATGATTTTATTTTCATTAAGAAAAGGTGTTAGACGTTTTAATAATAATTTTTCAAATATTATCGAGAGAATGGGTAGAAGACTGATTGGACGGTAGGAGGATATCAAGTTTTCAGGTTTAGTTGGTTTCAACACCATTATAATTTCAGCGCACTTCCATTGGGATGGAAAATGTTGGAGCCGTAAAATGGAATTGAATATCAGTGTCAAAAATGTAATAGCTTTAAATGGTAAACATTTAATAGTAAGTGCATCTATTTTATCGTATGCCGTATATTTATTGTTATTCAGAACATTTATTTCCTTTTTTATTTCTTGTGGTGTAATATGTTTTATTGGTAAATGCATTTGACATGCTACATCTAGAAAATGTCGTACATCACCGTCATCAGTGTTGGTCGAATGGGGTGTAAAAGTATTTACCAGATGAGTAGCAAAAGCTGTAGATTTTTCTTTATCCGTTTTACACCATGAGTCGTCAGAATTCTTGATGGGAACGTTTCTTCTTAATGGTCGTTTAAGGCACTTGGTTGCTTTATAAAGCTCAAATTCTTTGTTTTTATTTTGAGGCTTTAAAGCTCGCAGAAACGAGTTTATGGAATCATTTTTTTCTTTAGCCAACATTTCTGTGCATAACTTTATTGCAAGGTTCCAGTTTGTTTTATCTCTTGGGTTTCGTGTTCGATGCCAAACTCTTTTTAAACGTCTAGACTATCTGATCATACTTCTTACTGCTGCATATGCTTGAACTTTCTGACCTAAATTTTTAGCATTGACATTAGTAGGGGTAGACAGAAATGCAGCTTCATGAATTAATGTAGTGAGAGTTTCAACCGCATCATCTAAATCTTCTGGATTTTTAATTTTAGTATTAAGATTTACATTATTTTCAATAAATTCGCTAAAGAATTCCAAATTAGAATTTGTTTTAATTAATCTTACGCTTTTAGAAGCCAATTTGACTTTACATTATAGTTAGCAATAAAAGACGAATGATCTGAACTTAAACCATCATCATTCAATATATCCAGGGAGTTTCTAGAGATGCCATAAAATACAACGAAGTCAAGAAGATCTGGTATCTTTGCTGATATATATATATATATATATATATATATATATATATATATATATATATATATATACACTCAAACCTCGTTTTATGCAAATTTTTTTTATGCGGTTTTAAAATATTTTTATTTTTTTTTTGCGTTTTTACATAAACATTTTCATTTAAACAGTTAGCAACATTGATATCAGTTGCATCACCGCCGATAACAAACAAGTATCAGCTTAGAACTCTACGTATGTACTTGTCAAATTTGTTAACAATTTAGGGAAAATCCCTTTTAATTTTTTTTCTTATCGTTTTATTATAGAAGTGAACAACGTAAGCGTGCAAAGTTGTCCGTTTTGTAGTTTTTGTGCTAAAAAATGTTTATGAACTTTTTCAGATATTACCATGGAAAAAACTAAGAAAAAAAGACAAACTTGAGACTAAGATTAAAATTCTAGATCGCGTTTCAAATGGAGCAAAATACACGGCACTTGGAAAGGAGTACAAACTAGGAGAATCGACCATAAGATCCATTAAAAAAATGAGGTTTCCATAAGAAAATCAGTAATTTCTGGCACAAATCTTAGCTCCAAACATTCTTCTGGAAAGATTTATTGTCTTATGGATTGAGGATCTAACCAAAAAGAGGATTCCAATAAGCGGATACATGATTAAAGAAAAGCTCTAGTATTTTATGAAAAGATTAAACAGTCAGAGCCGTCAAATTCTACGCCAAAACAATTCTCAGCAAGCAATGGATGGATGGTACGATCTTTAAAAAGAAATAATCTTCACAACATTCAAATTAGAGGTGAATCAGCATCAGCAGATGCACAAGCATGCGCAAATTACCCAGAAAAATTAAAAAAAATAATTGAAAAAGGAGGTTACTCCCCAGATCAAATATTTAATGCAGATGAGACCGGCCTGTTCTGGAAAAAAATGCCAAGTAGAACCTACATTGCAAAAGCAGAAAAGAGAGCACGTGGCTTCAAAGCTTGTAAGGAAAGGTTAACGTTTTTGCTATGTTGCAACGCATCAGGAGATAAAATCTTGAAACCATTAGTCGTAAATAAATTTTTGAAACCACGTGCGTTTAAAGGCAAAGATTTAAAACGTTTGCCAGTTCACTGGATGGCAAATCGCCAAGCTTGGGTTACATCGGCATTATTTAGTGAATGGTTTCACAAATTGTTTGTGCCAGAAGTGGAATCCTATATGAAGGAAAAAGATCTTACATTTAAAATTTTACTCATTATAGACAACGCACCTGGACATCCTCATTTGGAACATCCAAACATTCAAATTGAATTTCTGCCACCTAGTACAACTAGCATTCTTCAGCCTCTAGATCAGGGAATAATTTCCACTTTTAAGAAGTACTATATAAAAAGCACTTATCAATTAATTTTAACTAAACTGGAAAATGAAGCATTGACATTAAACGAAGTGTGGAAAAAATTTACAATTTTCGATTGCATAATTCTGGCTGCATCTGCCATATTAAAAATACGACCCCATACCTTAAATGCGTGCTGGAAAGCTGTATGGCCAGATTGTGTTGGTAGCAATACTGGTGGTGAAATATCGACATTATCAGATGAAATTTTAACCCTGGCTCGCCAAATTGGGGGCGAAGGATTTAGTTCTCTGAACCACAATGATTTACAAGAACTACTAGTAGAAGTTCCATTACCCGATGACGATATTATTAGTTTAGATACAGCTAATGTCGAAGAAACTCATTCCGGAAGTGATTGTGATGAAATTGTTGAACCTCTTACTTCAAGAAAAATTGGTAAAGTTCTTAACACAGTTAATGCTTTACAAAACGAAATTTTCAATATGGATCCAGATACGGAAAGAGCAATGCAGCTTTCACGTGGACTAAACGATCTATTTTCAGGATATCAGGAGTTGTACAAACAACTGATAAAATCAACATCACAAAGTCTGATGACAAATTATTTTGTACGAGAAGAAAGAAATGGAGCTCCAGAAAACTCGACCATACTTTCTACTCATAATGAAAATACGTCTAGTGACGAAAATGATGATCTCACAATTAATGACAATATAATTGTTTCCTCTAGTGATAAAAGTGATACTGAACCAATTCAGAAACGGTACAGACAAGTATTTAGCGATTCTGATATATAAAATATTAACTTTAATTTTTAATCTTTTTTTTCTTTATACTGAATTAATATTATCCTTGTTTGTTTTTATTTATTTTTTGGTTTTAATAAATGAAATAATTTTTTGTTGTTTTCTTTTTATGCGATTTTGTTTGACTTTTAATGCTTTGATTTGAATTTATGCGATTTTTTTAAATTCAGGAACGAGTCAGTAGTTTTAATATGGAGCTAGTGTATCGTTTTATGCGAATTCGTTTTATGCGGATTTTTGCGGAACGAATTAATCGCATAAAACGAGGTTTGAGTGTATATATATATATATATATATATATATATATATATATATATATATATATATATATATATATATATATATACATATATATATATATATATATATATATATATATATATATATATATATATATGTATATATACATACACACACATATATATATACATATATATATATATATATATATATATATATATATATATATATATATATATATACATATATATATATATATATATATATATATATATATATATATATATATATATATATATATATATACATATATATATATATATATATATATATATATATATATATATATATATATTTATATACATATATATATATATATATATATATATATATATATATATATATATATATATATATATATATATATATATATATATATATATATATATATACATATATGTTTCAGAATATTGATTACACCGTAGATGCTGATATCGTGGATATAACTATGGAGGTAAGTTAATAAATATGATAAAAAGGAATGCAGAACAAAAGATTGTGTGATAAAATATTTTCTAGGAATTTGAAAATTTTGAAAACAACAACGAACATTCTACCCCTAAACCTTACAAAAAATAATAAAAAATTGTGAAGGATTGGGGAGATGAGGAAATTTACAAGCTTGTTGCACTTGTCGAAGCAAAAAGGTGTTTGTGGGATGCTTCAGATGAAGCATATCACAACAAAACTTCAAGAGATTGCGCATGGAGAGGTAAGGTCATTTTAAGGAAAAATTTACGGTTGCAGATTTAAATGCCAAATGGACAAACCTACGAATTCAATACCGTGGATATGCGGGCAGAACCAAAACGAAATCTGGGCAGGGCGTTGTGGACACTCCTAAATGGAGGTTTTATAATGCCATGGCTTTTGTTGGACGTGCCGAACACAATCAGACACAGAAGACTGTTTCAAACATTGTTTTCAATGTGGATGAGGAAAATACTTGTAAGTATATTGATAAATATATGTATTTATTAATTCTTTTTAACTTTTTTTTAATACTCGTATCATCTAAAAGCATCAAAATGATCAGAAAGTGATACTAAATCAGCATACAAAGGGAAGCAGCCTACAACAGCGGCCACACAGATAGCTTAAACTATGCGCGAGGCTGTCAACGTAATGACGTGGGATGACGGAAAATCGTTCCAAATTCAAACAAACCCCGTCGGAAGAATATCACAAAAAAAGAGAAAGGCTTCAGATCCCAATGTTGCTTTCGCGAATTATATTGTTAGTGAGCTGCAGGCACTTAAACCGGAGTCTGCGGCAGCAGTGCGAAAGTGCGTCACAATTTTCTTTTTATAATGTTTGGAAGAAGAACGTATGAAGGAGTATCCCTTTCCTTAAAATAACCTTTAATAATTCTCTATGCGCACATACAACTTTCTGCTACGGCAAACGCAATAATCTTTTCCAATTTATTATTTTTTTATTGGCTTGGAGGTTGAATGCTCCCCGTTGTCTTTCGAATAATTTTCAAAGGAAAAATATTTTTTCACACAATTTATTGTTCTGCATTCCTTTTTATTATATTTAGTAACTTTCGATTTCCTTTAAAAATCTTCTTCAAGATAATGTTTGTGTGGCTTGGTCTTTTAGTTTTTGACTTGTTGATTTTTTTCACTTATTATTTTTATATTATCGTTATGTTTTTATTTAAGTAAGTTTTTACTCTTTTGCTTTGTTTTTATTATTTTTGTTGATGAAAATGAATTAATAAAAAAAATTTAAGTTAATATTTTATTGCATTATTTTTATTTAAAATTAAATAATGGTTAAGTATGTACATATGTACATGTATTGAAATTTTTATATTGTTACATTTGGTCTGAACAATATCTAATTACATATGTTTATATTGAAAATTAACTTCCCCTTCTTCTACAAAATATTTTGAAAATTCATTTCTTATTTCTGATGTGTCATTTGATGTGTAGGAACGATACTTTTGTTGATTTTCTAAGCCTTGGCGGTACTGCCATTACGCCACTCGCCTTGAACTAATGTGCCGTCTGCAGTATAGTAGTCAACTAAGTTTTTGCTATAATATGATGAACTTTTGCGACTCATTAAATAATTGTGTAGCACGCAGCATGCTAGTGTCACTTGCCTTGTTTTTGATGGATTCAGCTTAATTGGGCTGCGCATTACGCGAAAACGTGCGGACAAAATTCCAAAAGTGTTTTCTATTACTCGCCATGCTCTGACAGGAGATAATTGAAAACTCTTTGAATGGCATTCAAATTTCTAGTACTATAAGGCTTTAACATATTAGTACTTAATGCAAAGGCACCATCCGCAACAAGAACATACGGCACTGGTACATTCCTGGTTGGAAGTGGTTTTGGAATAGGCAAATATAATTTACTAGCGGACCAGGCGAACTTCGCCTCGCCCCAATTTTAAGCCTTCAGACAAACTTTCTATTTTTTCATTTGAAAAGCCATTAAGGAATAATCTCAAACAAAATTTCATACAAAAACTCGATTTTTCCAATTTTCCGACTTTTCCGGAGGGATTTTCTAATTTTCTTCCATAAAAACCTTCTCCTCGAAAATACGAACAACTGACAAAAAGTTTTACAGAAATCGGCTAAGCCGTTCTCATTATATGAATTATTGGATTTTGCCACTCCCTTCCGCCCACAGACCGAAAATAAAAAATCAGACTTCACAGTGTCACCCGGCCGAGTATTCTGAAGGTTCCCTGAAAATTTCGTCAAAATCGGCCCAGCCGTTTTGGAGCCATTACATTACATACATACATACATACACACATCCTATTTTATATATATAGATTATTTGTGAGAGCTTCGTAAAAGCTACATTTTTTGAAGACTCCGCCATCAGATATACGGCCGTTTGAACCTACGACGATGTACAGAAACATATACGATGCGTTCGCGATAGCCATGAGCACAATGCTATGTGTTCCTACAAAAATGTACAATTAAGGAAATTTTAAATAAATAATTTTCAACATATTTATATACATACTTATCTACCTTTATAGTTATAATAAATACTTCCAGCATGAGTTGGTGCATTCATCACAACATGCTTTCCATCTAAAGCACCAATGCAATTGGGGAAATTCCACAGTGGCAAAAATTCTGCTGAAATAGCTTCCCATTCTTCGCAGCTTGATAGAACCTGAAATTAAATTACATATATTTACAAATTTAACACGAAAGTCCAAATATTGTTCAAACCTTTAAATAATTCGGCTGTAACACTTTATACAATTCATCGCAAACATCAGGAATAATTCCTGAAATAGTATTATGGGGAATGCGAAAAACATATTGGAGAGATCTAAAACTCTCTCCAGTGGCTAGGTAACGAAGAGTAACAATTAAGCGTTCAGTGGGGGATATTGGCTTACGAAACTTTGTTTCTTTCTTCTGTATAAGCGGGGCTACTTACTGTAGCTTTAGGAAAACATCAATAAATATATATTTCAATATTTTTTACTGAAACTATCCTGTACTTACCAAATAATCAAAATCAGTTGAATTCATCCTTAAAAAGTTTTTGTACAACTCTGGAGTTTCAGAACGTAGCTCCAACCATGGTATAAGAATACAAGGTAGAACCACTTTCTCTTTTTTTATGACACATTGCCATTTGACAAGTAATGGGTTTTGTTAAAAAAGTGCTACCATATTTGTTTTAAATGTTCCCAGTTTTCCTTTTTTGAAGTTAGTTTTCAAAATATTTTAGTTGAAATAAAAAAACAATTTTCGAATTTAAAAGAAAAAATAAAAAAAGGAAAAACAAATAAAATATGAGCTGCATCTTTCAAGCCTGCAAAAACACAAAAACGAAGTGCAAGGGTTCCGGTATACTGTTTTTCAAAGTACCGTTAGTGCCATTCAGACGTAAAGAGTGGTTGAATGCCTGCAGAAAGGAGGAAATACATTTAAAAAAGGAGTCATTTGTTTGTGCACTCCATTTCAGCCAAGACTTTAAAATGACCACAATGTTAGGCTTAATAGAAATGCCATTCCCTTTGAAAGCAGGTAATCATTGAATGTGTGTGATTATAAATAACTTGGGAATGTATGTACATAAATGCATACTTATGTATGTGTCTGAACGTATTTTTGTTTTCCACAGTTAATCACTGCTAAATTATCTTTCAGTTGCTTTAATGAATGCCCTGAGTCTCATTATGAAGAATTTCTTGAGGAATATATCCAAGATCGGGATGAATATTTAGATTTTGATATCCTTAAAATTAGATTTTCTATAAATTGAAGGTTTTATTCATTTCAAACTACACAGTTTTTATTGAACTTTCTGGGAATTTCTATCCCTTTTCGATATGTGGCAACGCCCTCCTAAAAAATTGTAAAAAAATCAAAAAACCCAATACTTGTCAAAATATTTTAAGTGGCACTACCTTGTATTTCTTATACCATGGCTCCAACAGTAATTTTGCGCAACATCCCTCCTCTTTTCGGCATTGAACCCACTTACGCACCCATTGCCTTTTCTGTCTTTTATTTTGTTCATCTTCCTCCAGAAATAATAAAGCAGCTGCTCCACAACTCAATACAAATAAGGTTTCACAATCCTCCATATCGATTTTTTATGATAACACAAACTTATTTTTTTGACAGAAATTTGAAGTTATTAATGTTTTTATTTTAAAGAAAACAATATATCGAGAGCTTATATTCAAAAGCCTCTATCTTAAAAAACGTAGTTTTTCAGGGGAGCAAAAAAACCGTTTATTTTCGTTATTTCGAAGAAAATGAAAATTGTGTATTCTAAGATATTTATTTAAACTGACTAATTTAATTACTTGACAAGCAATTTGTTTATATTTGCATCACCGGCCATTTTATGGAAGATAGAGGATTTTCTTATTTGAAAATACTTAACGTGTATAAAAAGATAGCGGGTTTTGCATAGTAAAATAAAATATTTATTAATGAATTCAAAGTTCTTATTGATATACATATTTATATATTAGTAAAATAACCACCAAATCCAAAAATCTTAATAATATAAGCAAGTAGTTATACATATTTGTACATTAAGGATATAACTTTTTTTTTTAGAATATCAAAACAAAAAATAGCTCAAATATGAAATTTCATTATTATTTAGAGATGGTAAGAGATTTTTACGCAATATATTATAATGGAATAAAAATTAAAGTGATAGAAAGTTCGAATATTGTGGAATAATTTATGTTCTAAGTTTTTCAATCAATTTTCAAATTATTATAGAAATAATGGTATTCTTGTGGAATTACAGTTTTCAAGTCTTGTAAATTTTTCCATTTGTTTGAAGATATTGCAAGTGGAGCAGAATATAAAGGTTTTGGTTCTATATGGAAAGAGTATGGTTTAATGCGACTAGGTAGATTAACATGGTTTTGATCAAAGTTTACTTTATATTTAACACTGCCATTTGGAAGATATAACAGGGATCTTAAGTCAGATACTGTATGATCATTTCTAACACGACCTGGTCTTATAGATGAAAAACGTAGAATCTTATCATCTTTATAGTTTCTAAAAAAATCATAATTTAAATATACAGCATCAAATGGCTTTTTAATAATTTTATTTTTGACTTTAACAGTTTTTCTGGCCTCTTTAGTAACTCGAATGTAATCATGTGGCAAGTAAATTGATTGATTTTTCAATCTGATCTCAATTTTTGCATGGGCACTATCACACTCCATTTGTGTATGACCTTTTTCCAAAAATTTTTGTTCAACGACTTTTTGCTATTTAACTGCGAAATTTGATAAGGCGTTTGACAAATAATGGTTTTTTCTTTGTCTACTATTTATTTAAATTAATAGAATTAAAATTGCAAGTAGTTTCCTGAAAAAAATAGTAAATTCATCGGAGAGATAGAGGATTTTGTTTAAAAAAAAACTACGTGTGTAAGATAGAGAAAAAAACAAATGACAATAAAATGTCAAATTTAATTTTTTTTAATTCCTGATTGGTACCATAGATGAGTCTGGTTTTACAGAATATTTTACCATCAAAAAGCCATTTTCGTAAAAATTGAAGATAGAGGGTTTTGAATATAAGCTCTCGATATATAATTATATATTGACTGTTTGCTCAAACAAATTACTTTAGAAAATATTTGTTCAAGTGTGACCACATGAAAAACATGTTTGCTCCTATTTTGTTTAAAACTGTTTCATGGGTGTTTGAGAAAACAAATTTCGTGAAATATTTTGTGCTAATGTGACCATTAAACAAACATAGAAAAAATTTAAGGCAAATATGAGCAAACATGTTTCAGGAAAATATTTCATATATTTGACCGTAGCTTTAGTAAGAAAGAAAATACTGAATATGGCAGCCCAAAATGGAAACGGAAAATCGTTCTAAATATTTTTGCCTGACTTCTCATCTTGTCCGGATAACTACTTTGTATGGAGAGTGCCCACTTTTCCGCTCTTATACCTTAAGTTTCTTGCTCGGCTTCGCATCTAGTTTTCAAAACTACTCGTGCATAATTTGAAGATGATGAAAATTACTTTTTGGACCACCCTTCCCCCGCTCCTACTACGTTATTGATTTGTCATGCAATTTATATATTTTTTCACCATTTTTTTTACCATTGGAAGTGCATTAAACAAGGTTTGATTAAAATGTTGTTAAGTAATTTTGTTACATGTTCAAGGACAAATTTCTCAAGATAATAGAGGCGCAAAGCTCCTTAGAACTATAGATCGATATAATAAAATGCTTTCCAAAACCTTCACTATTATTTAAATCCGATGAAATGTTCCAAATTTATTCAATATTGAACGCTGCTAATTTTCAACAAAAATTCGCAAAATTTCAAGGAGTGTTATCTGTAAACTAAAGCAGAATATATTATCCTAATTTTAATAAAACCAAATATTCGTACATACGAGTAAAAATGTATGTATATTCATATACACAAATTTGATTTTTAATACTTCAGCTTAAAAGAACTTTTTGGCATACGAAATAATAGTTTAAAATAGTTTTTTGGAATATATTTTCTTATTTCATCATCATCATACTTTCTCTATGCCTGTATTCATGTTCACACATATACTACGTTTATACGCACGTCTTATTTGCAAATAGAACTATTTGCAAATAACTAATTCACTGTTTATACGGGAAATTGCATACAGAACTTATGGTATTATTAGTGATGCCATGTGACGAAAATATAATTGTTTGGTAAGTAACACACAAAAAAACGTTCATGAAGTGGCAACGTCTTACTTTTTATTTGCAAATAGTGTCGTTATTCACGACTTGTTAAGTGAGTTAATAAGTTACAATAAAAAAGTTATACGGCAACATTCTTCTTTTTTATTTGCAAATAAGACGTGCGTATAAACGTAGTAATACACGTACATTCATACACATGTGTGTGATATTGAACAATGGAACAAGAAAGATTGCAAAGATATTTTTAATTACTGAAATATCTGCCAATGTCTACATGTACGTACGTACGTGCATACATGTGAAGGTAGTTATCCCTGCAGGTCAGCGTATCCTTTTTCTAACAATTTCTGTTAACAGCCTTTTTACTAAGTTGTGAGGTTACTGTGAATTGGGTTTTGCGGTAAGTTTCCGATTTCACTTTTAATGGTTAAAAATTTTCAGAATTAATTGTAATGATCGTGAATTATATATTAAGATGAAATAGTAAAAATCGAAAATTATGATCGCTACGTTTTTTTGGCGGTGAGGGCACGTCTATCTGTTTCTTAGAAAACGATCTGAATTTTTTCACTTTTTAATCTTTGTTAAAATCGTGTTTATTTTATTTTTCTAAATACAATTTAAAAAGCTTGAACTTTTTAAAAAATGCATAATAATGTTTCGTTTTACACAAATCTTTTTAATTATTGATGATTCACTTTTTTGTTCAGTCAAAAAGAAATAATAATAATAATGATAACGGCTCGTTTTCTTTACGTTCCAAATAAAGTTCGTAAAAATGAAACATTAATCTCTTTCATAAAGACAAAATACATAAAATTGCGGGAACGCACTAAACCAAAATTTTTGGCACAGGATTAAATGTCAATGTGTTTTGACAGTTTTAATAACTGTTTTGATGAAAAAAAAATCTAAATGGATCTATCAGCGACTTGTGCCTCCAAAACGTACAATTTCGTAAAATTTTTTATATATATAACGTTTTCTATTAATTTTCTTTACAACTATTTTTAATTTATTGAATCTAAAATAACGAGCAATGAATATTCAAGTAAATATTAAATCTAATAATATGAATTATTTAAGGCCAGCCCGTGGCACACCAAAATAAAAAGCGCTAGTTACTGCAGGTTCTTCCCACTTGTCCACACATCTCTCCTGATAGTGTTATTTTAATAGCACTATCTTGCACACTTTATAGCACCTTTTCTAAAATTTTATTCAGGAACTTGACATTTCTATTTGGCTGTTTTGTTTTGTTTATGTTTTGCAGCTGTTTGACAGTTTACACAATTTGCACTAGGAATAGGTTTGGGCAGTTTCGTGCAAGAAGAAAAAGATTTTTATTCTTTAAAGGCATAAAGGCGTAATTTTAGCGGTAAATATATACTTAAATACATAAATATATATGCATATATGTATTTACATGATATTTTTTGTTATATTTTGTAAGCTTCAATAAAAATTAGAAAGTACTTACTCGTAACCAGGCATATTTACCTTTTTTGCTTCCATCGATCCTATGAGGAGCATAGAGCCTAAACAGAGCTGTGCTAGGCGTAATGGTTCTAAAAGCGTTCGTACATTCCAGCATCAAAATCGTGTTAAATTGGTTAATATTTGCGAAAGTTGCAAGGCTTTGTTACTTGGTTTTACAGACAACATTCCAAAATGCTAATTATATTCTCCTCCATTGGGAAGTCTCATACAACTGCGATTACTGGGTTATGAGGAGTACAGTTTGTTTTTCAAAAGACTTTATTTCGGAAATATAATACAATTATAGCTTTAATTTTTCATCCTTTTTTGCTCTTCTTTCTATACCACAAAGAAAAGCCCAAGTGTTATTGTATTATATCAAATACAATAAATATGGACCAAAAAAGAACTATTCCTAAAAGAAATTTAAACAAATTCAAACATTGAATACTACATGTCCTATCGAATAACATCAAAGTGTTAAAGCAATTATTAAGAAAAGATATGAAATGTTGCTTTATAAAATATAAGAGCATCCTTTCATAGATCAGATGAGAATAGCAGAGTGTCAATTGACCTCCTTTGAAAAGAACTAGAAACTACCGGAACATGTTTGCAGATTCCATTATGTGTGGCTGTGTGTGTAACGCATTTTAGCCTTTTCTTAAATACTTCCAGCTCATACTTTTAATAAAACAATGCAAACTAAAGTTTCGAGGAACAGATGCCAGAGAATAATAAAAATGAAATTTACATTCAAATGAATGCACATTCTCACATATTGCAAATAACACTAGTATGGATGTGTGTGTGTGTGCGTGTATGTGTGTATATAACCGTGTGACAAATAGTTTTTCATAAAGTTTTTCGGTTTCAATAGACACAATTGTGCATATACCGATCTCCTTTTCCTTACACATACACATACATACATTCGAAATGCTTCTATTTATGTACATATATGTATGTATGTGTATACGTACTCCTATGTACATATGTATGTATATGAAGGAACCTTAAAATGCTTATTTATTACTTCGTTTATACTCGAGTGTAGCCTATTCGCAAATAAAAATTATTTCTAATTAAGCAGCCCACTGTTTATACGTCATTTGGGATATATGTACATACGGAAATGATGTCGGATGGCAAAAATATAATCCTTTGGTAGGCTCGTTAATGAACTCATATGAAAATGTCTAATCAAAAAAGTAGTGATTAAGAATACAAAGATGAATGCGACCTTTTGAATATACACTAGAGCCCCGACTTGCGTCGTCCCGATTTGAGTCGTTTCAATTTGCATCGCTTTTTGAAAACTGGAAAAATTCGATTTGCGTCGCACAGAGGAGTATTTGACCCAAAAAGCTGGCCAAAAAGGCAAACATTAATTTGATGAAATGCTAAGAAGTAATTACGCAGATCGATAGAAAACAAAATTCTACATCATATCGTGCATTTTAAAGATTGTAAGTTAAGATTTGTAGTTGTGGGACACTGTTAAAGTCAGGAAAGTGAAAAAAATTGCATGCGTTTTTATTGAATTTTTTTGACTTCAAGATATTTATATGATATTTTTTTGTGGCTAAACGAATAGAGGTATTACATTGATTTTTTTTTACCTGCAGCAGCTATTTTTAGCATTTAAAAAGAAAAAATTATCTCAAATATTTATTTTAAAAATATTAATTATAAAAAAAAATTATACATACATATATGTATATAAATTCTTACCAAAAAAAAGGAAAGGTTTTTTTGAAAGTGAGCTTAGCTGTTCTACAAATAATGTTATATACCACAATAAAATATGAGATCTCTAATTTAAGAAAAAAGAAAAAAAGTTTGCGCAAGTTTGCGCCATTATTTTTGGTGATTTTTTGAAAATTGTATCTTTTTTTCTATTTTTGCTCATAAGGCACTTTTTCTTATACTTTATTGTCGTCATAAACTTTTGTGTTTTTCGAATTATTGATGTGAAATATTATTTAAATCACTTTTAACAACTACCAATGTGATGGATTATCCGCCCTTAAAAAAGGAATTTCTTAAAATTCGATTCTTAGTTCATAAATTCAAATTTACTAACTGTCTTATCAGGAATAATTATAAGCCAACCACACGCATGCACACCTATTAAACTGTTTTTGTATACCTGCGGTCTATATAAGGCTTGATCGTCTCCAGGACACTTTATCTATGTACTACATACCTAATGTAAAAGCGTAAAAAACAAAATTACATTTAAAAACGGTGTAGGTATATAAAAAATGCACCCAAGCATCAGGTTGTTAACTAAGTAAGGGGAAAATGCACTTTGAAAAATACACATACATATATGGCTTATTGCACAGAATTCTTATTATAAGAGTTTTGCAACTTTGAGAGATAACATGGAAATGATGTTCTAAATAGGTTATTATTGAGCAGTGGCCCTTTTTTAAGATGCAATACACAAAAAACACGAAAGATAAAAAGCCTTTTTCATCAGATACTATTAAACTACTTCTTCCTGATACGGATGATGCCGCCCATAATGAGATACGTATGACATGATCATAATTTTAACTTTTTAATTAGTTTAATTTTTTCATGTGATGAGTATTTAATAATATAAAATAAATATTAAAAGTGAATATGTTTTTGTCTCCCTTATAGGAAGCCAAGCTACGAGACCAATTTTTTTAATATTTAATATTGGGTAAATTATAATTTTGACAGGGGGGTCATTGTAACATCCATAAAAGGCTATGTTTTACTTCCCTGTATCTACACAACTACAATAGTTCGACTATCTAAATTTAATTTGAGTTGCTATTAGAATAAAGTACTGTTGCAAACCAAATTTTGGCGGAATGCGAGGGGGAGACCGGCATACGTAATAATAAATAATTTTTCTAAAAATACACAACAATCGTGTAGCGCGGCATACCGTGTACGGATAATAAATTAATATATATATATAAAATTAAATTCTCTTCAAAAAGAAAAAAAATCGAACAAAGTTATAAAAGGTGGGTGGAGGGTTGGTCGGTGGGTGGTGGGTGTCAAAAATAACACTAAACCAATAATAACCTGCCAGTAAATTTTTTCTATCAAACTAAAGCTAAAACTATCAAAAAAAGTTAAACTTTTAAAACAAAACACACGCTTAATAATTTTGGCCAGCTTTTTGGGTCAAATACTCCTCTGTGCGTCTTTGCAATTTCAAGTTCCGTCGGTCCGGATTGCGTCGTTTTGACGCCGATTTGCGTCGGTTAGATTTGCATCGTTTTGAAATTGATTTCGTTAAATTGTTTACTGCAGCATTGTGGATTACCCTTTTTAGCATTTGTAGTGCCTGATATGTATAAGTAGCATCTTTTCTGTCTTTTAGCATTTTCATTAAGAAGTTTTCAAATTGCGTGAAGTAAGGGGAATTCCCTTTTCTTTGTTATATAAGTGGTGCTAAGAACAACTGCCTGGTTATGGTAAGAGTTTAGTGTGTTATTCGCCAAAATCCATCCAATCAAGTGTTGTGTTGTTGATTTAGATTTATCATCTGAAGAGAGCTCAATGTAAGCTAAATAAATTAAAATTTTTTAATGCATCTATTTTTTATGAATATACATACATATGTATGTACATATGTAAATGAATGTAATTTTTATTGTGTTTTTTATTAATTTATTGTTTTATTTCTTTATAATAATAATAAGCATTTGTTGAAGTAAACGAAATATGTATATAAAAATGTATTCATACTTGTTTTTTATCAAAAATACAAAATTTTTTGCTTTGTTTTGAATATTTTCCGCAATAAATTAAATTTCAGTGTATTTATATAGAAAATGGTGATTCGATTTGCGTCGCGTTTCTCCGGGCCCCATTAATGGCGCAAGTCGGGGCTCGAGTGTATTTATTTTCATTAACATGTAAGGCAGTTCTTTCTGGCAATATTTTAGCAAATAATTTGTTGTAATAGAAGTGCCAGATCGACAAAAACACTTATATCGTTAGAAGTGGTGGCAACATTTTCAACCTCATTTGCAAGCAGTGTCGTTAATCAATAATTGGTTTCGTGAATTAGTTGCTCGTAAATAAAAAATTAATTCACCATTTATGCGGCAAATATTTCTATTTGCAATATTTTTATGTGCGAATAAGTCGTGCCTATTAACGTAGTGCGTATATCTACAACTACTCCAGTTATACACTGAGAAAAAAAGTTCGCTTTAAAATTAAATGTGAACACTTTCAAAATTTATTTAAAGTGCGTCAGTCTATAGGTTCTTATGGGGAGCAGGAAAAAAAATATTTTGTAAAAGTGTTAATTTTAAGTTTTTAAAGTGTTTACTTACGGAAGCAGTAAGAAGTATTGGTCTTCGAGCGGAATTTAGAGAAAAGTTGTTTTTCTGGCGCAAGTCAAAGGTAAATATAATATTAATTTTGAAGCTTATTTACGATGTTACGAACGTACATAGATAGATACAATTCCCATATTACTACGTTTATAATTTAGCAAGCTTATTTTTTCAGTTTGGAATAGAAGACGAAACGTTGAGCCAAACTTCGAAGGTTGTTGGTTGGCTAAAAACGTCACAACGATTCACCTTGTTCTTCAAATAATTCAATATGAAACGCATTTGGATAACAGGTAAGAATAAAGAGTAAAAAGTTTTGTATTAAATTTAATGATACACTGCATTACAGCCCCTTTCAACATTTTTAAAAAAATAACTTAGCCGGAAAACAACTTATTCAATAATATGAGGAAAGAGCATTTTTTACAAATAATCAACGCGATGACCTCAATAAAATAATTTTAGAAGATGTCATGTTAACAAAGGCAAAGCTTAGACCGGAATACTTTGCTAGTATTGTGGAAGAAATAATTGGATTATTTCCCAAAGAAAAAGAGTCCCAGGTATTATTAAAAACGATATATTAAAAAGAACATATTATAAACTGATTTCTTTCAGGATTATTACTACATTCCTCGTCAAAGAAAAAACCCATTAGGCAAGCTCTATTCCAAATATTTTAAATAAGTTATTTTATAAATATAAAACTAATTTAAATATGTTTCAATAAAAAAACTGTGAATTAAAAAAAAAATTAAAATAATCTGTTTCGTTTAAAGTTTATAGTGAACACTTTTAAATTGTATTTGAAAGTGTTCACTCTTAAAATAAAACCTAACGCTTTTAATTTGAGATTGAATATGTTAACTTTTAATTTAAATACAAACATTTTTAAATTGAGTTAAAAGTGTGAACTTTAAAATCAAAAGTGTTTAAATTGTATTCGAAAATGCGCATATTAAAATGTAAAGTTTTCACTTTAATATTCAAAGTGTTAACATTAATATTTTACATTTTAAAGTCTAAACTTTAAAATTAAATATTTTTCAATACGGCTGGTTTTCATACATGAAAATTTTTAATTTTAAAGTCCCTTGTACTGGGTTTAAAATGAGTTTAAAGTGTTTCTTTTCTGAGTGTATGTAGAGAAAGTTTTCATAATTGAAAGAAATTGAATAATCAGAAAGATCCTAAAGCCGATTAAATTTTGACGACGAAAGTTTCAAAATAAATGTGTACTCCTTATAAGCGGGACTTGCTCACAAGCACAACAAATATAACTCCCCCATTGCACAATGTCAAAAACACTAAGAAAAGTATAAAGAAAAAGAAAATAATAAAAACAAATAAGGAAAACTTAGAAATTCAGCAATGAGAGTAAAAAATGTTATGAATCTATTTGATAAGAATATGAAATAGATTCTGAAAACTGGGATATATTTTATAATGGACTCCAGCATCAAAAGGCCTCTAAAATGTTAAAACGTTTACATTTTGTTTTAAGAGAAAGCAGAAAATTATATCATCAGAGAAAAAAAGTTTCGCATTTTTTAGGATTTTTAAAAGTATTTTTATGTTGTAATAAATATTAAGCGATTATTAAAAACAAACGTTTTATGAAAATGTCTGGTGAATTCTATATGTAAATGGTATACATTTGACTTATTTAAGAGAAATGAATAATAATATACATACATATATTTTCACACGAACGAAATTTCTGTTAGTAATAAAAATAAATATTAGCTCTAGGAGAGGGGCAAAATCAAGTGCAGGGGTATGAAGCCCTCTTAGGATTGTATAACTTACGCCAATGCGTTTAATAAGAAGTCGTGAGTTCCAAAATTAGTTCCAAAAGAGTATCGATATGATCATAGAACAAAGTTGCCCAAAAGTAATGTCAAAGCTTCAACTGGCTGACCTTTTCGCAGTTGACGCCAAGTGTCAGTGTGGTTTGACATTTACGATGTAGAGATATAGATGTGGAGCGATATACAGCTCAAGAACGTGAAATTATTGTTACTGCTTATTTGACAAATGTTCACAATGATTTCGCATCAAAAACCACAATAAGAGGGGAAGCCCAATTTCAATTTAGAGGTTAAGTTCAAAAACAAAATTTACTTTTCTGGAAAACAGAGAACCTAATGAAATGCATGAGTCATTGCATCCCCTCAAAGTGAATGTGAAGTGAAGTAAGGCCAACTGATATGCTTTTCTTCCATGAAACTTTTTGGAGACACTGAATTTAGAATTTTTTCTTAATATTAGTCTTAAGCTGCATAAGATTTTATTTGATTGGTTAAAATCATGAAATTTTTACATTATGCAACTAATTTTTACTTTACTTGTATATAATAGTTTCACAAATTTAAAAAATTGATCGGGGATCGTTTATGTAACTCTTGTAATTCTGTAAGAAAGTTCAAATTTGAAGTGAACGCTTCTTACCAGGCAGCTTGAGTTCCAACATGACTGTTTGTTACTTCGTAAAAACGATCGAAATGCATGCAGTTATAAAAAATCTATGCAAGAAAGTTTATAGGGGAACGTAAGACGGAATAAAAAAATTTATCATCTAAGTTCGATACTACAGTGTAACCTCGCCTAAAACTGAGAACAGAAACATGAACAGGTGCAAGAGTCGATTTTGCTGCGGGAACCAAATCAAAAATTTTCTTAGAGCAACTACATGTGTACATGTAAGTACATACTTATATTATTATTTTCATAGTACATATTAATATTATTTCCTTCTTTTCGATGCATATTAATACTATTTTAAGACTTTTTTAAATTAAGTTAAAATTCGAAATAAAATAACAAATACACAATGCGACCAAAAAAGCACGCCAAGAAACAATACGATAAAACGTTCTGGAACTAAATTGCACCCCCTCATCGTCATTGCATTTTCGTAATTTTTTTCCGGAAAGAATATTGTAATTATATCTCAGCCAACGTGTTCACCAGATTTTGCTCCCTGTGACTTTTTCCTGTTCCCAAAACACACGAAAGGACGATGTAAGGGGACGATTGAGGATATAAAAGCCGAATCACTGAGAGAGCTGAAGTTCATACAAAAAAGTTGATATAAGAACTGCTTCGAGGATTGGAAAAACGCTGGCACAAGTGTATTGTATCTAAGGGGGTATACTTTGAAGGGGACAAAATCGAATTTAATGAATAAATAAATATGTTTTGAGAAAAATTGAAATTCACTTTTTCTATTGAACAGAACTCGTATATTAAATACAAAATATTCAATTGGTCGTTTATTTGTACATTCAAGTTTATTACAAAAATTTTATAACTCTTTTAATGGATTTCTAGTTCTTAAGTGCAAACAAATATTTTGGGAAAATTTCGCTGTTTAAGGACTAAAGAGCCCAATTTTCAATATCCTTGCAATACAAGTAAATTATCCTGAAACATAATACACCAACATGAATATACGAAATCAAAAGCGATTTCTGTTTAGATTAATACAACATAATGTATTACATGGCTTGAGCTGCCGTCCGTGAAATGTTTATCCAGGAATATAAAAAAATTCTGAAATTAGGCACTTGTAAAATGTCACCGTATCTCTAAAACTAGAACTGCTAGAGAACAACTAAGAACATTTTCGTAATCAGCAGATGAAAAGAAAGAAAGTACCATTGCGAGATGATTTCAAGTTGCAAAAGGTAATCATCACAAATAAATTTAATATAATAAGGATATAAATATATTCCCTATTAATGTATGAATGCATAAATACATTTGTATGCAGTCAGTTAGTTCAGAGCACTCAATTGCAATTAATTTAGCAGAAGTACTCAGAATTATTACTGAAGGCTCACCCTGACTTTATGTCGCTTGTTAAAGCTGCTACGAGCTACCGCCGTCATTGTGTAATGCATCCTTTTGCTGTGGTTTTGTTTTGTGTATCCTTTTTGATATGCTATGCTTTTTGTCGTTTGTCAATTTCTATTGTCACTCGTTGATGTTTCTGCTACAAGTTCTTTTTTTCCCCTTTTTAATATCATTTTTTATTTTATTGCTGCGACAAATCTACAGTAGTGACAATTCTGAGCGGATAGATGCCACAGACAATGTATCGTTTTCCAGTTGTAGGAGGCATGATCGTTGTATTCTTCACCCTTTACTTCAACACTTACATTCCTTATTGTGGTTTGTTGTTGCTATTTGCCTCACTGCCTCTTCTGGCCGCAATCGTGTTGTCAACTAGGATGTGGACGCATATATCTTCATATGAATCTATCTTTCTTTTTTCATTTAATTTCCTTTGATTTCAGGATTCTCCTTTTAGAATAAATTTCCATTGTTTAAGCTCAAGTATGTGTATGTAAGTGCACTTCGATAGGTTACTGGATGTTGTACGTATGTGATTTTGGTCGGAGTTGATGTTATTGTTTTTATAATTTCTATTCTGTTGTCAGCAGAACAGGAGCTTCCTTCCTTTTATGTGCAAATACATTAAAGAAAATTGTAATTTTGCATAAAATCGTTAAATTGTAGTTTGTTTCAAGACACAATATCAGCAGTCTTAGTCTTCTGTTAAATTATACAAAATTAACGCACGACCGAAATCTAGTAGATTTATATTAAAATCTTTATCGAATTTATACTGTTTCGACCCATTATTACAGTTTGCCTTTAAAGTCCCCCATAGTTAAAGGAAACTTGAATTAAAGAAAACTATAAAGTGACATTTAACAAGATTTTATTACTGCAACCAAGTTCTATTTGTACAGGTCATCGCAAGAGCTCAGATGACAGTGTTTGTTTACATTTTATGTGTGTCAAAGTCTGCTTACATTTTTCTTCTTCTATATGTTTCTTTATTTTCAACACAGCTGCTTTCGACAGCAGAAAAATTTATTACACAAAATTTTTTTAATATTGTGTTCGAGGTAGATTCATTCAAATTACCAACTTTGATATATTTATGTGTTTAACAACGGCGAAAATACTTAAAAATTTTTTTGCTGTCATAAGAGCTTTCGTTCACGGGAAACTCATGGAAAATGCCGATTCCCGGTCATTTTTGTGTGGAGACCGGGGAAAAAAGCTTCCTGTTATACATTTATATAACTAGACCCATATTCATTGAGAGCGAACTAACTTTTTCTGGTTTCTGGGAATTATGTTAAATAAATAAATTTTTGCGTTCGGGGTTCAATGCTTTAAAAAACAAATACAATATTAAATATATCAACCTTGAGTTGTCTTCAATTAAAATGTTTAGTTGAATTCTTTGAAAAATGTAGGAAAACATAAAAATATAATAACAGGGTCCGTAACTGTTATAGCTTTTATCGTAAAAGTCAGAAAATAAAAGTTATTTTTTGACTTTTATTTTTTCGATAAAAAACAGATATTTTTGACATTTATTTTTTCAAGCAAAATTAAAAGTTATTTTTTGACTTTAATTTTTTTGAGCAGAAATAAAAGTTATTTTGTGATATATTCATTATATTTATTAAAAAACTTTTTCAAACAAAGATAATTTTTCAGTGAAAATAATTTGCATATGCTCAAAAATTAATGAAGTTGAGTTTTGCAATCATAATTGCCTCCAAATTTTCTTCCGATAAATTGTATCCAAAAATCAGCCTTAATGCCGAAAACGATATTTCTACACTAACTTGCGTAGCTGGCACCGAGTGCAAAATTAAGGCAAGTTTCCGCAGACTGGGGAGAACAAATTTTTTGTTCCTCCATTAATTCTTTCACATTTTATAATTCTAAAATACGTTATGATCACATTTATAAGTAGGGTTGCCAGATTCAATATGAGCACTAACTTGACATTTAGTGCAAATGAGCTTGATTTTAAGAAGAGAACTGGACAAATTGAAATATTTGCTTAAAAACTAAAAATACGGTATAATATCAATTTTTTTAATTTATTAAAAATTCTTTATTTATTAAAAACGGAAATAAAGGATGTTTACTTACAAAAAAAAAAAAAAAAAAAAAAACAAGAATAACATAAAAAGTTCAACAATTCAGTCATTTCTTTACAGGAAAATTACATAAAATTTTTCAGTTCGTTACTTATAAATGTACGTTTGTATATTTTTAACATACATAGGTGTATGCACAGTAAGCGCCAAAAGAAATGTCTTTTATGTTTCAAACAATAAAAAAGCAACAAAAATAGAAAGTTATTTCTTAATATTGTTTAAAAGCGATAACAAAATTTATTTAGAAAATATAAAACTAAAAAACCTTTTATATTCTTTCCGTTCGAGTTCAATTCAATGAAAACTAAACTTGGAAAAAAATGGACTTAGTTCGTACTAAATACAGTGATGAGTCAAATTATGTGTGTTGATACAGGGATAAAATTATATGTTGCCAACAATTAAACTTTACTGCCAAAAAACGAAATTTTTTAGATGTAACCAACTGCAAATTTTAATTTTGAAAATGTTCAATTTCAGCTTGACAAATATTGCTTGAGCTTGAAACTTGACATGCACTAAAATATCTTGACAATCAAGCTCATTCCCGGCCATCTGGCAAGCCTAGCTACAGCCCTTTCTACCAAATCTGGTCGGGGTTCTTTCTTATAAATTATAAGTCATTTTTGTTCGACGTCAATTTTGGCGCGTTTGCAATAGTGAATCGTTAAATTTACTTATTTAGAAAAGAATATTTGGAATAAAAAAATAATAATTTCTTTGTCAAAGGGGTTGAAAACACAAAAATAACTTTTATTTTTGCTCAAAAAAATAAAAGTCAAAAAATAACTTTTATTTTTTATCGAAAAAATATGTCAAAAATAACTTTTATTTCTGCTCGAAAAAATAAATGTCAAAAAATAACTTTTATTTTTTATCGAAATAATAAAAGTCAAAAATAACTGTTATTTTTGCTAGAAAAAATAAAAGTTAAAAAATAACTTTTATTTTTGCTCAAAATAATAAAAGTTAAAAATTACCTATTATTTTTGCTCAAAAAAATTAAAATAAAAAAATAACTGTTATTTTTGCCTGAAAAAATAAAAATCAGATTTTTAAAAAACATCGCATTTTCTGACAATTTGGTCCAAGACTTTCAAAATGGTATACTTGGTTTCATTCTCCGACATTTCCTTGAGGTTGCTTTTTTTAATCAAAAATTCAAAAATAACAGTTTTTTGTTGTTGGCAGTTTCAGGTTCTCAGGAATAAAAAAATTTATATACCGATTCCCAAGAAAATAGTCGGGCACTCGGAAACTCTAGCTGGCATTGATGAAATATTTGAATATGAACAAATAAAATGTGGTCAAAAATACAGTATACATTTCTGTGATAAATGAAAGGATTCTTTATTAGAAAAATACACATGCGTTTAATCTTGGCATGTGTTTAAGAAGTTCATGAAAAGTTTTAAAATCAAAATTCTGGCAATTTTAATTGCAACGCAGCAACATTGCACAGTGGAAGCTTTTAGAAAATATATAGTGATATGTATACATAAGCATGCATATGTGTATATATGTAAGTAGAAGACTTATATTAATATATGATGCAACAAATTTATATAATTTTTTTTATCGATTAGGAGGAGTAGGTTGCAGATCAGTGTTGCCATTAGGATACGAAAGATACATTTTTTGTATTTTTTGATGACTTCAGGTACCATGTATAATCCTGACATTATTCGTATCTTTTGAATCTGTACGCAAAATGTACAGAAATAAAATATTAAGCTTTTCGTCTCTGACAAAGTTATTACTTCGTTACTAATACTAAAAAAATAGTGACAACTAAATAGAAAAGTTACATGTATTTTGTTGTTATGTTTTCTAAGTTCTTCTGTCGTCTGCTTATTCTTAAAAATTAAATATGAAATAAGAATGTTATGTTAATAAATGTTAAATGTTAAACATGGATTTTCAAATTTTTTTTAAATGTATCTTCTTTGGAAAAAATTTATCTTTTTGGAAACTAAAATGTATCTTTCTCGAAATTTCACTGGCAACACTGTTGCAGATTCAAGAGTTTTTTTTTTGATGTATAGAGATGTTGTCGTCATTTGTGGGCAGATTGTACAATTTTTTTTTACAAGACAGGGTATGTTTTAGAGATGGTCCTATTTGAACCAATATATGTTACGACCAGGTGAAAGTCTACTCTCATACAAATTAGTAATTAATTATCCTCTATCTTTTTTATGTAATAGTGATACTGTTCACATCTAGCGTGGGCTGCTATGGAGCCAATGCACTTAGTGTTAAGAAAAACTCATTTAATAGGAGTAAGGGAAATGGTACCTCCCATGCAATTTAGTACCTAATTGTTTTATATTTGGCTAACTATAGCAATGAGTGTGTTGAAAGTCATTATGTTCCAGCTGTGATTGCTCCTTGAAAAACAAGTGAAAGCGGGGGAAAAGTACCCCTATGCCGACTTCAAAAATAATCTATGAAAAAAGCTTGTTAACAACAAAATCATCTTAACAACAAAATTAACCTTGAAGCCGGTGGTACTAAGAAATTTGAGAGCTAAATGCGAAATTCATTTCATGGTTTCAGGCATAATGGCACTGGCTTCAAAGATTTCAGTATGTAACGCTTGTAATATTGTAATTGTTTAGAACATTTTTGGAGGATACATTTTTTTCTAAAAGGCTTTAGTTTTTACAAGAAGGGGGAAAACTTTCAAAATGTATAAAAATTAACAAACAACTTTGGAGACAAAACATTTTTTGTGCCTTGTAAATTTCGTTAACCTAAACTCAGTTCCATATAGTCCTTAAATCAAATTATTTAATAAGAATCAATTGGCAGCTCAGACCGTTCACAAGTATCAAAACCATTCAAATTAGTTTTGCTTTACAAAAAATTTACATTTTTGAAAAGCACTTTAATCTTGGATTAATTTTAGACCACTCAGCTCATACAGGAACGCTTCCCTGGCACATAAAAAGTTTAGGTCCGATTTTCTTTATAATATTTCAAACTTCAAATAAATCCCGACAGTAGTGAAAGGACTCACTGTGCATTGGCACTTTTCAAATTCTATGAGCACGAACACGAACAACTGGTGGTGAAGTATAAATATTCATAAATCCGATTTTAACACAAGTATATGAATGGGAATTTTTAGTCAAATTTCTCGTAGCATGTGAGCGCATCTATGTATACTCCAGATACTCGTACATTCGAATACGTCTGCAAAAATGGTTTATTTTAAATTTGAAATCTATTTTGTTCTGGAAGCAATTTACTGCAAGAAACAAAAGGAAATAGAAAAACTGAGTGGAAACTATTTTGTTTTGCAATTGTCATTGTAAGAGTTTATCTATCCATGAACTCTTATGTATATGCGTCTTTTTGTATTTTATTTATACGGTTTAAAATGTGTGCTTTTTATTGGGGGCGTGTTCTGGAGATTGTGAATTTAAATACATGCAAATATTTTTTTAATGCCAATTAATAAACTTTTACTCGGTATGCCGTAAGGTAGGGAGTTATATTCTGGCATAAAACAGGACGGACTCCCGTCGTTAGAAATTATGAGATTTAGGTTTTTTTTATAGGTCCAGTACTCAAAGGATATTAGGTATTCATATTATGTATTTGCTGGAACTAGGAAAACTGGTTACGTAGGATGCTAAGATTTGACTATTCTGTGTGATAGTCATTCGGAACGGGCTCCACGAACTGGGATGAAATATTGATAAGGTTATTGTTACCTGCTGGTATTTCTATGGACCACTTCGGGACTATGCGACGTCTATGACCATCCAGTCTAATCTAATCCAACTTCACCTGGAATACATATATATGACGCGTCCGGTACCAACAATTTCGAACAAATATTTTGTACAGATTATTACGGTTATAAAGAGAAGCTCTTTAACAGCATATTTTCATTTATAATGAACTATTTGAGAAGCACTCAGTTTAAAAATTATTGCGAATTTTCACGGTTACAACGAAAAAAATTATTATTTACCTGGGTTTGATATAAAATAAATGAAATTTGTAAAATATATGTACATGTCTTAGAAAGATATCGAAAGAATATACACCAGTTACTTCATCATAACCGAACTCTACTCTGAATAGAGCAAAAATAAATCTCAATCTGAAAAAGGTATATTTAGACAATACATAAGTTACATAACTTAATATGCACGTAAATATGCCAAGACTTCACCTAATCTGTGTGCCCCATTTAGGTTGGAAAGATCACACAAATACTCGTATCTCGTTGTCTAAGCGGCAGTTTTATCTTAATGGCATTTGCATTGGTGCTCATTAACAGCGCTTATTTTGTGTTTTTTCCTAAATTCAATGTCAAAAATCTACAAAGTATTTATATAATCTTAGCCAATAAAAAAGGCATTTTTAAATTTATTTTTGTTTAAAACAATTTAAATTTTAAAATTTTTTTGCATATATGATGAAGCCGATCGGCTAAAATCCACCGCACAGTGGCTGAAAATCGTTTTTCATTGGCCAAAATTCTGTAACTTTTGAACCGATCAAAATATTGAAGTAATTTTTTTTAATGGATAGATATTTAGTTCAGCTTAACTCAGTTTTAATTACATTAAAATTGATTAAGGACTTTTTAAGGACTTCTAGGTAAAAGTTGAACTTTTGATTTTTTTTAACTTTTGGAGTGAAATATGGGTTTATTTTTTTTATTTGCATATTAAAAAAATTTTATATTTGGAACTTAATAACAATTATAATTATTTTTTGTGATAATGGAATTTTTTTAATGTTACACTCAAAAAAAATTTTACACTCAAAAAAATTTTTACACTCAAAACAATTTTTACACTCAAAAAAATAGTAAAATTAACTGGAGATTTTGCTGTTACCGCAGAAAAATTTTTAATTTTATGCTGTCAAAATAGGTTCTATTTATTATTATTTTTTACTAATACTATTATTTTTTACTAATACAATGGAAGGCAATTATAATTACTATTCATTTGACACAAATATTGATTGCAAATATTCTATATTTTTCTCTGTGTTATTTCTGTTCTTTAGTAGTTTTTTGGCTTCTTCATCTAAATCCCGATGTTCCACTTTCCATTTATTTCGAATATTGGAGATGAACGGATCTGACGTTGCCAATAATATATTAAATAGATCTTCATTTGTGGAATTTCGTGAAATTTTTCTAGTATTGTGCTCTCTATAAAATCTGTAATCCTTGTTCCTTTTTTCCTGAGCCTCCTCTGATAGATCTCCAAGTGGCACCAAATGATATCTTCTCCATGATAAAGGATTTTGTGAACTGTTGCAGACATATTTCTCCATGGGTAGTTGGTTGTATATATTTTTGCTTCCTTATCATAATCTCCAAATTGTTTAGAGTCAATTTCTTCATTGCACGCAAGTACTTCTAGGATTATTTTAAATCTGAAAATAAGATTTAAATCCACTCCTGTTATTTCGGATGCTGTTTCTGAATCTGAAAAGAATCTTCGTGCGGTATTGCCATCATTTGTATTGCCTGACCCTTGTTTTGGCTGATCTATAATCAATACAATTTTGCCATATTCATCTTGAACATGTTTCTTTTTTGAACTTCTTAACTCTTTGTTGGTTTCATTGTTTCTTATGGATCCTGAAGACCCGAAATACAAATCATAACTGATTTTTAGTATATGTTCCATAAGTCGTATTCTTGCATGTAGTGGTGATAGTCCAAATTCATATGCATCGGTATTATCTAATGATTTTGTCGGAACTTGGTTTAATTGGGTTGATGCTGCTTGGCATATAATGCAGCTGGATGCAGCCTTCGTGTTAGTCAAAGCCTGACCTACATTTCCATTTATCATTGTAAGGACTAATTGGTAGCTTACTTCAATTTGCTGCCCATCTAACTGTAATGGTAATGGCTAATGGTAGTGTTGCAATTTGGGCCTTGATATCACTAATTTCTTTGTTAATGGCATCACGAGTTCCTTTTTTGAATTCAAATTTGATTGGCCTGCAGTATTTCGAAGAAGATGGTGTCTCATTTTTCAAAATATCCATTGTTTGCGTTGTACTAGTCGAAGGCTCTGAATCTTCCAAAATGTTTTTCAATCGCAATGGTACAATTGATACCATGAACCTATCCGAGTCCGAAATATTTTCACATACAACTTGTTTGTATTGGTTTTGTCCCGAAGAACCATCACATCCCCATTTGCAAAAAAGAATTAGCTTTGTGTTTCCATATTTCTTTAACGCATTTCCTGGTATTGATTGTAGCGAGCGTTCGGCAGTGTGATCAAGTAGAGATTGTAGTTGTACCTCTGCCGAAATTGGTGTGATTGTAATAGTGTCCTTTGATGGCAAACAGTCCATTTTAGCTGCAGTTATGTGATGATATGCTGGATAGATATTTGAGCCCTTTTCAATCGCACGCAATCTGAGGTTAATATATTGCTGTTTTGTTAATTTCAAATCCAGAAATAAGGCTAATGCCTCCTCATTTGTGTACTGTATTGCATCGCTTTGACTTGGTATACTTTTAAGAATTCGTTTTGTTGTCACTGGACTAGCTTTAATAACTTTTTCAATGATATCCACTTTTGTTAATTGGTTCTGTGATCGTAATTGTTGTAGGAAAGATTCTTTTGTATTTGTACAACCAATTGCATCGTTAACATCTTTAAGTTTCCGCCTCTTAGATCTATCGCTGAAGTAGTCCAATGATTTGCGTGGTCTTCCAACCTTATCTTGCTTTGCTGTTTCTGCAGCGACAGTAAGTTGGCCTTCTAACCACTTTTCACTTTTTATATAAAACTTTTGTTTACTATAGCTAACTTCTTTGTAGCGCTTTTACAAAATTAAATAATTGCTCTTGTATTTCGGTGCTACACGAATTCAATTTTATTTTAACGTAACTAAGAATATCTTCCTGGATTTTATTTCTAAAATACTCTTCGGCCAGTTCGTTATAACCGAAGCTCTCCGTATTTTTCTGAATATTTTTATTTGAGTCTGTTATGATTTATCACTTGCAAATATAGGTATGTACACGTAAAGGATTAACTTATTATTGTGTAATCCCTTATTGAATCCATAGTTTTATACATTTTTAGATACATGTTATTCACACATTGATCTTCAATTTCAGAGCAGGTAGTACTTAAATTGAAAAAACTGCACTTGTTATCCAGACCTTAATATCAGATAAAACTAATTAGTATCTCGCCAATATGGGGTTCTTTTTATCTTTAGTGGTTTAATGTCGCGATTATTATTATAAAATTGTTTATGACTTTGGCTGACCCTAACAATTATATTAGAAAGAGATCATATGTTTACTGTAGAACCTATTGTGATATTTTTATAACTGATTTTTTTGCTGATCAAAACAAAGCCATAAAACCCTTTCGCAGGTATTATATTTAATTATTTTAATTTTAGGTAGTCTAAAGTAAAAAAACATAAACCTTTAGGCAAAAAAGTGAAAATTTAATACACCATTGTATACGAGTAATTATAGGGCTGTTTAAATTATCGTAATTTGAATTTTTTTAGAGTAATTTCATTAAAATTAAAAAAGTGTTCTACCGGCGGGTCGTGGCGGGTGCAAAAGTATATATAGGGTTAAAGAAGACACCTTCGCCTTTCTTCGGGTGGTATACGTTTCTTGTTCCCTTTTGTTCCCTAGAAGTTCTATTCCACTAAACTTTAAATTTCCGAAAAATATAGTAGTTTCATATATATTTCATAACACCTCTAATATTAAACGCTAGAGCGGTAACCACTTACAACAACTAAAGACTATAATCCTACCAACATTATAAAAAAGACCGCAGGCCATTATCGATAATAGCTTGCGAGTAGTAACCATTTATTTTTGGCAAAAAACTGATAAAAAACACCTTTTTCTGAAATAACAAAAACAGTTGAGTTTGACAGCATGCCACGCCCACAAATATCAATATTTTAACCTCATTTTTTGGCTACTTTAATATGGATATATTAGCTTCAAAATGGCGTAAAAATTTAAAAAATCGGTGACAAAAAAATTCGACTTTTGGCCAATGAAAAACGATTTTCAGCCACTGTGCACCGCTGACATGTATTGAAAACTGTTAGCCGCCGCCGACGCGTCAAATTTTATTCAAAAGACTTTTCCGTTGTTTTAGAAATAAATTTTTTTTCAATATAAAACTAGGTATTTAAAATTAAGAAAAATATGCCATTCAATACAACATATGCTTTAACGGGTCGAGATCTAAAGATTTTCACATAGTCAACACCGAAAATAGGTTTGGCAACTTGCAGTCGGCTTCAGGACTGTTGGCTGCAACTGTTTGTCCTAAATATAATCAAAACAACAGAATTGATTTTTTTGTAACCAACTGAAAATGAAACAAAACTGGAATATGAAATCGTTACGTTTCTTGTCACACCTAATACAGTTTTTGAAATCGAACCGACATCCATCACATATTTACAATCGGAATCGGAAAACACAGGTATAATTGATGTTTGCTCAAATGATCCTATCGAACATGTTATAATGTTCAATACAATAAGTTAAATATATTTTTGCAAGGTGTCTTTATTTACAAGGTGGCAGCATCGCTTGATATGATAATTTTTTTGCTCGATATTATTTAGTTTAGCTTAATGTCAAAATTTCTTATGTTTTGTTTACATTGTTTTTTTTTTGTTTACTATAAACGAATTTTCGAATTCAGAACAAATTGAAATTTAAAAGAATTTTAAAATTATTTTGTAATCAATTGTTTAAGAAACATTTAAAAAATGTGTGTTTGTGTAATTTGTGGAAAAAAATATATACCTGGCAGTGGAACATTTTTTTATGTCCACAAGACCAGGAAAGAAGAGAAAAGTGGGCAAAAATATGCAAACGTAATTTCAAAAAAACCAGCCCTGTATGCATTGATCACTTTGCAAAATGTGATATTATGCATGCTAGAGGCAGAATTTGCTTACTGCCCAAAGCAATGCCAATATTTCACAGTCTGAGGGTGGCTTTATGGATCTTTCACAGGTTTGAAGTTGCTTCAATTATTTAACACAATGGGTATAAACAAACATGTCATGTTTGTTTATACCCGTTTTAAAAAAAAATATTTTATTTGTTTTACTATAATTTTTTGAAATTAGTTTTTAATTTATTTTCATTTTACTTTAAACTTCATTCTTTTTGTCACATACATTGACATTGAGCTAAACTTTTACACAAACAAAATACAAGTAGTTTTTACTTTGTTGTATTTATTGTACTCGTGTTGCCACCTTGTAAGTAAAGACACCTTGATATTTTTGAGTATTCGCCTATTTCTATTTGAAATACAATTACATACATATGTACATGAGGCATTTCATGTGAAGTGAACAATCATAAAAATTACATTAAATTTCATCCATATTTGGCATGACAGGTCATCTAGTATACATATATCCATGAGAACACAAACTATTTTCTGTATGATGTTTATTTGTCTTGTTATTGGATGCCAAAGTATTTTAAATTTTTTATTTTAATTATGTTCTCGAACTAATAAAAATTAAAAAAATATTAAAATGAGTAATTCCTATGGGAAATAGCTTCACCTTAAAATACCAAGTTTAAGTAAAAAGTGTTTTCATGTGCAAAGAGGGAAATGATAGTTTCAAACTAAAAGTTTTTTTAATTACTTTTGAGCCACCAACCTGGGTGTGGTGATGTGGTGTAGTGCTTAGAGTGCTTACCTACAAAACCAATTATCTCAGGTTAGTTCCCTTGCAGAGGACAAAAGTGATTCACCATTGTTTTTCTAGTTTCAAAACTAAGTGCCTTTAACCCCCTTCCAAAAATCCATCCAAGAAGCCCCCTGAACTCCCCTCAAGAGTGATTTTTCTTCTCAAAATCTCCTTTTATTTGACATCCATATAATTAGGGTCATAAAAAATAATGATCCGACTGTTTGAGGCGTATGCAATTTTTGACGCAGTCGCACTTCTTTTGCATATTTTTTTCTTTATTTATTTATTTATTATTATCATTATCATTATTCTTTATTTATTTATTTATTTTATTATTATTTTTTTTATATAAAAGCAATGTTTTTTTTTCAAATATTTTCATTGCAATTAACATTTCTATCTAACTATATATAAAGTAAAAAATTATTTATTTATTCATAAAATTAATTTATACTTGTTAAAAACAAGCCGCTATTATATAAAAAATACTGGAGCACTGGATTTAGAGACATTGTATAGAAGTAATTAACCTTTTTCTCTTGCTAACTATTGTTTATTATAGTACAAACATATATACTTTTTCTGTCAATAAACAAATTATAATATATATATATATATATATATATATATATATATATATATATATATATATATATATATATATATATATATATATATATATATATATATATATATATATACATATATACAGCCCGAAATGTGTGATAAAATGGTAGAAAACTACCTCAAAAGGATCCACTGTTGCAGCGGTCATTTAACACTAGATTTACGGATGTTCATTATATACCTATTTTTACTGAAGTGAGTTCCAAATCAATTTAAATGAAATGTTTATTATGAAAAAATTTATGGAAAACATTTTCTATATTTAAGCTCTGTTTTTGAAACAAATTTTCTGCAAACATTTCTATTACTTTGGTTTTTGCATCTGTTTCTTTTGCATGATTGTTGAACTTGACAATTCTTCCGTGCGTCAGTAGCCTGAATTTTTGTCATTGCAATTGAAGTGTTCTTAACTTCTTCTCTATATTTACTTCTTAGTTCTTCAGCCAATTGGAAAATGAAATCTTTTGTTGATATATTTTCGGGGCATTTGATCAAGTACATCAACGCCATACTTGGTGTTTGGTTACTGTTTCTGGAATAATTTTTTTTTATTTTTTTCAATTGTTATATTTTTTATGTTTTGTACTTAGTAGTAAAACTTTTTTATGAGGCTTGCTTTTATAAATGGTCGGGGTACAATTCTCAGATCTATACAGTTTTGTAGAAAACTGTGCCATTTTATCTTTCTTGGCTTTCGCAATTTTAAGTAGTTCATTTCGGTTTGAACGTATAGTGCCAAGCAAAGTAGTTTTCTCTGCATGTCAAATGCTAGTAAAAGTTTATCGGTGGTAATATTTTGTGCGCAGCCTAAATATGGCTCTGCAAGCTTGGTTACTACAAATTCGATTAAGGGAATGTTTGATCTTCGGGCTTTATCATTGCCCAAGTACGGAAAACTTTTAAAAGATATTTGCTTCTAACATCGGATGCCAACCAAAATTTGATGCCGAATTTTCCGGCTTATTCGGCATGTACTGCGTAAATCGCCGTCTAGCTTTAGTAGGGAATAATTGCTCATCGATCGTTATGTTTGCGTCGGGTGTATAAAAAGCCTGACTATTCTCTATAAATTTTTCCCATATTTCTGAAATCAAGGCAAACTTATCTGTCTTCAGTTTTTCACTTCGTTCATTTTTTTTTATCAAAACGTATGAACCGAAGTGTATGTCTATAAATTTATCTCTAGACCTGGTCTGAGCGAAAAAAGCAGGACTCCACTTCGCAGACCACATATATGAACACTTCAAATGTTCGCCTCATATGCTCCTCTATCAAATCAAATTGCTACAAAGGCCCATAATTGCGATTTTGTAACAGTCCATTCCTTATTATTCAAAACTCGACGAGCTTCGATTTCGGTACATTATTTTATATACTCTATCATACATTCGTCAATTATCAAATTGAATGCGGTACTTGCCGAACCAAGCATAATATGCTTTTAGCATAGGCAGTTGGACCAGAAACGTCTTTGAATATGGTATAAATCGGTGATCTACCTACATTTTTATCTTCGTTCAATAAAGTCCCATTAGCAGCTTTTTCGGATGAAATTTCTTTATCAGAAGATGTATCGATAGCGTCTAAATCATTCTCGGTTTCACAATAAGAAATAACTCTAACCTTTTTTTACTAGGAGGTGTGTAGCGAAAAATATCAACTTCGCTTTCGGTTTCAGAATCATAAATAACCCTGGTTATTTTTAGGAGCTATATAACAAAGATCCTCATCTTCACTGCTTGAAGATTCAATTTTATTGACTTCGTCTTCTAATTCAATTTCGCTATTACATTAGTCTATATCAATGCATCCGATTCATTATCTGATTGATCTTTCTTTATGTGGATTAGTTTAAAAAAAAAACAATTTTTCTGATGTTTTCCCATAATATAAACCCTAGATCACCAGATAAAATAAATATCAATTGTAATACCTTTTACAAGTAAATTACAAAATTACCCATGTGCATCAAATTTTTCCTGCAAAAAATAAATTTTTTAAAATTATAAATGAAATATATTACTTAACTGCAAACTGCTCACACGCGATGTGAAGCGAAAACAAGTGACAATGGCTCCCACATACACACAAATATTGTATGTGAGGAATATTAAATGAAATGGGAAAGAAATCACATGCGACTTGAATGTTGCCCACCAATAATGCAAAATAAAGGGGTCTGCGGGGAAGAGGAATGAATGTTTACATATGTATATTTCATTACTTAATTAAAAATCAATGTATGCTTTCAAAAAGTAATATTAAAGTTATATATATAGTGTTAAAATTTTTAATGAGTCAAATTGGCTCAGTCCGTAAATCTAGTATTAAATATCATTCTGTTTTAAACGTAATGGTAAAGTTTAAGCATTTTAACTTCACTCTCGGAAAACGGATAACCAAGTACTTATACATTTAATTCATATATATACATATATACATATATATATATATATATATATATATATATATATATATATATATATATATATATATATATATATTTAAATATATATATATATATATATATATATATATATATATATATATATATATATATATATATATATATATATATATATATATATTTATATATATATATATATATATATATATATATATATATATTTATATATATATATATATATATATATATATATATTTATATATATATATATATATATATATATATATATATATACATACATATATATATATATATATATATATATATATATATATATATATGTATATATATATATATATATATATATATATATATATATATATATATATATATATATATATATGTATATATATATATATATATATATATATATATATATATATATATAATATATATATATATATATTATACAAGTTGGTGCAAAAACTGGAAGTGTATGCCATTTTTGCAAATGGCGCCGCATGTCACTGTGTTTTGACATTTATGATGTAGATAAACAAAGAATTTGTTGCCAAAAAGCCGTGGAGCGATAGACACTCAATAACGTAGAATTATTGTTTTTGCTTATTTGACAAATATTTAGTTTGTTGTCTTAATGTATCGTTAAATTCACAGTCGATTTCCTCGTCGTCGTACTCCATGTGCTCGTACAATTAAGTGTCTCGTGCAACCTGGGTCCACTACAGATGTTTTCGGCCTCGTATTGGCCGTTCGGAAAGTGATCGCAGCACCGTGAATGGCGCTTTTCAAGTAAATTTGTACTTGATCTATAATAATCAAACATTTCTTAGTTATAATTGTTATATTGTCAGTAATTTTAATACAGTTTTTCCATAAGTGTTGAATTGTCGTTCAATTTTTTGAATAATTTCTTGTAATTTTTAGTTGTTTTTTAATTTTTTTTTTAAATTTTTTGTAATCCTACTTTATTACAAAATCTCATGTTCAAACATAAAAGATTTTTAAGTTTTCCCATTTATGATTGCAGGTCTGCTGATTCCGAAATGAAAGCAGATGTACAAGTATATGTATATACTGACACAAGGAACACATGGGGTAAAATATTCTTCTTAACAATAAATCTGTGTTAGAAAAATATTTGCAGTAGCAATAAATAAATTTTGTGTTAAACAAAAATAGAAGTTCTATAACATAAGGAGAAGAAGCTCATAAAAGCTTTTCTAGCTCCGTAAAAAAAACTTAAATAATTGGATTTTACATACATATATCAGCCCTTAAATGCGACATAGTCATATCTAAAAAAGTTGAGATTGGCAAAATGCTGTTAAAGTTTTTGTTTTTTTTTGGAATTTAGCTTCCAAATCGACTCTCGACCAAATAAAAAGGAGAAATAATTTTCCGGCAAATAAGAATAATGCTTTGATATTTGAGATAAGACTATGTTGCACCAAAGGAGCGATATGTGTGCCATACATGTAAGTAAAACTCCACTACGTTTTCTCTTCTATTTTTAAATTTAATTTTTGCATCTTTGTAATAAATGCTTCCAAAAAAGACCCACCCATTCGTTTGTTTTAATTTTGGATGTTTTGGATAACTTTTTGTTTCTGTAAATAAATTTGCATACACACATATGAATGTGTATACATATATGCAAATATGAATTTGTTACATACAGTTTGTTAAATAAGTGTTTGCACAACGAAAAAAAATTTAAATTAGAAATATCATTTTTACTTATGATTATATAACGCTGTTTTAGATCTTTTATCTCTATTCTTTTACACCTGAAATACATTAAAATTGCAGAAAAAACCGAATGCGTTAAAAAAATTAAAAAAAGCACAATGGCAAAAGTTTGTTTTGGCTTATCACATTGTTCTCGTTATTTACAGACTGATGCAATAGAACACACAAATACTTTTCTTAAGTCTACGTTCAGACGAATCATGTCTTATTGACATGATTGCTATTTTATAGGCGAGATCAACGAGGGGAAAAGAAACGAGTACGCAAGTTTATGTACTGTCAGTACGTTTTGCTTTCTCATTCGTAATGTCAAAAATGCTCAAACAACGTTTTTTATGTACACGTCGTCAACAAGACATGACTTGTGTGAACGCCAAAGAAAGTTCAAAGAAGAAAAAGTAAGAATCATGTCAATAAGACATGATTCGTCTGAACGTAGACTAATAAAGCATTTTTAATGCGATAACAGAATACTTTACTACGATTTAACATCACAGCTCAAACTGCTTTAACATCACAGCTCATATAGTAACTGTCTATGTTACTCGAAAGTTAGTTTCAATTGTTTATGTAATTACTTACAGATATCGCTCTGTTGTTAAAAGCTGCCGTGTTAAGTGTTAGGCCTGTTACAGCCTTTTTTTATTGTGGTCTTGTTGTTGCTTCTAGTTATTTACTATGGCTTAGGTCTTGGTTGTCTGTATGTTTCACGGTAGCGTTAATAATGCTTCTTAGTAACTTGTCTCCGGCATGGTTTGTGTTGACCTCATTACAGTTGTTGTTGCCGATTTATTTAGTATAGTTAAATATTGTGGTGTTTTAATTGAGCTACTAGCGAATCATAGACTTGATTAGGAGTCTTTATAACTTTTATTTATTTTTTATTTATTTACATATATGTACATATGTGACCTGCACAACAAGATTGAAACTTATAATTTAGGTATTTGACCACGGTAGCCTGCCGGGCAGGGTCAAGGGTATGAAATTTCGATGCATAAGATGTCTACCAGGATACCGTCATGATGTTGTATTTTGTTCTTGGTATTGGAATCGAAATGGCCACCGCATTATTGGAACGAGTAAATCGCAAATAATAGCAATCGTTATATTCGGCAGCTATGCCTATATGATGGTGATTAATTTTATCTGATCATACATAGTTCCCAGCCAAGAGGCAAAGGATTAAGAAATGTCATTAACTCAAATAATATGAGAAAGTGCCAGAGTGTGAAAGCAATACATTCATATTATAAAAATACCAAAACGTATTGTCAGAAATTTGACATCCCTTAGAAATTTTCCTAAGCATTTGGAGCTTCCATGCTGCCAGTGTGCAATTTTTTTACAAATGTAAAGGAAGGAAACGAAATGGAATTACTATGATTTATTTTCAACTTATATTTTAATTTTACTTGAAGTGCGATACGCTGCAACATCCAATGGAAATCTAAAGGCTTGTATTATGGTATGAAATGAGGGAGGGAGATGGCGTGTCGAAAAATACTTACGTTGCCCATATTTTCCAATTGTGTGTACACTTTGCAGACAAACTGCCCGTATGCTTCTTCTACTTACACACATATGTATTCACATTCAAGTGTCTGCCAAAATATTACCATATCCACTGGATGGTACTTACATTATCATTAAATGGAATTGCATTTTGAATTTTTCTCTAAACATTAGAGAACGAGAACAAACTGTAAGAGATTTCTGAGAAAACTATTTCTAAAAATATAAGTATATATAAATAATGTGATATATAAATATCACACATTATTTCTTGAATATATTTTGAGGCAAACTTATATGATTAATATTATTTATATGCACATCTGTAAGAATTTTCATTTTAAAATCGAGATGAATTGACGAAATTCATTAACGTATAGAGAATCATTACATCGATGCGCTTGTTGTTGCTATTTTACCATAGTTATTTCAATTTCAGTTTTATTTTTTTATTTATTAGAGACTCATAAAAGGCTAAGTCAACATGTTGCAACATGTTTGTAGTTAAAAAAGAAGTATTAGATCGTGTCTTTTTATAATGTGTCCGTAAAATACCATGGTTTCGTTGGAAAGATAACAAATATATGTAGGGTTAGGTTAGGTTGATTGGAGGGGTGTGATAGCCCATGTCATACGACGTACACTTAAGCCAGTGAAGGCTTGTTGTGCGCTCCCTTGGGTTTAACCATAACATATTGACCCAAATATCTAGAGAAACTCCGTGTCACTCACAAAGTTCCTAAATTTCCTCCAGCATATTTCCCGTAATCGGGTTATGTCCGGTAAGGTGTCACCCCCAAGATATCGGGACTTTATTTGTGAGAAGGCGGGGCATTGGCACAAATAGTGTTCCAATGTTTCGATCTCCTCCCCACATGCTCTACATTCATCTCCTCCCGCTATTCCCATGCGACAAATATATGTAAATGCTTCATTAAATATATGAGGAAATAATTGCTTAAACATAGATTAATATGTGAATACATGTGAACAATATATATGATACTTTAAACACATAAACGGCAGCAGGCTACCGACCACTATCTGTCAAAATTAAACACGTTGATAAGATTTTTTTTGAATCCATCATACTACACCACCACCACCATTTGCTGTCGCCAAATTAAGCTAATTTCTATTTTAGTAAGCGACAATGAACACACCTATTGCTGTCAAAGTAATCAAATATGCGAATTTAATTAGAGCTTACAAGAATTTTATTTAAAAGTTTTTAAAACGCGCCCCGCATTTGTTAATAAAAAGATATTAAATTTAAAAAATTGGCTCTAGGAAATAATTTTTTTGGTTTAAGGCTTTAATAAATGTATGTTTTTTTAAAGAAGGTCTTTGCATATGAGCTTATGTGTGGCGATAATAATAAGAATTTATTTCTCTCTCTTAGCCACAAGTGTCTATTGTTCCCAAATTATTATTATTATATTATTTAAATTTTCATTTATATTTATGTGCAAGGGATTGTTGTATATTTCACATGTGGAAGTTTGCAAACTTTTCTAAACGTTTTTTTTAAGATTTGTTTACACTGAAAAAAAGAAGATTCAAGTCACAATAAAAAAGAATACTGTTAAAATTTGGACCAGGAAAGTGTTCTAGGGAACGTTTTTTTTTTCTAATTTGAAAAACCTGCCTTAAAGCAAATCCTTTCAATTAATTTGTTCTTGATTTAACGATCGTTCATTGGAACAATGAAAATTTATTTTCAATTATCTTGTCCGGTTTTGAAAAACTTTAAAGTATAAACAACTAAAATAGATGAAAATATAATCAATGATTATAAAATTGTTTACTAATTATAAATTGTTTACTAAAATAATAATCTGTCTGTTTACTAAAATAATAATTTGTGGCAATAATGTTGGAATGCACTTTTAACAGGCTTTTCGTGGTAAATTATTAATTATTTTGTCAATAATGCAGCAAATACGAGAAGATGTGGTTTAATGTTTTTGCTTTCTAGGATTACATATGCGTTTTCAAATATCTGCGAAGCAAACAAACTTATGATTGTTAAAAAAGGAGGTATCAAGCAGATGTGTTACTATACCATATAGTAAAAAGGATTTTTCAGTAGCGCCATCTTGCTGCCTTTCGATAGATGCACAGAAAAAATTACCTCTCATGTGTCTGTATCGATGGTTCTGACTGTTATCCTTAATATAATAATATTTTGTAATGATATCGTCCCAAATTTTTACTTTTAATCTTCTTATACTTGCCCCAAAACCTTAATACTTATAATAGTGCAAGATGTAGTATTTAAGAATAAAATATATCGTTAAATTACATTTAGTTTTGAAATAAAAGAATACATTAAGTCACAAAAGCCAAGCCTTAAGAAAATATGGCTTAATTTACATAAAGTATATTAAGTTAGTAAAGCGAAAATTTGGACGAAACTCGGGCGAACATTTGTGAAGAAAATCATCTGGAACTCTCTTTTGTTTCGCGCATACACAGACGAACATGTTGTGGCCAGCATTACATTGTTATTGTTATCAATTGCTTTTTTTGACATTTGTTATTAAAGAAATGACAAGAAAATATTTGAGTCGGTGTTGGCGAAACCATGGGGTTGGACTCCGCGGATAGCGACAAGAAGATAAACTTTTAAGGGATTAAATGTTTGAAAATATGAACTCAAACTTATACAAATATATATACTTGTATTTAAACAAGATTTGGCCAATTTTTATGAGGAGGCAACTTCATTGCCTGTGAAAAGGACAAGACGACAATGGGTGGAGGAAAGGAGGAAGCAGAAGCCGGAACGCGGCTCGTTTAAGTATTTCAGCAAAGTATTGCTTGTGCATGATGACGATGGTTACAAAAACTACTTGAGGCTTTCTAAGGTACATTTCGACAGCGCTCCGATACTATTATGGCAAGAGTAATTTCCGAAGAGGAAATGACGTTGTCATTTCGTGACGCTGGTAATGAATTAAAAAGCTTGTGATTTGAGGTCTGCTTGAATTTTACTTCCCCATAGGAACTGCATGTAAAAAAATTTACTTAAATTTACGTTGTTATATTTCTCAAGCGAATTTCTATTTACTGGTACGCAATTCAAAAGTATACGGAACTTTTCACATTTTCTGTCTACTGCAGGGATGTCGTAAGTACTCGTAGGAGTGGAGACTTTTTTCCCTCAAGTGAAACACAAATTCATTTTCAAGCAATTATTTGGTGAACGAATTTTTAAAATTTTGTATTTGTTGCGCATTGTAACTTATTTAAGGTTTAATTTCATATTTTTATTTAAAAACTAATAAATACTCCTTTTCCGTGTAAAGGTAAAACTCCATGTAAAGGTAAAACTCCAAACCTGAAATCCAGGAAAAAGTCCGTACTAAAGCTTAAAACTTAGTATATAATTTTTTTTTCAAAAATTCCTTCAATACTAAAATTCATTCTTAAGATTGTAAATAAAAATTTAATTATAATCCCCAGAAAACTTAACAGATTGGGTTGAAGAGAGAAGTAAACTCATCTTATATCAAGGAAGACACATTCACATAGGCAATTAAAAAGGCCTGTTGTGCGCTCCCACATGAAGAACTAAAACCTATAACCCTGTAGAAACTCCGAGCCATGAATGTAGTTTCTAAAATCTATCCAATCAATACTTCTGAGGTGAGTAATATCCGGTCATACTTTTAAAATCGCGATCTTGCCTGCACAATAGCTGGAAAATGACAGAGAAAATGTTGCACAGTGTCAGTGTCATCCCTACATGGCGAATGTTTGTCCTTCTCCTCAGCACTAGTCCGATGAAAATGTGCTCGTTAGTTGGACTGTGCCGGCAAGACGCCAATCAACTTACTTAACTCGGGTTTCCATAGAATCAACAAACGTTATAGGGTCTTGATCGTATTAGCGACAGCTCCGCTGTTCTACAGTGTCCTCTGGGCAACTTCCGACCAATTTCGAAACTTTATCCACTCAGCCCCAAATTGCTTCTCATTGCCATGGTCACCCTGATCATCAGGTTATTAGCACGCTCATTCCCTAGAATAACTGATTTGCAATGAAAATATTGAGCCATCTCACGTACTGTGTAATTTCACGGTATTCTGCCCTTGAAGACCGTATTGCGATCTGGCAGGCGAAAGTAAATTTCGGTCTTGGGATCTTCTGTAAAAATTCTAATCAATAGCTAAGAGCGAGCCGTGTAGCAACATGACCCACAGGGACCTGTCGCAGAGCTCGGTTGCTCAACGAGAGTTTTTATGTGTATCAGTGACCCATAGTTAGCTTTATTCCTCTTTCTAGATCTTCCGTCAGACATATGCGAAGTTAGCATATACTCGTTTAGAGTTTCGAATATCTGCCAACGACCGTCACGTTCGATCTATTCACCCATCGCTTTCAGACGTTTTTCCATGAGAACCGCTTCACAATTTATGCGGATATCTATATGTTGGACATATGGAATAGTCTGCAGTGCATTGGAAGAGGTATTTATCATAGAAACTCATATGTCAAGGCATGTGCTAAACCGTTTGCAATATCTTAATATTAAACATCCTGTCCATTGAAGTCCACTATACTACTTATGCATAGAAAAGTATTAGTCTAATTACACTTCTATAGATACCAGAACACATTTTAGTACCTATGGCTCCCTCGTATGGCGACTCTTACATATGCGGAGTCCCAATAACAGTTTGCGATATAGCATAACTTCAAGGTATTATATCGTATCGCATAACCGATTACCAAACCGTATACGAGCTCAGTCACTCGGAATGTTGAGATCACTTTCCACCTCCCTACAGAGTAAGTCAAGGTCCTTTCCCTTGAGAAGTACCATAAGGTTGTCTGCATAGTAAATCTGCTCAAAAACTCCATTGGTTGGTTTTCTTAACAGGCCGTGTGTTGTGTTTGCCCGCACAAGGGGTCCTATAAAGTCCCATCAATATATCCTACATTGTACTTTGTTTCTTACATAGTATGAAGCTGACCCAGTCAATAGATAAATGGCTAATTTGGAACTCTAATAAGGATTGAAAAGCATGTCTGTGAGTACATTGTTAAATCACCTTTAATGTGATAGATACAATTTGTCATTGAATGCTTCCTCTATTTAGTGAACTACTCTTTGTAGAGCAGTTCTGCTTATCTTGTTCTGAAGTTTTATACACAACTTTTGAAATGTGCAAAGTTTTTATCCATCTATTGTAAAATAGAGAGTTTCCATACTCAAAAATAAGTCCAGTTGCCGTAGGAGTAAACAAGTCTAAATGTAAACTATATTTTAACGTTTGAAAAGTCTTCAGATCTATGACTTTGAAGGAACATTCTACTACAACCACTTTCACTAAGGATAGGATACTTTCTTCTGGGACAAAGAAACTCCGAACCGTGCTGAGTGGTTACAGCAAATGAGAGGATATATGATCTGGTATGGCATTGAGACCACCTCTGTGATTTGGGACATCTTGACATCACGCAAAAAGTTCGTTACGTCACAATCAATTTGGAGAAAAAACCGAGTTAAATTAGTTGATTGGAGTATTGATAGGATACTTCAACATATGAGAACACCTGCACCGAATAAGAACAACGGAGGATGATGAATGAAAATTTTGCGCATGCGAGATATCGATTTTTTTATGGATGACATCTTACCAGGTATTACTTACCTATTAGGTGTTGGCCGGAGAGAGTTCGGAGTTCCTAGAGCCTGCAGTTTTTCAGTTTTTTCTATATGGGAGCACACAATAGGCCTTGTACGTCTTTTAATATAAGATGATTAACTTCCTATCTTCAACTTAACCTAAGTAACCCTCTGTCGCAAAATGGGTGTTCCATTGTGCCATTGTGTGTCAAAATTTACAGCCTGAAGCTGGTTTATTAACCAAGTTATTGTTAAAAAAACACAATACCCCATTAATATTTTGCAATTTTTTGCTTCTCATCTACAATACGTCAATAATTGAAGTATTTGGGTCACTTATTTGGTATTAAAAGCAAAAATCGATTTTTTTCATGTGTATTCCGAGCAAAACTTACGAGAAATGGAAAAATGCCACTGTACAGTTGTTATATAAACGAAATGTATAGTATTTTAACAGTCTTTTTTGTTTTTGGTAGCAGTTTCCAAGGCACATGAGTTAGATAGAAAAAAATCATACGAGTGCCGCTTCAAAAGCCATAATAAATGCAATCCTGGTATATAAAAAATATTTATAGTAAAAATATACGTGCACTGCCCTCAAACTTTAAATCCATGAAATCTCGAAACTCGAGCCATGTAAAATATGCTGCTCGTTGTAGGAATCTCCTATATTTTTGCTTAATGAGCACTTAACTTTTTTATTTTAATTAATTTTTTTGTAAGCTTAGAAACCCCCAGAGTCTTCGCCCTACGGACTGCTAGCCTAGTGCACTAGTTACAATTCTACGAAGGCACGTATTACAGATCAGCATACTACACTCGTATTGAGCCAACTATGGTGGATTCGTACTGAATATCTTCGTCTTGGATAAGCAATCGGTAGTAGTCCGAATATCGGACGGAGATAACTCAAAAAATATCCATTTATCCCAACAGTATATATGACATGTTAAAAAAATCAAAATAAAGTTCGCAAATTTCCGAATGTCGAAAATAAGCGAGGGGTGTCTATTCGCCCGATTCTCTTATATGGATAAGGTGAAGTAAAAGTGTGTATTGGCATCCTAAAAGTTCAAAGTCGACAATGTATAATTTAAAAATTAAAAAAATGCTTGAAGTTTTACTCAAGGGCATTTTCCTTGCTTTCACGGGAATCTTTAGTAAGTTTTTATGACTTTTAGGACAAAATTTTCATTTTAAATGGAACGACTTTGAAAAATTTGAGAAAATAGATTTGATTACACTTTATATTTCTTTAACCAGTAATAATAAAATAGTGGCGAATTTTTATGTCTCAAAAAATATCAAGATTACTACCAGTGGCAAATAAATAGTCCATATTTTGTATAAAAGTGGTGTCTATGTAATAAAATAATGAAAAGTTTACTTTTTTTAAAATAATAAAGAGAGCTTCGAAATCGAAATGCAGTGACAAACCTGTGTTAAAATCATTGGAAATGATACAATTTAAATGAAATCAATTTAAAACTGTAAACGGTGTAATCCTTTGTATTGATTATTACCAAAATACGAAATAAAATATTGAATCTGTTTTTATTAAAAAATATAAGAATATTTATAGAAGAATATAAAATTTATTAAAAAATATATTGATTGTTGGGGGCTTCACTGGTACTAACAAAGTCATCAATGAACTTTAATCGGCTTGTAAACATTCAACCTCATTTTTTCATAGAAAAACATTCAAATACAATATGAGAATTCTATCATATATGAAAATTACAAAATATGCAATCATTGTAGACTGAAATTTGGCAGCTGTCACAAATGTTTATTCCGATTAATGTAAATGGAACGCTTTGCGAAAGAGCAACGCGTTATAATTGTGAAAACTTAATCAAAAAAACTTGGACAATTTTTTAGTCTAGAAAGTGTCCCTAATGTGTCCAATATTCGAAGAGTGTTGAAAAAATTTAAGAAACTGGGTTGGAAATGGAAAATTGTACCGCTCTCTTGAAAACATTGCTGTTGTAAACGAGAGTGTCGCCGAAAACCCAAAAAATCAATTCGGCATAGTTCTCAATAACTTCAAATTTCACGAAGCATTTCGCACCTCATGCGTACAAAATTCAGTTTACTTAGGAGCTCAAACCAGTAGACTACTGCAATTCGAGCAAAGTGTAGTCCATGCCAATTTTTCGAAAAAGAAGTAATCTTTTCATATGAAGCGCATTCCCATCTGAATGGCTTCGTGAATACACAAAATTGTCAAATTTGGAACTTAGAAAATCCTCATGGAATTCATGAGAAACAAATGCACCCACGACAAGCAACTGTTTGGTGCAGATTTTGGTCAGGCGCCGTGGCAGTTCCTTATTTTTTTAAGATGAGGTCGAAATTGCAGTGACTTTGAACGACATTCGTTACAGGAATATCATAACTGAGTTCTTGTGGCCTCAACTGGATGACATATGGTTCCAAGGAAACGGCGCCACCTGCAACACCGTGCATGAAACAATAGATTTTTTGCAGTAACGATTTTCAGAAAAAATTATCTCAAGAAATTCTGATGTCAACTGGCCACCAAGATCAAGCGATTTAACGCCGTGCGATTTTTTTCTTTGGGGTTTTGTGAAATCTCGTGCTTATTTGAATAAACCAGAAACAATTCCCTAACGCAAATCCAAGAGACAACGCGCCATCAGTGAGATACACTACATCAATGTGAAAAAGGTCATGGAAAATTTCATGGATAGAGCAATGGCCTGTTATTAGAGTCGTGTGGGTCATTTGACGGATATTCTATTCCATACATAATCGGAATAGGTCCTCCTTATAATCCAACAAAAAATTTTCCAACTATCTCAAAATACTTGTTTTTATTATAAAACTAGCGGGCCCGTTGCCTGCTTCGCACGGCAAAACAAAATAAGAAAAGAAACACACTTGTTTTTAATAAAGTTGGTTTTGTTCCCAAAAACACACTCACTTCACATACGCACCGCACACACATGCGTTATCGGATTTTAACCAAACTTCATATAAATCATATATGGGCCACTGCCTACGTAGTGTATAAGTTTGGTTGAAATCGCTCGACGCGTTTATGATTAGTTCGGCGACGTACATATACGGACTTATTTTTATATATATAGATGAAAAAGTGCATTCTTACTGTGACACCCTTTACAAAAAACCGAAACAGATCTATATCTGTGTATAAAGTGCATTGGTTTGCCAAATTGTTCCAATGGGTAAGGCTTAGCCTGTTGCTTTTACTATAGAATGACACGTCCATGTGGCACCCTGCCATTACCTTTTTTGTTTCGTTAACTTCTTTTCGATAATCTTTACCCATTTTGTAACTTTGGTAAAAATCACTCGACTCGTGCGCACACGATCTCGGCCCTCGTTAATATTTTTTTCGTAACTTCCTATTTTTTTATAATTTAATATTAGTAAGATCTTTAATTAAATAAAACATATTGAATTAAATACCACTGGATTCTTTTATTGGTAATTAATAAAATTACCAAATCCATATCATTTATATCTGCTTCAATCGTTTTTTGGCTTTACTTTCTGTGAAGTTCAATAGTTTTAATTTCCTTGAATTTCCTCTTATGAAAATACGCACATTCCTTTCAAACAACGCAATGGTTTGATTCACAAGTATGATTTTAATACTAAATTTTGATTTACTATTAAGAAGTTCGACCACAGCTTATTGGCTGAGAACAAATATTTTCTATATGCTCCCTGTGAATCAGTTTCTAATCCAGCGCTACGACCAGATATTTAATAGATTTCGGATAGACTTTTTCCGTACTCTGCATAAATAATTTAAGTGAAGGAAGTTCCTACAGAAGACCCTTTTTTAGGGGACCAAAGTCGCCTGATGAAGTACCCATTTGCATACATTAGAACGTTTTGTATACGCTTTACGAAGGGGATCGGAAATTTCCTATGGTTTTTCTAGTTTTAAAAATGAAGTGGTTTCAAACACCTTCTAAAAATCCATCCAATGAGCCCTCTGACCACACCCCCTCGCTGGAAAAGAGGATAACATCATGAGAAACAAAGGTAAGGCAGAGCCACCACCTTCTGGGGGAAAAAGAAGATAGGAATCAAAGATTAGCGAGGTTGCCCACCACTACACCAAAATACAGGGGGGCGTTGTTTCTAGGCAACGACATATGGCAGCCCCCATTATCCTAGACCTACTACAGCAGACCAATCATCTTCTTAGCTGGAACAAGAACCAATTACCGAAACTGATACAGTGGAGGCTCATAAAAGTTAAGACGCGCAAAAGTTAAGAATACGGAAAAGTTAAGCAGCTTTCTGTTACCATACGGAACTCTAAAAGGTTAAGTGCTTCTTAACTTTTTTGAGTAGTTTTTATTTTTATTTAATTTTTCTATTTTTAACATCATTAGAATTATTATATGATTGTCGCATTAATATATGTAGTACTACATATATAAGTACATGGGTAGCATAAAAAAATTCAACACATATCCAATCGTCATTTACCGTTATAAAATTCTTTACATTCGTACGTTATGTTTTATACTAATTTTGCATCAGTTATTAGTTTTCTTTTGATCGTAACAATGTCAGCAGCACGTAAGCAAAAAAGGTTATCAGTTGCCGAATGCAAGATTTAAAAAAAAAATTAGATGAAGGCGTTTTGGCTAATCGATTGGCAATGGATTTTCATGATTCTGAATCTTCAATTTCTAAAATTAAAAGAAATAAAGCAAACATTTATGCTGCAGTGTCAGGTACATGTGACGAAATTAAGAGAAAGACTTTACATAAGGCAGAATTCGTGGATTTGGAGAAGCAGGGGGGTTACTCTCTATTGCGATGCGTAAGCTAGTTCGATGCCTTTGATGTTTTGTTAGCGCAAGATATTTGGTTTTAACGAGCGATTTCGACAATTACAGAGCGCATTGATGCCAGATTTGCGAAAGTGAAAAAATCAGATGCGCGTAAACTCAATAAAGGGTACCAATTATCTGATTATGTACCATTTTTCTTCCGCATCGCATACGCATCGTAATAGAGAGTAAGCCCCCAGCTGTACAAATGGTTCTTATATCAACGTGAAAGAAACTGTCCACAAAGTGGTCCTATTTTAAAAGCTAAAAATTAATACATTTGCACTCATACATATATACATACATGTGTATTAAATACACATTAATAATATATACAATGTATAAATACACGTATAAACACATGCATTTTTAATATCACGGAAAAGTTAAGAATTCGGAAAAGTTAAGCACCCCCACAACAAACTACTTAACTTTTTCGAGCCTCTACTGTACCAGGCAAAAAACAAACAATTACAATGCAAAAACAACTGCAACAACAACCCGTGTAAAGATGGATATGCTTTTTGGAAATATCATGGACAATTCACAACGTATGAATATACGTTGTAGCTTGTAAATCATTTGAGAGTACTGTTTTGCTGTTGGCTGAAGTAATTAACATGTTGACTAGAAAGCAATTTATGACTGCGAACGAGGGTTATCGATCCCTGTTCAGGTCAAGTTATAAACATCATAAGCTTCTCTGATGTGCGATAGTGTGGCAATTGTGGCTGGACTGTTTAAAGTGATGAGGGTATAGCAGAGAAACGTTTGTTTTGTTTGTTTTTATTTGCTTTTATGATATTAATCGCTCATTTTAGCTGATGAGTGGTAGAATATTGAAGTCTAAATTCAAACTGACAACTGTGGAGAATATTATTTCCATCGACGGTTGCTCTCAGTCTACTCAATATAATTTTTTCTAGAATTTCATCCAAAGCTCTCAACAAGCTGATTGACCTGTATCTCAACGGTAATTAAAGTCTCTTGAGGTTTTCCAAATTGATATTACCTTTTTCATCTTAAAGGCTTTTGGAAAAAGACCATTTCGTACACAAAAAATTGTAAGCTAAACTTGGTATATTCTTTAATACTAGATTGCACTTTTGATTCAATCCCGGAGACTTGGAATTCTTGAGAAATATACACATTACCAAAGTGCTTGTGTCACCATTGGAATGATTGTCGTTTTCTTTTGTTCGATAAAACATGTTCACTTTACCTTCAACAGAATTATTAAAGGCACTAGTGTTGTTTTAAGCAAGTGCAAATTGATTTCTAACCTGCCAGTGACTTCCCTATTGTAAACAATGTAATTTTTAATACGTTTAGCAATCTTAAAAATTGCTTGAACAAGGATTTGCTTCATTACCCATTTCTTGGTTCACATATTCGATAGGTAATCATTTTATTAAGTTTTCTCATCGTTTTCCTAGTGAAATCATCACACCTTTGAAATTTTCTCAAATACGTGCTATAAAATTTATCATTCTCTTACGTTGATCGGAAATTTTAAGATTCTGAAAATGAAGAGTTCGATATGGTACTGATCAGCAATAGGAATCAAGTCAGTCAATTCTTGAAGTGATTGTTCCATATTAACAAGTTCGTCATTTAAGGTAGCAGAGGAGTTAATACCAGAATCAACTATATCTTTAAAATGGTCCTTGTTGGCACTTGAGTAGTCTGCTTAGTAATTAATATTTTCATGAACGGATTCCTTTTATTAAAAAGTTATGGGCGCATGGTCAGAGTGCAACTTATTGGGTTGAGATAATAGTCCCGAAAATAAAAGTGTAGGTTTGGAAAGTAAAAGATCATCTAAAATCCGATTTCTGATGTTTATAAGAAATGAATTTAAGGCTGTTTTTGTTTCTAAGAGTTTCATTTAAAATACTTGGGGAAATGTAAATTCGTGCATCGTACGAATATATAGTGCGCAATATAATGTGACATGATTCGAATTGCAGATTTAGTTTTGGATAGAAAAATAAAATGTATAGAATTTCATGTCTAAAATTCATATTTGGTCCAAAAGCTATTAAACAATTTTATGTTTAATTTAATGTTAATCATGGTTAAGAAATTGTTAATTAATTTTCAAAATATTTTTATTTTGCCCCACTGTTATCAGCCATCTTGGGTCCAAAAGCTATTAAACACTTTAATGTTTAATTTAATGTTAGTTCAGGCTAAGAAATTGCTAATTAATATTCAAAATTCTTTTTAGTTTGTCCAACTGTCACAAGCGATTTCTCTATTAAGTTAAAAAAATAGTTTAGAAAACCATAACTTTTATGTTTCTAGGCACATGTTACATATAAATTTAAAGAGTGTTCCAATAATAAAGGACATGGTTGAAAAGTAGACATCCTGATAAAATTATCTTAGATACCGGAAAGAATAATATTATAACTCGTGGTAGTTAAAGTACGAAAATCATTTAATATTTCCCTATCGGTAACAACAGATATACAAAAATTTATTCATGTATTTTCTAAAAAATTTTTCATAAAATTTATCTTCTGGCATAATTCCTTAAAAATAATAAAAAAAAAATTTCCTTAACATGGACACTTCATAAGTTACATACATATGTACGATTATATTTAATTTTTTTTTTTAATTGCGTAAAAATTTTGTGTATAGATGTCCAGCCAAGAAAAGGGCCTCATAAAGAAAATTAATTTTTCTCAGCACGAACATCTTAAATAATTAGAGCTAATTTGAAGGTTAATCCAAAATATATTTGGGTATGAGAGTGAAGGTGAATTCACCCATTCGTTCTGAACGAAAATTTTGTTGTTGTTCCGCATTAAATTTACTCTCTTTCTCAAAATAGAGACGTCAAACTACATATAAAAAAAAATCGTTCGGAACGTTCAGAACGAATGGGTGAATTCACCTTAAGATTTATATTTAAGTTCATTCACGTTCCAAAAACTCAATACATACAGTCTAAGCTTTTAAATTTTTCTTAGTTAAGCTATAACTTAGCCATAAAGTAATTTCAGTACAGCCTACCGTTATTTGAATACATGTACATATGTATGTGTTTAAACAAATACATATACGTCCTTTATTTACACCAGAAAAAAATAGATTCCTAAAAAAGAAGTTAAATTAAAAAGAGCCAAAAATTATTCCTGTACATATTCACATATGTACATCTGGATGTATGATTTCGAATTTCTATGTTGGTGTCAATGTTTGTACGAGTATGTTTTCATTTGGTAATTTGAATACATACCAACTGCCGTACGAATGGATGACCAATCAATTCTTGTTATTTGAAAAAAATTACTTTGTTCTTTTTCGTTTTCCCATTTGAACACATGCTTCTATTTTTTTAATAAACAAACATTTTCATCTTTTCCATTTCATTCATTGGTTTTGGCAATTTATGTTCAAATTACCACGGCAAAATTAATCTTACACTCATATGGAATTTTCCGAATAGAATACACAAATGAAGAGTACAATAACAATTTAGGTCAAGAATATCAAGTTAAATTTAAAGATCTTTCAAATATTACCCAACAAACATTGTATTAACAAGTAGTAGAGACATACTCGGTCATGTCGAATCTCATATCAGTGTTTACCAATAAATGAAATCCTTTAAAAAATTTAATGTCTTGAGAATATTTATTTTTAAATTGTGTATCTCTTTTAAAAATTATGAATTTTTTTTAAATTAAATCCACTTTTCTATTTGCAATTTTCAGGATTTTGTATTCTGCTATTCAGGTATTTTATTTAAATACTCACATTTATTTAATTTATTAACATTTTTCTATCTGTTTAAGTCGAGTCCCTTGAAACAAATCCCAAAACCTTCCTTCCACTTTGTCACATTGTTTCTCTTCTTTTATAATATTATTGTCGTACACCCAGCGTCATAAAATAAAACAAACATTTTTGTAGGGGAGATAATGGCTTTCCACTATATTTTTTGTTTTCATTAAACCAATACTATAACTTCTCTCAATATTGTAGCTCTGCTTGCAAAATAAGAGGGTAACTTTCTGCCGGCTCCTATCCAAGTATTTTTCTGCTGACTAATTAATTTATCTCCAAGGTAACCCCACATAATTTGTAGCCAAAAATTACGATAATTAAAAGCTAATTTGTATGACGGAGCCCATCCCACTCCAATGGTTCCAGGCTTTTGCTGAAAAAGCGCTTTATCACCAGAATGATCTGCCTAAAGAGTCTCACTATTATAGTTCTCTTAAAATAGTATAATTGATAAATACTTTCGAAGGGGTATATTCAGAACATAATTGCATCAATAGGCATTTAAAATGAATGAATAATTTCAAACACAATTTGTTGCAAAAAATACTTAATAAAGGACCCTTCATAAACAAGAAGGTTTTATTTACCGGCCTGTTTTGTAAATCACGCGATTTCAAATCACATGGCGTTCTGAAATCGCAAATGTCACGGTCAGCGCATCAGAAGAAATTCGTCGTTGTATGTAACGAACCATGCGATAGATTTTCTTCTTTTTCTATCGCCAACAAACGGTGAATACATGTATGGTGTATTAAATAAAGGCAACAGCGGTTAATTACTATTAATAAATCTGTATTTTTTTATTGTTTTGTATAAGAAATGCTTTCTGTTGTGTCGAAGGTTCTACGCCTACTGTGTAACTAAAATTCGTTTTCTTTTTAAACATCAGCGTTGTATACTCTGCCGAAGTTATGGCCTACCACGAAGTTACCAGACCGCTACACATGTGAGCAGAGTGACCCTCATTCTTTTATTTTGTCAAGTGTTTGAGTATATAAATCAACACAGTAATTAGAAAATTTCTGACTTAAAAATATAAATTTCTTTCAATTGGTATTTGTTATTATTTCCTCTCCTTTAATCAATATTTATTTATTTAGTAACGATATACAAGTTAATTTATTTAATGTAGATTAAAAGAAAAGTCAGGTCATGAGAAAAACGGTGGCGGCTTAAAATTTTAAATATTCTTTAACAAATTTTGTTTTAACATAGAATTAAAAATATATAAGTATATATTCTTAATTTACATACGAGTATGTACATAGAAAATAAAAATAATAATCAGCTATTATAGGGACAAATATATTAAAGATCAATGCAGGGCAAAAATATGGATCAGCCTCCATGAAAAATATTTTGCCGAATTGCGCCCAGAGGAGGACAGTGTTAAATAAGCCATGGAATCATCTTTGTAACAAATTAAACACGTCTGGTCCACAAACGATATAAAGCCATAGAAGGTATCTACGAAGAAATGGCATTTACGGCGGCTGAGTAGTCAATTGTTCTGGCAGCTGGAATAAGTGTTGCAGTTGAAGGCCTTTCTTTAATCTAAACCCCAATTTGGTAGTTGAAGAATTATTGGAACCGATCGATAATAGTATCAATGATATAACAATAAATTATGATGAACTAGAAACATCTGAAATATAAGTGGTAAAATAGAAGCAGTAAATAAAGAAGAAAGTAAATAAAAACGAAACTTAGATAAATTTTCTTATATCCAATCTTGAAAATTTTGAAGAGTGTTAAACAAGATCTAAAATAAAATCTAATCGTTTGCTAGAATTATTTGAAAAATCTATTCAACTCAAATACACTTTTGTTAGAACGAAAGTACAGGAATACATTGCAAACATGACAACTGAAAAAGTTGACTCGGAGATGAAAACATTAGAGTTAGAAATGCTTAAATAGACAATGATGCATTTACTTCCTTTTAACATATGCAATTGCATATGTACACATGTACGAGTACATACAAAAGTACTTATATGATTAGTTTTTGTTATTCTCCTATTTTATTTTCTTGTTATGCTTTTTATTTTTATTAATAATTATGATTTTTATGTGTTTCTTCATAATGTTATATGTGTTCTAACGTCAACCAAAGTCGCTTCAGCCATGGAATTGTTTGTGTAGTATCAAACCTCTTGATTAATGCACAGATTGTGTAAAACAACACATAAATTAATAAAATTGTAAATTATTCTCGGATTATATCGGCCTCTCCTCTAGTTGCTTCAGATTTTCGGACGAACTTTAAGTATGTCAATAGTTCTCTGCTCTGTAGTGCGATTCAGTAACTTTTAAAGACTGAATAGTGGTTAAATATAACAACAACTAGTGTGGTTTGCACTAACCATTGTGCGATTCACTAACTTCGTTTTAACATCTTTGTTATAATTTGATATCAAGTGGCATCTCTGTTACAATAAGAGAAAAACACAAAGAGAAACAGAAAAAAAACAGAAGAATTTGTGTCGACCAAGCAGTGTATAATAATATATTTTCATGAATTACTTTAATTATGATTAATAAAAGTAAAATTCTATAAGAAAATAATATAAATGACATTGTATATCCAAATATTTTTATAATTTTACGTATTTGCTGCAAAATAACAACTTGCCCTCTTTGCAAAAGAGTACGTGCTTCTACTGAACAGCTGACTTGAATCGTTTCGTTAACCACACAAAAATTACTGCCGTTAAGATAACGCCAGTGAATGTGGTTAAAAATGTTACTGAATAGCAAAACCTTTAATTTTGCTGTTAAAATTTTTAACCAACTCAACAGTCTTTAAATAAAGTTACTGAATCGCACTACTGGACTGTATTTGGTTCAAATGCATTTCTATTGAGCCTTCTTCTGCATTCCTAAATGTTGTCATCATAAATTTATCCTATAACAAATCCTTCTTAAACTTTTGGTCATTGTAAGACTCCTCCAACATGCATTTCTCAGCAGAATGCCATCATACAAATGAGTCATAAGCTGCTGCTCGGCCGTATTTTGGATTCACATACAAAATTTTACATTCGTGATCACAAATCTGTAAATATACATGAACAGATTAGTTGATATATGATTAAAAGCTGTACAGTCTTACTACAAGGCTGTGATACCATATTATATTAAAGAACATGTTTCTTTTTAGTTTTTAGCGTCTGTAGTCCTACATTCGTGCCACATACACATCCCATAACTTTAAGGAGACTTGGCAAAGCGAGATTGAAAACATTAGTTGCCTCCAGGGATGTTTGTCAAAAAGTCCACACAAGTTTGCGATTGCTGAAGGAAAAATTTTGTATATGTGGGGCAAAGTTTTGTTTCCAGTTCTTGCATAACATGACCAATAGCTTTGGATACTGTGCTTTGTCCAAGTCCTACCAAATAATTGTTGCCTAGAGTACGTTGAAAGCTTCCACTCACTAAAAGCAATGGTTAGGCTGCTAATTGTAGCTTTGGCAGCACAGCTGTAGAAATATGTCCACTAATATTGTGTTGAAGAACAAAAACGGCATTAAACGCCTTCTTCGTCAATCTTGCTTTAAATCTGAAAATTGAAGACAATGAAAAAAAAACATTTAAAAATTATATTCATATTACGTTGCTGCTGGATTCCTTCTGTCTTTTATTTATTTCTTATGCGGCTCATTTGCTGATGAAGAATTTGATTACATTTAGAAAACATACGGTCTTAAAAATACGCGAATTCATTAGCTGTTCTGATGAAAATTGCACTCAAGGCGAATTGAATTTTCATTAGAACAGCTGATAATCACCTGCGCTAATGAGGCCACCTATTTTCAATTCGCCTTGATTCCATTCCATTCATAAGATAAAAGAAAAAAATGTGTCTCAATAAAAATAACGTGCGTTTGTGTGCAGTTTGTAAAATAAAATACACTAGGGAATGTGGAACTTTGATTCGTATTCCTAGAGACAAATTTACCGTACCTGCAGCCGCATTTGCAGTTATGGGAACACTTGTTAATGCCTTATTCGATCCTGTATTTAAGATTATTTGCGATCATTAATATCGCGCTGTTATAGTAAAAATCTCATAATTCTTATAAGAATTTTATTGTAATTTCTTTCGCCACGTTTATTGGAAAATTGATTTAAAGTAATTTTGTTTTGTGTTGTAGTCAGATGTTTTTGACAGATTGGTAAAGTTGTTGTAGGGCAAACTGCGTATTGTTTTTTGTATTGTTGTTTTGTAGTAGTAATAAGGTCACCTAGTATTCAATTCGCCTTGGCCTTGGTCTGAATTTAATAATAAATTTTGTTAAAATTGCGATTCCATGCATTTCGTTTGTCATGATTTGCTCATATGACTCGTGTCGTAATGTTAGTCGATACGACAGTATACTCGGTATCAACTGCAGTTAAATGGACATTTAATATTACGAAAAATTTATAGATATAAATACAATATCAAAAGCAGCTTTAATAAAACATTTTAAACAGTTTTTATCATAATCCGGACTTTAAGAAGATCTCTAAACGCCATTATATGTTAAAAATGCTTAGTATTACAAATGTTCCAAATAATAAGATAATAAATTATAAAATTGGTACAAATAATATTGCGAAAAACTACAGTCGTTTGATTCGTGAATTAGACTGACCAATAGGAATGGAAATAAAGTGTCGCTATATTAAAATTATTAATTTCTATCATAATGATAATTTTGCTATTGTTTCAAAAAATTGTTTACTTTTATTTGATTTATTAAAATTTTGTCAATTTATATATGTTCAGGTTTATCCATTTTTCGGTCTCAAAAGTATATTTAAATAAAACGCCATAAAGCAATGATTTCTATTAAACTTCTACTTCAATAAATTACTTGTACGAAATAGAATTTCATTTAAATGACTGCCCATAGATTGGTTGCAGCATTTGATCCTTTTGAGGTAGTTTTCTCTTAATTCTTCGCTTCTTTCAGGCAACATCTCGGCGACTTGACGAAAGTTGGTTTCCAAATGAGCCCCACAAAAAAATGTAACATCGTCGTATTGCATAATCTTGTTGGCAAATTGACGACGCCAAAACATGGAAACTTTCCATGCATTAAAGCTAAGATCGTTCATGTTGTTTGACCATGGCACCGCGTTGTTGAAAGCGAGTGAATTCGATTATCATACGGCCATAGTGCTCTAATTTGTCGGTGACGGTTCTTCCAGCGTCGTCCCAGTGACACCTCCAGACTATATTGAGCCATAAGTAGCCACTTTTTCCGGATGCAATGGTTTTTCCACAGTCACTTCTGGGTTCTCCGAGCTCCATATGTGACAATTTTGCATGTGTTCGTAACCACCAAACGAGAAATGAGTTTTATCGCTGAAGAAAATATTGTTCGAAAAATCAGCATTGAAAGCCTGTTGCTCTAGCACCCAATCAGCATATCTGCGTCGTTTTGAATGGTCAGCCAGCTTCACTTGCTGCATGTGTTGGACTTTGTTTGGATGGTGGTTGTGAATACAAATGTAAAATACGCCATAATGATCCGTAAGATAGACCCAATTAGAGGAAACGCCAAAGAATTGACTAATTCGGATTATCCGCCACAGTTTCACTAACAGAAGGGATATTTTGGGCAATGGGAACATTGCGATTTATGCACAGGTCTGACCACATCTGTAACTTTTCTATATTTTTCAAATTTATTTATTTATTTATTTATTTATTTATTTATTTATTTATTTCAAATTTATTATAATTAAAACTATAATAAATAATATACAAAAGCACTAGCTACTACAGGCTATCGGCTTAATTTATTTATAATCTTGCCAATTCCATGCACAGTAGTTCGGTTATGACGACAATATTCACCCCGTAAGGCTGGCCACATTTGAAATACTTCTTTTATTGTAAGTTTAAAAATTTTAATGCTTGTCAAATTTGTTATTCGAGATATTCTCCAAAACAACTATTTTAATATTTTATTGTTTGTTGTAGGCATATACCTAGCTAAGCCAACAACAAACAATAAGATATTTTTATGCTTGTTTTGGATAACCCGATATGTACCATATGTAGATTAAAGCTGTGAAAATTGGCGATTTCTTCTTCAATGCCAGTTTTCAAGACCTGAAAGGTTCGTGTTTTGTTGCGCTAAACGCAAGATTTTCAAAACCCCAAAAGACTGTTTGATCTTGTGATCTGAACGGCCAGCTTTAATCTCCAAAAAAGGAGATCATTCGACTTGAGCCGAGCTGTGTGAGCCGTTACACAGAGGAGTATTTGACCCAAAAAGCTGGCCAAAAAGGCAAAAATTAATTTGATGAAATCCTAAGAAGTAATTACGCAGATCGATAGAAAACAAAATTCTACATCATATCGTGCATTTTAAAGATTGTAAGTTAAGATTTGTAGTTGTGGGACACTGTTAAAGTCAGGAAAGTGAAAAAAATTGCATGCGTTTTTATTGAATTTTTTTGACTTCAAGATATTTATATGATATTTTTTTGTGGCTAAACGAATAGAGGTATTACATTGATTTTTTTTTACCTGAAAGATTCCATCAGCAGCTATTTTTAGCATTTAAAAAGAAAAAATTATCTCAAATATTTATTTTAAAAATATTAATTATAAAAAAAAATTATACATACATATATGTATATAAATTCTTACCAAAAAAAAGGAAAGGTTTTTTTGAAAGTGAGCTTAGCTGTTCTACAAATAATGTTATATACCACAATAAAATATGAGATCTCTAATTTAAGAAAAAAGAAAAAAAGTTTGCGCAAGTTTGCGCCATTATTTTTGGTGATTTTTTGAAAATTGTATCTTTTTTTCTATTTTTGCTCATAAGGCACTTTTTCTTATACTTTATTGTCGTCATAAACTTTTGTGTTTTTCGAATTATTGATGTGAAATATTATTTAAATCACTTTTAACAACTACCAATGTGATGGATTATCCGCCCTTAAAAAAGGAATTTCTTAAAATTCGATTCTTAGTTCATAAATTCAAATTTACTAACTGTCTTATCAGGAATAATTATAAGCCAACCACACGCATGCACACCTATTAAACTGTTTTTGTATACCTGCGGTCTATATAAGGCTTGATCGTCTCCAGGACACTTTATCTATGTACTACATACCTAAACAAAATTACATTTAAAAACGGTATAGGTATATAAAAAATGCACCCAAGTATCAGGTTGTTAACTAAGTAAGGGGAAAATGCACTTTGAAAAATACACATACATATATGGCTTATTGCGCAGAATTCTTATTATAAGAGTTTTGCAACTTTGAGAGATAACATGGAAATGATGTTCTAAATAGGTTATTTTTGAGCAGTGGCCCTTTTTTAAGATGCAATACACAAAAAACACGAAATATAAAAAGCCTTCTTCATCAGATACTATTAAACTACTTCTTCCTGATACGGATGATGCCGCCCATAATGAGATACGTATGACATGATCATAATTTGAATTTTTTAAATAGTTTAATTTTTTCATGTGATGAGTATTTAATAATATAAAATAAATATTAAAAGTGAATATGTTTTTACAAAAGTCTTGTTGAACCTTCGTAGTGAACAGACGTGTTAGCGGAGTTTTTTTACATAGTAAACAAAAAAAAATACAAACAAAAAAAATATTCGTAATAAGTACGATTCGTAATAAGTACGGGTTTTTGTGAAATTTGCTTTATTTGCACTAATAACATTTTTCATATAATCTGAACCAACAAAAACAAAAAGAAAAAAAAAACAACCGTAAACAAAGTGATTGAGGAATACTCAAAAACAAACAATTGTGAAGTGAGTTCTAACGGCAGAAATGCCTATTTTACTGTGAGTTCTGAAGCTCTTAATGCAAACAATAAAAATAAAAAAATTGATGATAGTCTTTTTCTAACGGCAAAGCCAATTTTACGTGAGCGATCAAATTCGCTTACTCCGATGCCAAGTAGTGATTCTCTAACATTACCGCTGCCTAGTACTTCTTTATTTAAATCAGCGCCATTATCCGCTCCGGGCTCGTGTTCTTCACTTAACCAAGTTATCACAATAGACAAGAGTATACAGAAACCTAAGGTGCCTGTCGGAATGGACAGATATATTACAGTAGTAAAGCGCGGGCGTAGCCCAAATTCGTCTAAAATCTCATCGGTTCCCAAGATATCCAGGGATAACGACGCCGCCCCAGTTAACCGTCAAAATCGCTTTAAAATATTGCAGAATGACAACGAAAAACCCGAAGCATCCTCGAAAAAAACCTCCAAACCACCACCCATATATTTGAGGCAAAAAAATTCTAACACACTTATCAAAAAACTAATCTCGGTCATTGGTGAAAAGGCGTTTCACATTGTTCCAATAAAACGTGGTAACATTGACGAAACAAAAGTTCAAATATATAATGAAAAAGATTTCCGGAAAATGGTTAATGAATTAGAAAAAAATAAAACAAGTTTTTACACATTCCAGCTTAAGAGCGCCAAGGGCCTACAGGTCGTATTGAAGGGCATAGATTCTTACGTTGTCCCTGCTGAAATAAAAGATGCTCTCACCCTCCAGGGATTTAAGGTAAAGAATGTCTCTAACATAATAAACAGGGAGAAGATCCCCCAACCCCTATTTCGCGTTGAACTGGAGCCAAATGATGTAATACTGAAGAAAAATGAGACCCATCCCATTTACAATTTAAAATATCTATTATACCGGAAAATCACAGTTGAAGAACCACACAAGCGTTCAGGACCCGTTCAGTGCCATAACTGTCAAGAATATGGCCATACGAAAACTTACTGTAAATTACCTAGTGTTTGTGTTGTGTGCGGTGAATTACACAATACTGCTATTTGCAATAAGTCGAAGGACCAGAAGGAAAAAAAGTGCAGTAATTGTGGAGGTAATCACACTGCTAACTACAGGGGATGTCCTGTGTTCTCTTTTGTTAAACAAGCTATGAGCCAAAAGCCTAAAGTAACTCCAGCGCAAACAGGAAATACGTACTCCGCTACTTATCCTCCTATGGCCCAACCAATTTCTACACAAGTATCGTATGCTGACGCTGTGAAGATCAATTCAGTTCCAGTGCAAAAAGTGTCACCACCAACTAGTACAACAAATGCAAATGCAAGCTTTAATTTCAATCGCCTTGAAGCTACTATTGACAATTTGGTGCAAACAATAAACAACTTTACAACAAATATGACTAGCATGATGCAAGAAATGCTGCGAATGCAGAACACACTACTTCTAGCATTAGTTAACAAGCCATGAACACGTTAAAAGTATGTTTCTGGAACGCAAACGGCATTCGCCAACATAAAAATGAACTTGAGCACTTCCTCACGGCAAAAAATATTGACATAATGTTGGTATCTGAAACTCATTTGACTTCGAGAAGCCTTTTTAAAATGAGTGGCTACACCTTATATGATACAAAGGACCCGAGAGGAAGAGCATGCGGAGGATCGGCAATTCTAATAAAGTCAAGACTCAAACACTACATTCTTGAGAACATTTGTGAGGACCATCTGCTGGCAACAAATATTTGCATTGAAAATTTTTGTACAAATTTCGTGATATCATCCATTTACTCCCCTCCCAGATTTTCAATCACTGAGGATCAATACGAGGATTTTTATAAAACTCTTGGCCCTTGTTTCATAGCAGCTGGCGACTACAATGCAAAGCATACGTTCTGGGGGTCGCGTCTTATTACACCTAGAGGTCGAGCATTGTTCAACACAATTTCAAAAATGGGTTTGGATGTCATTTCTAGCGGGGAGCCCACTTACTGGCCTACTGACATACAAAAAATTCCGGATGTTATAGATTTTGGGGTCATGAAAAATATCCCTAGGGATTTAATTCATGTTGAAGCTTCACATGATCTCTCCTCCGATCACTCTCCCACGATCGTTACAATTTGCAGCCCACTAAGAAGTGACTTACCTCACCCATATGTGAAGATGATAAATCGTGTTAACTGGCTGGGGTTCAAAAAATATCTCAGTAGTCATTGTACGGAAAACATCAGGCTTAGAACTTCCGATGATATTGAATTCAACATTGCCAATCTTACTGAAAATATTAAACAGGCTGCTAAACATGCCACTACCTCCTCTCCGCAGACTGGGTTTAATAGAATTTATTCTGCGGACATTGAACGTCTCGTATGTGAAAAAAGAAGAGCTAGAAGGGAATGGCAACAGCACAGATCACCCCAACATAAAATCAGACTTAGAGAATGCACTAAACGACTCCATGAGTTGCTTGCATCTGAAAAATCTGCTTCTCTTAAGAACTATCTGGAAGGTCTCGATGTCACAGCAGCATCTAATTACTCCTTGTGGCGCGCAGCTAAAAAACTTAAAACACCCGTTGAGTTTAAACCACCCCTGCGCACTTCGACCGGAGGTTGGGCAAGAACCAATACTGAAAAAGGTAACATATTTGCTGAGCATTTAAAACACGTATTTACCCCAAACTCATGTACTGGTGCTGTTGATTTGCCGAGTGTAGTTGCTCTACCCCCTCGACCCATGAAGTTTAAGATGCGTGATGTACAAAAACTAATTGCTGAAACCAACCAGAAGAAAGCTCCGGGTATTGATGGCGTTAGTAACAAGATGCTGATGCAGTTGCCTCGTGTTGCTATTAGAATCCTGTTGTTTATTTTTAATGGTATTTTACGACTGGAGTATTATCCACACAGCTGGAAACTTGCCATGATCAAAATGATTCCAAAGGCGGGCAAAGATCTTACCAAGGCTGAGTCATATAGGCCAATAAGCTTATTGTCAACAATTTCAAAGCTTTTTGAAAAGCTGCTCATGACAAAATTGTCCCCAATTCTAACTAATAATGGGTGTATACCGGACCATCAATTTGGTTTTAGAAGTCAGCATAGCACCATTGAACAAACTCATAGATCGGTTCATTTCATAAGAAGAGCATTTGAAGAAAAAAAGTATTGTTCTTCCCTCTTTATTGATGTCTCTCAGGCATTTGATAAAGTGTGGCATGAAGGCCTAATTGTAAAATTGAAGACATATCTGCCAATAAACATTGTAAATCTATTGGAAAGTTATATTCTTGCCCGGAAATTCACTGTTGTGGAAGAAGACTTCATGAGTGAGCCCGAAACTATCTCATCCGGTGTGCCACAGGGGAGTATACTGGGTCCAGTTTTGTATTTGATATATACCTGTGATATGCCATTAAGCAGTAATATCCTCACTTCTACATTTGCTGATGATACAGCCTGCCTTAGTATGCATGAAAACCCTCACGAGGCATCCCGTTATCTTCAGGAACATATTAAGCTGTTGGAACTGTGGTTGAACTTATGGAGAATAAAAGTAAATGAACAAAAGTGTGTTCATGTCACATTTACTCTACGAAGAGACACTTGTTCCCCCATTCGAATCAACAACCAAGTTGTGCCTCAACATTCACAGGTGAAATACCTTGGTATACACCTTGACCGACGGCTTACATGGAAACACCACATCGACTCTAAGCTGACACAAATGAAGCTTAAATTGACTCAGATACATTGGCTGATTGGTAGAAATTCTACCCTCAGTCTAGATTGTAAACTTTTAATATACAAGTCGCTTTTGAAACCCATATGGTGTTACGGAATTCAATTATGGGGCACTGCTTCAGCTTCCAATGTAGAGAGAATACAACGTATGCAAAACAAAATTTTAAGGTTAATAACATCGGCTCCTTGGTACATGAAAAATTCTATTTTACATCGTGATTTAAATATGCCACTTGTGACCGCTGAAATTGCAAAATATGCAGGCAAATATTTAACAAAACTCGAGTCCCATCCGAATCCGCTTGCCCGAAATATCTTGAACTTTCCTGGACACATCCGCTTAAAAAAGAGGGATACTACGGCCTTAACACGCAACGCAGATGATACTTTTTGAAAATAATTTTGTGCTTAACACGACATTTATGTATTTTTATTTATTATCACTAAGTTTATGTCCGACACTGGTTGGGCCTAATTATTCTATCTATATTTAAGATTTGAACACTTTTTGTTAGTTCAGTTCTGAAGATACAAAAATAAAATTAGTGGGAAAAAAAAAAAAAAAAAAATATGTTTTTGTCTCCCTTATAGGAAGCCAAGCTACGAGACCAATTTTTTTAATATTTAATATTGGGTAAATTATAATTTTGACAGGGGGGTCATTGTAACATCCATAAAAGGCTATGTTTTACTTCCCTGTATCTACACAACTACAATAGTTCGGCTATCTAAATTTAATTTGAGTTGCCATTAGAATAAAGTACTGTTGCAAACCGAATTTTGGCGGAATGCGAGGGGGAGACCGGCATACGTAATAATATTTCTAAAAATACACAACAATCGTGTAGCGCGGCATACCGTGTACGGATAATAAATTAATATATATATATATATATATATATATATATATATATATATATATATATATATATATATATATATATATATATATATATATATATATATATATATATATATAAAATTAAATTCTCTTCAAAAAGAAAAAAATCTAACAAAGTTATAAAAGGTGGGTGGAAGGTTGGTCGGTGGGTGGTGGGTGGTTAGTGGTGGGTGTCAAAAACAACACTAACCCAATAATAACCTGCCAATAAATTTTTTCTATCAAACTAAAGCTAAAACTATCAAAAAAGTTAAACTTTTAAAACAAAACACACGCTTAATAATTTTGGCCAGCTTTTTGGGTCAAATACTCCTCTGTGCGTTGCTCCGTTCTGTTGAACAAACAATGATTGAGACCCAATTTAGCAATTTGTGGCAAAAAAAAAAAATCGTTTAGCATCTGGTGCCATCTACGAATTAAGAAATATAAAGGATAATCACTTAGTCACTGAGGTGATACAATGGCTAATTTTTGCAACCCCATGTGGATTTTATGTGCCCCAGAAACGCAAATTTAGTTTGTGAACAAAAACACTTAAGTGGAACGAGTGACGAGAAAAATGACGTGAAATTGCTGCGTTAAAGCAACAGATTGAAAATTTGTCAAATAAGCAGAAAAAATAACTACACTTTCTTGAGGAGTCTATCGCTCCATGGCATATTGAAAACTAATTCTCTGTTTATCTCAAATTGGGATAATACTTTTGCGTCACCTTGTATATTAATGACATGGCAAAGAAAATTTTTTTCAATGCTGCCTTTTAATTTATAAAAGAAAAAAATACGCAATTAATTTCAATATTCTATTGTTTGTTGTTGGCTTAGCTAGGTATATGCCTGCATTTCATTGGCGCTAACCGAATCATCAGTACCGTTTTAGCCAAATCATGATTGAAAGCATTCAAAGCTCGTATACTTATACCACAGACTACAAACACTATATGAGAATTCAAACAGAACTCAATCATATTTTTCTATTTGTAATCAACAAAAACACAAAAGTATAAATAGCTTTATAGTCTGTGACATAAGTATATGAGCTTTGAATGCTTTCAATCATGATTTGGCTAAAAGGGTACTGATGATTTGGTTAGCGCCAATGAAATGCAGGCATATACCTAGCTAAGCCAACAACAAACAATAGAATATTGAAATGGTTATTTTGGAGAATATCTCGAATAACGAATTTGATAAATACGCAATTAATTATTAAATTTAAATAAAAGTTTTGATAAAGTAGTTAATATTTTATACAAAAATATATTGTACATCTGAATTGATATTTAGTTCTGTTCAGCCGAAAATTTGACATGACGAATACTTAAAAAAATTATTGCAATTTATAGTTATACATAGAACCATAACTATTGGTTGAGCCAATCAATTACGTTTCAAAAACATTTCATTTCGTCTGCAAATACTTACAAATGAGGCTTACAAAAGAGATGTTATTTATGCTCATTTGAATATTTATTTACTGCATAAAAGATCAGTTACGACTATTTTCTGTGTACGCATATCATGGGAGGAGTGTTATAAAACTGTCACGTGTGACAGTGCGTGGTCAAAATAAAATTTATTTGTGACAGTGTGTGATATATTTTTTCGCGTTCTCTAAAAGAAGTCTTCGAAAGGACGAATACAAAGATTGTTTACATAAGCCAATCGTTCAAAAGGCGAGTGTAGCAGTTATAGTGGTGGTGAAAATACAAAGGACCCAATTTCTTTCATTCAAGCGAAATTCAGAATATGCATTAACTTGTAGTTAATAAAATTTTCTCTTGAAAAATAAATGATAATTCAACAGTCCTGTGGTATTCTGAAAAAATTAATTGAAATACTCCGTAATTTGCAAATTTTAACAAAAATATAAATACCAGATGTCAATATTATTGGAAGAAGCTTTCATATCTATAGTTCCTTGGCGTCCTTTGACAACTGAACGCGTAGCATTAGCATAAGAGCAAGTGGAATTATAAAGCCCAATTTCCCCACATGCCATGATTTTTTTGTCTAAATATTATTTTTAACCACTGTATAGAGAAAGGACTTTTGCGATTATATTCTTATGTCAGCTAGAGATACGGAGATATATTTGAAATTAAATGAAATTGCCAAAAATCGTCGAATATTTTACGTGATATTATTATTTAAGACTTTCGCATGTCTAATTTGCATAAACAAAAAACAAATTTCATTACGAGAATTTCATGATTTATTTCTCTAAAATTTTTGAATTTTTCTACTACATGCTGAATGCCAATGAAAGCAAAGATGATCTCTCATATGTGACGTCTGGTTTTTATTTTCTGCTCTTCTTGTCATTCATGTTCATTGGGGAAATTGTCTTTGAGCATTTGTCTAATGTGATGTAGAGAGTTTGCGATGAAACTCGAAGGAAATGAATCTATTGTATGTTTTGAATTCAAACATTCCCATCTTCACACAATGTGTGCATGTACAATTACGGAATGTAAATGCAAAAGGATTGTGTATGTAAGAGATGTTATGTAATAGGGTGTTCGGAACATGGACTTTTTTCACTTTTTTTAACTCATAGACACACAGCCACACCCAGAATGTACATACGTCTGAGTTATTATAATATTCTACACAAGATAATTATCAATAAGTACCTCAGTTTATAATTAAGTCCTGTGAGGATAATTTTATTTATCAAGTTCAACATTGTTTTAGTTCCCTTAAAGCAGTGCGCAACGCTAGTGAAAGCTGTTAGAAAAAACTTATTTAATTAATTATATTGTTGCTTTAATTAAAAGTTTAATTCTCTCAATTAATATTTGATGAGTTACAGAATTTGACTTGACTTGACTTTTACTTGTAATTCGTAAGAAGAATATCATGTTTGAAATTCTCATATTGTATTTGTGGATTTTCTTATAAGTATACAGGTTCGAATGTTTTTAAACATTATAGATGAAATCTATAATGTTAAATTGGCCGTGAGTGATGCAGTTTCATTTGGATATGTGATTACACTAGTGAGTTAGTGGTCTGAAGGTAATTCTAAAGAAGACTTAACTTTATTATTTCACTGGGCACCAAATTAACTACTTCGAAATCACCGATTTGTTGGGAATATGTTGCCCGTTCACTCAAATTACACTTAAAATCATTTTAGGAACAGTATCTGATCTCTTAAAGTTATCAATCATGATCGCAGGACTTAAGTTTAGCATTGAAGTCGCCCGCTGCCAGAAAACGTTGTCCTAGAGATTTATAAGAGGTGCTGTATTGACTTTCGGTAATTAAAAATCTGGGAAGGTAACAAATAGATAATATCACCAGGTCCTGATGGAAATTTTAAAAGTTAAATGTTTGTTGTCGGACGATATTCTTCAAGAAATTCACCCAATAAACAGCGTTTGAACGGCTACTTCATTAATATGTGTATGTATATACAATTCCCTTTATTTACATAAATGAATTGATATTGAATATCGCTTAAGTATATAAAAGTTCATGTTGAACATAGGGCGTCATCCGTTGTTTAAAGCCAAATTTCATCATCGTGGTGAGGGATCGTATTGAATTCATGGTAGACATTTCAGTAATAAGAGTCTTTTGTGGGGGCGGGATATTAACCCGGAGCGCAACCTGCTTGAAGCGAGGGACCTGGAATAAAAATTCTTTGGAATTGGTTATTGAATGGCGCCAATATTTCGCCATGATGATTGGAGCCTCTGCGGCACTCAGAGTTTACGCATGGCAACGTGCGTGTCTATCTGAGATCCTCTTCCCCAAACCGCTGAGTTGTCCGCCACTGCTTATTTAATTCGCAGTTATCCTCCATGCTGCATGGAAAGGTTCTCCGCTATCCGCAACCTGCGGACGCGTCCCGTAGCACCTCAGCTATGTTTCCCGAAAAGATTCTTTTACATTTATATCTGCGTGGGAATAAGTCCCGACAAAGAAGAAATACAAAAAAAATCCCCGGGGGATTTAAAAATCCCTGGAGGGGATAAAAAAATCCCCCGGGGGATTTCATTAATATTATTTAAATAATATCAAAATATCCTATTTATTATGACATAAAATCTATCTATAAAGGTGAATTAAGCTTGCAAGGTGATCCAATTGGAACAACAACTAAAACAACAAATATAATCGCAATGAAAATCGATGCACTTTGACATCCATCCATCCCTTTTTGGTGTGTATTTCGATGTGCGCATGCGAAGTATTTTTCTATACTGTTTGACATTCCAATATCCAAGTTTGTATCTGCTGTTATAGTTTTTCTCTAATAAGTCCACCTTGTGAACTTTAGTGCGGTTTCTACAATCCAGACCGTCTACTGTAGTAAAAAATGATTTGGAAATCTTACTTCATTTCAAGAAAAATACTTATTTCTTTGAATTTACACAAAAACAATATTTTCCTTAAATTTTTCATTTAAAATCTCTCTGTATTACTTTCTCATAACAAAATACGAAGTGCGGCTTTTAAAAAGTTTTTAATTTTTCCAGTCTTCGGTTTATAATATCACTAAAACGAACTAATCGTTATTTAATACTAAAATTTATTTTCTTTGCAAAAAAGAAGAAAAAACCAAAAATAGAATCTTCCTAATATCTCGAAAGCAGCTTGTTTACCATTTGAAGGCATTAAAAAAGACAATTTCGTAATGAAAAGTCGATGTTAAAATCATTTAGAAATGTGTTAAAATCGCTTCTATTCTGCATCAAAATCTTTGCATTTTCATAACTTCTTTTCATCCATATTTTCACTACTTTCGGATCAAAAGTTATGGATCTTCTTCACTTTTTTCAAAGTAATATTTTTTTGGGATACATATCGAAAAAATTAATTAGTAATTTTAGAAGAAATTTATTTGAAATTTAATATTTTTACAAGGAAATATTAATTGTCTGCCGAAAGTTTATCTTATACTCGTGTATAAGAATTGATATTTATTTTTCCGATCATGATAAAGCTTCATGAACCTATTGTCTGCTGCTAACGGACGGCTGTATTTTTCTAAAATATTTCAAGGGGTGTGGCACTTCTCATACATACATATGTATAAAATATGTGCTAATGATGTGACGAATATTCGAATTCCTGAATGTTTGCAAATTCGGTCGAATATTTGTCGTATATTTTCATTAAAAAATGCATAAAGTGTAAATGGTAAAAAAAACTAATTAATTTGAAATAGTTTATTTCGAACTTAAAATAATAATTTTCTTTTGGCGAATTAGAAAACTTGTATAAATCGCTGCGAACTCTTGTTAGGTCAGTGGGAGTGCAAGAGGTGGGCGTGTGCTTTGAACATACGCAGTGTTAGAGCTCGTTAATGATCACGATGTCAATTCTGAAATAGAAGAAAGTAAAATATTATCGGTATGTCTTAACAATAACAAATATTTTCGTAACAATATGGCTATTAGTTGTTGGAGTAATTTCGCGGTAATAATAATCTAGTCCAGAAACTTTATGATACCAATTGGTATTTCGTATCGTTTTTAAAAGAAATCGAGGTGCATCCATTAAAAAGTAAAAATTTTGTGACAATTTTTCAAAATATAATGTATGCGATCAAGAGTGCTGACGAAAGAAAATTTTTTAATTAATAAATATTTAAATTTGCCAACGTACAAATCGAGCCGTTTGTCACTTGTATGTACATACCTTATGTATTTTTTTTAATTAATAAATATTTAAATTTGCCAACGTACAAATCGAGCCGTTTGTCACTTGTATGTACATACCTTATGTATTTTTTTTAATATGTACATATATTTATTGAGATCCTTAATTTGAAGGAAGGCAGTTACCAGCAATGTTCACTCTCTTCCCTGTTTGTTTTCACATCTAATACAGAATAACGAGACTATTTCCACGTATTAACTGAAAAATATTTTTTTATACTCGTATTCCAGGTTGTAAATGTGCAGAATTTAAAATGTACTCCAATAATGGTTTATTCCACGGGGCACTCTTTTCTTTACCTTTGTTTATTTCCATATGTACATACATGCACACATGCATACATACATACATGAATGTACATACATTCGTACATGCATAGACATATACTTACGAACATCACATAAGTGTGTTTATCATGTGTGTGAGTGTGTGTGTGTATTTGTGAGTAGCTCTGTATGCGGTTGAAGTTACGTGTACATTCACACATACACTTCGTTTGTATTAGGATTCTATTCACATCCTTGTGAACTTAAGGATACATATAATTTTAAATCTGTAGTCATAAACATTTTTAAGAAATTAAACATTTAATTTTCCTCCCATTTAAGGCTTCAAAATAAATACATAGATATTTTAAATGAATGTAAATAAATAACATGAATTAAGAAATGTTGTGATTTGCGTCGGCAAGGAACAAATTTAATTACCCAAAATAAGTATGTTGGTGTAAATAAATAAATTTTACCAAATAAATTATTTTAATTATATAATTTCATTCAATGAAGTGATTTTGATATTAAACAAAACACTTTTAGATACAAACACTTTTAGATATTCCCGATACAAACATCTTCGTCACTTGCTGAGATGATAAATGATCTCTGAGATCTTTGAAGGGCCAGGAAACTTTTTATGACCAAATATTATATTTGCAGTATGCAGTTCCAGCGAGGAAGTACTAATTGATTTCTTGTTGGATATAAACAAAGTGTCATTATTTCAATGCAACAAAATACAAAGTTGGGAAAATGCGATTAGGGTTTTAACTTCGTCGAAACTATTTGGTATAACTTCGGTTTAGCTGTAGATATAATTCTGATTTTGTATACATATAAAGAGGATGTTGTGGAACTCTTTTTCCCGAGTTACTTAAAAATTTTGAGTCTATGCGATTTGACTATGTGACATTTAGAAATATATCTATATGGACCTTTTTGGTACAAGTTCAGTTCTGCTTCAGATATAAAAAAGGTCTTTGTTGAACCTTCGTAGTGAACAGACGTATTAGCGGTTTTTTTTTACAAACAAAAATACAAAAAAAAAAATCGTAATAAGTACTGATTCGTAATAAGTATTGATTTTGTGAAATTTGCTTAACTTGCACTAATAATATTTTTCATATAATCTGAAACAACAAAAACAAAACAAAAAAAAAACAACCGCAAAAAAGTGACTGAGGAATACTCTGCATGAGTACCTCAAAAACAAACAATTGTGAAGTGAGTTCTAACGGCAGAAATGCCTATTTTACTGTGAGTTCTGATATTAATGCACACAATAAAAATAAAAAATCGGATGATAGTCTTTTTCTAACGGCAAAGCCAATTTTTCGCGAGCGATCAACTTCGCTTACTCCAATGCCAAGTAGTGATTCGGTAACATTACCATTGCCTAGTTCATCTCTATTTAAGTCAGCGCCATTATCCGCTCCGGGCTCGTGTTCATCACTTAACCAAGTTATCACTACAAACAACAGTAGTCTGAAACCTAAGGTGCCTGTCGGAATGGACAGATATATCACAGTGGTAAAGCGCGGGCGAAGCCCAAATTCTTCAAAGATCTCTTCGGTCCCCAAGATAAGAAAACCGTTTCAAAATATTGCAAGTTGACAGCGACAGACCCGAAGAATCCTCGAAGAAAACCTCAAAACCACCACCAATATATCTGAGACAAAAAAATTCAAACACTCTTATTAAAAAGCTAATCTCGGTTATTGGTGAAAAGGCATTTCACATTGTCCCAATAAAACGTGGTAATATTGACGAAACAAAGATCCAAATATACGAAGAAAAAGATTTCCGCAAAATGGTTAACGAATTTGAAAAAAGTAAAACAAGTTTCTACACATTCCAGCTTAAGAGTGCTAAAGGCCTACAGATCGTATTGAAGGGCATAGATTCTTATGTTGTTCCTGAGGAAATAAAAGATGCTCTCACCCTCCAAGGATTTAAGGTTAAAAATGTCTCTAACATAATAAACAGGGAGAAGATCCCCCAACCCTTATTTCGCGTTGAACTGGAACCAAATGATATTAAACTGAAGAAAAATGAGACACATCCTATTTATGATTTAAAATATCTGTTATACCGGAAAATCACAGTTGAAGAACCACACAAGCGCTCAGGACCCGTACAGTGCCATAACTGTCAAGAATATGGCCACACAAAAACTTACTGCAAATTACCTACTGTTTGTGTTGTGTGCGGTGAATTACACAGTACTGCTATTTGCAATAAGTCGAAGGACCAGAAGGAAAAAAAGTGCAGTAATTGTGGAGGTAATCACACTGCTAACTACAGAGGTTGTCCTGTATACTCCTTCGTTAAACAGGCTATGATTCAAAAGCCTAAATTAGTCCCAGCGCAAACAGGAAATACATACTCCGCCACTTATCCTGTAATGGCCCAACCAATCTCTACACAAGTATCGTATGCTGACGCTGTGAAGATCAACTCCGTTCCCATGCAAAAAGTGTCACCACCAACTAATACAACAAATGCAAATGCAAGCTTTAATTTCAGTCGCCTTGAAAATACTATTGAAAATTTGGTGCAAACTATAAACAACTTTACAACAAATATGACTAGCATGATGCAAGAAATGCTGCGAATGCAGAACACACTGCTTCAAGCATTAGTTAACAAGCCATGAACACGTTAAAGTTATGTTTCTGGAACGCAAACGGCATTCGCCAACATAGAAACGAACTTGAGCACTTCCTCACGGTGAAGAATATTGATATAATGTTGGTATCTGAGACTCATTTGACTTCGAGAAGCCTATTTAAAATGAGTGGCTACACCTTATACGATACAAAGGACCCGAGAGGAAGAGCATGCGGAGGATCAGCAATTCTAATAAAGTCAAGACTCAAACACTATATTCTTGAGAACACTTGTGAAGACCATCTACAAGCAACAAATATTTGCATAGAAAGTTTTTGTTCAAATCTCGTAATATCATCAGTTTACTCCCCTCCCAGATTTTCAATCAGTGAGGATCAATACGAGGATTTTTACAAAACTCTTGGCCCTTGTTTCGTAGCAGCTGGAGACTACAATGCAAAACATACGTTCTGGGGATCGCGTCTTATTACACCTAGAGGTCGAGCATTGTTCAACACAATTTCAAAAATGGGTTTGGATGTCATTTCGAGCGGGGAGCCCACTTACTGGCCTACTGACATACAAAAAATTCCGGATGTTATAGATTTTGGGGTCATGAAAAATATCCCTAGGGATTTAATTCATGTTGAAGCTTCACATGATCTCTCCTCCGATCACACTCCCACGATCGTTACAATTTGTAGCCCACTAAGAAGTGACTTACCTCACCCATATGTGAAGGTGATAAATCGTGTTAACTGGCTGGGGTTCAAAAAATATCTCAGTAGTCATTGTGCGGAAAACATCAGGCTTAGAACTCCCGATGATATTGAACTTAACATTGCCAATCTTACCGAGAATATTAAAGAGGCTTCTAAACATGCCACTACCTCCTATCCGCAGACTGGGTTTAATAGAATTTATTCTGCGGATATTGAACGTCTCGTATGTGAAAAAAGAAGAGCTAGAAGGGAATGGCAACAGCACAGATCACCACAACATAAAATTAGACTTAGAGAATGCACTAAACGACTCCAAGAGTTGCTTGCATCTGAAAAATCTGCTTCTCTTAAGAACTATCTGGAAGGTCTCGATGTCACAGCAGCATCTAATTACTCCTTGTGGCGCGCTGCTAAAAAACTTAAAACACCCGTTGAGTCTAAACCACCCTTGCGCACTTCTACCGGAGGTTGGGCAAGAACCAATACTGAAAAAGGTAACATATTTGCTGAGCATTTAAAACACGTATTTACCCCAAACTCATGTACTGGTGCTGTTGATTTGCCGAGTGTAGTTGCTCTACCCCCTCGACCCATAAAGTTTAAGATGCGTGATGTGCAAAAACTAATTGCTGAAACCAACCCAAAGAAGGCCCCGGGTATTGATGGAATTAGTAACAAGATGCTGATGAATTTGCCTCGTATTGCTATCAGAATCCTGTTATTTATTTTTAATGGCATTTTACGATTGCAGTATTATCCACACAGCTGGAAACTTGCCATGGTCAAAATGATTCCAAAGGCGGGCAAAGATCTTACTAAGGCTGAGTCATATAGACCAATAAGTTTGCTGTCAACAATTTCAAAGCTCTTCGAAAAACTGCTCATGACAAAATTGTCCCCAATTCTAACTGATAATGGGTGCATACCGGACCATCAATTTGGGTTTAGAAGTCAGCATAGCACCATTGAACAAACTCATAGATTGGTTCATTTCATAAGAAGAACATTTGAGGAAAAGAAGTATTGTTCTTCCCTCTTTATTGATGTTTCTCAAGCATTTGATAAAGTGTGGCATGAGGGCCACAGGGGAGTATACTGGGGCCAGTTTTGTACTTGATTTTTACCTGTGATATGCCTCTGAGCAGTAATATCTTCACTTCTACATTTGCCGATGATACAGCCTGCCTTAGTATGCATGAAAACCCTCACGAGGCATCCCGATATCTTCAGGAACATATTAACTTGTTGGAGCTGTGGTTGAACTTATGGAGAATAAAAGTAAATGAACAAAAGTGTGTTCATGTCACATTTACCCTACGAAGAGATACTTGTTCCCCCATTCGAATCAACAATCAAGTTGTTCCTCAACATTCACAGGTGAAAATCTTGGTATACACCTCGACCGACGCCTCACATGGAAAAACCACATTGACTCTAAGCTGACACAAATAAAACTCAAATTGACTCAGATACATTGGCTGATTGGTAGAAATTCTACCCTCAGTCTAGATTGTAAACTTTTAATATACAAGTCGCTTCTGAAACCCATATGGTGTTACGGAGTTCAGCTATGGGGCACTGCTTCAGCTTCCAATGTAGAGAGAATCCAACGAATGCAAACAAAATTTTAAGGTTAATAACATCGGCTCCATGGTACATGAAAAATTCAATTTTACATCGTGATTTAAATATGCCACTTGTGACCGCTGAAATTGCAAAATATGCAGGCAAATATTTAACAAAACTCGAGTCCCATCCTAATCCGCTTGCTCGTAACATCTTGAAGTTTCCTGGACACATCCGCTTAAAAAAGAGGGATACTACGGCTTTAGTACGCAACACTGCAGATGAAATTTTTTGAAAATATTCTTGTACTTAATGCGACATTTATTTATTTTTAATTATTATCACTAAGTTTATGTCCGACACTGGTTGGGCCTAATTATTATATTTATATTTAAGATTTGAATACTTATTGTTAGTTCAGTTTAATGAAGATATAATAAAAAAATTAGTGGAAAAAAAAGATATAAAAAGGATGTTGAAGAATCCTTCTTGACTTTTCAAGTACATGCAGGTGTTTGTTGCATGATATGTGCTTCCTACCTAAAAATAGTATTGCTTGGACTGTGTGGTAGTATGTGCATGCTAATGATTTATTTAGGAAAAGCTTTGGGTAAAATTATAATACGTTCCAAAATTTTATTCAAAATGCAAAGTGAAGTATTATTTAATAGATATAATATGTTCGATTTTTCGTGATATTTGTTTCCTTGAAGATTTCAAATTGCAAAAAGCATTCATTCACTTATCAAATGCGTTTTACTAAATTTGGGAAAAGCACGATGTAGTGAATAGTGGTTATGGCAAGTGACGTGAACAGCTTTTAAGCAAAGTTTGTTTTACATTTACATTAATCGGTCGAAATAGGGAAAATTCCCTATAACGACCCGTGTAATTCATTGAATAATCGAATACTTTCGAAATAAATTCCGATCTCTAACTGCCCGAATATTAAGTATTTAAAATAAAGATTTTCGTTTTGTTTAATATATAAAATCAATAGCACCTAAAGGTTTTTACTATTGTACATGTTGCAAGAAAAATATAATAGACTTATGTTGACCTTCGTAGACTAGTAGGTAGTGTACTAGACTCGTAGTGCGAAGGTCCCAGGTTCGAATCCTGCCGCTGAACTCTGGCAGTTTGTGTCTAACAATTAAATGGGAGCGCACAACCAGCCTTCACTGGCTTAAGTGTATGTCGTATGACATGGGCTATCACACCCCTCCAATCAATCTAACCTAAGCTAACCTAACCTATGTTAAGCATTAATTGTTTGTTTGTGTAAATGCATTTCGACCCTAATATAATTATGTATTTTGTAATATTCAGGTGCGAGAGAGAATTCTCATATTGTATTTGGTTTGTGTGGTATAAACATGTGAAGTTAAATGTCTTCAAACTGCTTACAGTACGCCAACGATTTGTTCTGGTGGTCGCTAACTACCGAACTGTTGGCATATGAAGAGCTAAAGTCAATAAAGTCACAATAAACAATATGAAAAGTTCATTACATTTTAATTTTATATCAAAAAAAGTCAAGAGCTTTCCATTCCATAATATTTGCACTAGAAGGCAGGCAAGTGGGGCTTATAAAACTTGGCTGATAAGAAATGATCCATGATTTTAAAAGCCGACGTCTTGAATTTGCTAAACGTTGAGTTGATAGATCAGTTTTGGCTTGCGAGACCGTAATTTGGTCTTATGAATCACAGTTAGAGCTAAAAAAAAGCTAAGAAACCAAAACGTTTTTCAAATAAACGTTGATATTCTGCTACAAATTCTTGGGGTATTTGCAGAAAAAGGAATTAGGAGCGTTTATCTTCAACAAGAACCTTCCTCAGTACATATCTCGCATTGCAAAATATTTTTTTAATAAAGTCACATCCCATACAACTCTTATGGCTTGAAAGTGCTTTCGGACAGAGACTACGGGTAATAATAAGTAATTATAGTTCTAAATCTGGTTCCAAATTGCTAATTTCTTGTTCTTACACAAAGTTTAAGAGAGCATGACAGTAAGTTAACCTTATCCGAAATCCAGAAAAGCTTGATAAATACTATGGAGACTGTACACCAATAATTTCATTAGTTGAAAAGTGTTTTACTAAATTCCGTTGTGGTCGTACCAACACAACTAACACAAACGTTCAGGTAGCCCAAAGGACACCTCACGCCAGAAATAGTCGATAAAATCCATGGAATGATATTGGACAAGCAGAGAATGAAGGTTCTTCCAAAATCCGTTGAAACCTACTAAACCAAGCGATTATGTAGTTGATATGAAATACATATGTTTCTTGTTAAATAAAGTTCTTAAAACTATACATATAAATTAAAAAACAGAAACAGAAGAATAGATTCCTTTAATAACGTATACGAGTAAAACTAAAAAGGCCCAGTTAGCCGAACGTTGATGTTAGAAAAACGTACCGTACTTTAACGTACGGACGTTTGTGCGGTTAATGAATCTTTCAAAACGTGTCGAATGTCAACAAAACAAAAACAAAATATTGTACAACGCTACTTTGTGTAATTTTTTTTTCTAAAAAAATAAAATTAATATTCCTGTGTTTATTATAAAAAATCAAATAAAGAAAATTTTCAATGGAGTTCGAAGACTTATTTGTTGATGTTGCTTTTTAAATTTGGTAAATATATTTAATGAAAAGAATTTAAATTTTTCAATAAATATAGAGTCAGCTGTTCATAATAGAGATGGTATTTGAAAAATTTCGTGTAATTCATGCTTATACATAAAACGTACCAAAATTATACTAGGTACTTTTTGAAAGAAAAAAGTTGATATTTTGAAAAGTTCGTGTAAAAATTTGTAAAAATTTTAAGAATAAACGTACAATTGTACGTCCATATATTTATTCTGTGTATATAAATTTGTACTTACTTCACAATGTATACGTAACAAAACTTTTGACTAGCAAATTTGCAATATACATATGCATGATATGTAGTATGCAAGTGGCAAAATAAAAAATATGTATATTATATGTTATTATCTCAACATTACATTTTTAGACTTTGAAAATTCGAAAATTTTATTAAAGTTGCATTAGATCCTTATTAATTTACATATATCAATAAAAGTACCGGAAGGGACAAATGTCACATAAAAACGTTATGAAATTCTACTTTATACAGGTTCAGCCGTTCCATCAACGTGACATTTAATTTGGATAAGCATTTGCATTAATTTCATATGCCAAAAACAAACGATCCTTACATTAGCTAACGTGAACGTTCGACTAACCGGGCCTTAAGCCAGCCGAAAGGATTTAACGATTCTTTCCCAATTCTGCTTTTTTTGGTGGTCTGTGTCTTATTATTTTATCGCTGGAAATCAAAGGGATTACCTTAATCAATGGTTTTAGCAATTTTATGACACATAAGAAGCATCGTCACTGTCAACTGATACGAATTTTGTGTTTTTAAATGAAAGTCTAGAAAAGAAGAAAACACTTTTTAATATGTTCTTACGAGTATATGTAAGTATGTACATTTGCATGCATTTACAAAAGCTTTAACTAAATATATTACCATTTAGAATTTTATTGTTTGTTGTTGACTTAGCTAAGTATATGCCTGCATTTCATTGGCTAAGCCAACAACAAACAATAAAATATTAAATAGTTATTTTAGAATAATTAATTAGAAACAAAAAAGTTCACCACAGAGACAACCCATGGTTTACAACTGAGGCTGCACAGCTAATACGGGATCGTGATGCAGCATATGCTAGATGGAAAAGGTACAGAACAGCTGAACTTCACGCAATTTTTTGCAGAAGGAGAAGAGCAGTAGTGTCAAAGATAAGGAAAGACAAATTTTCATATTATGAGAGCAAATTTAGCTCAGCTATAAGTTCTAATAAAACTTGGAAAGAAATAAAGGAAGTTGGTTTGATTAATCAAGCCACTGCAAAGGTTTGAGTGTAAATGTCGAAGAGCTGATTAAAGATTTTATTAACATACAATTACCTGCCGTAAATTTTAATAACTTTAGTCGTCAAACACATTCAGATTATGACAACCAAATTAACAAGTTTAGCTTTCAAATATTTACTCATGCAGGTGTCCTACAAGGTTTCTTATCTGTAAAGTCAAACTCTGTGGGCTATGATGATATAAACCCAAAATTTGTGAAAATTCTGCTGCCTGTCTTACTTCCTTTCATAACACACATTTTTATTGTCACCACAAGTTCTTTTCCTCTTCACTGGAAATACTCAAAAATTGTACCAATTCCAAAAAATTCAAAAGAATTTCGCCCTATAGCAATATTGCCGTATCTCTCAAAAATTTTTGAAAAACTCCTTCATAAACAAATTCTGGATTATGTTACTCGAAAAAAACTTGTTAACTACCTATCAGTCAGGCTTTAGGCAAAAACGTGGATGCATAACAGCACTCTCTGAAGTTACAGAAGAGATCCGATGTATTATCGATCAGGGTAATATCGCTTTTCTAATTCTCCTGGATCACTCAAAGGCGTTCGATACAGTCCATCACGAGTTAATATGCTGGAAACTGAAACAAATGTTTAATTTCTCTACGACATCAACAAAGCTAATATCAAGCTACTTGCGCAATAGATATCAGGCTGTATTTTTTGACTCAAGATATTCTTCATGGCTGCCAGTTGCAAGGGGCGTACCGCAGGGATCAATTCTCGGTCCACTATTATACATCTTGTATTCCAATGACCTTCCGACTCAACTAAAATATATGAAAATCCAAATGTATGCTGATGATGTTCAACTGTTCATTGGCTGTGACCCTTCAACAATATCGGATTGCATTTCAAAAATAAATTCAGATCTTTTAAGAGTCAGTGTTTGGGCAGCTTCAAATGGGCTGAGCTTAAATCCCAAAAAATCAATATGCGTTCCAATTTGCAGAACAGAAATGGGCATCCTGTATCAATCTCGAATTGTTTTAGGAAACTCACAAATTGAAATCGTGTCGTCTGCTAAGAACTTGGGTATCATCTTTAACTCAACACTTTCGTGGACTAATCATATAAATAATGCAACAGGAAAAACATATTGCATGCTAAGAACATTGTGGGCAAATCATTATTTTACACCACTAAAGATAAGAATGTTGTTAGCCAAATCATACTTATTGCCAACACTTTTATATGGGTGTGAATTGTTTTCCGGGTGTAGTGGTCCTGATAAGAGAAAATTGAAAACTGCCTTTAATAATATTACCAGATACGTTTTCAAACTAAAAAGGACTGACAGTGTTTCCCAATTTGCAAACAAATTGTTTAACGTTTCTTTTGATAATCTGTTAAAATGTCGCAGTTTAATTTTCCTACACAAAATAATCTATACTAAGGAACCTGACTATCTATTTGAGAAATTAATATTCGCCAGATCGATAGAGGCAAAGTTATATTGCATATCCGATATCATTACCAAATGTCGGAACGCCAATTTTTTATATACGCCATACGCCTCTGGAATCTACTTCCACATAATATCCAAAGCACAAGCAACGCAGTACATTTTAAAAGAGAAATTTTTAACTATTTTGACTAATCAAAGAAATTCTAGATCTTTTCTTATTATTACGATTAATTTGTCATACCAAAATTATTATTATTTAAATACATATTTATTTTCTTTATATTAATATTCTTTTATTCTTGTATTATCATTTTATATAACTTTAAAATTTTATTTAGTACTTTATAAGCTATTTAAATTGTATATGTTGCCATTATTGATGCCCAGTGCTAAATCCAAAAGATATTATGTCTTATTGCACTGGTGACTATTTCTAATAAATTTGATAAATAAATATATTACCCATATAAATACGATAACAAATAACTTTTGAAATAAACATTTTGAAAGCCGTAAATATTGCGTCCACTTTGTCCTTCTTGTCACAAAATGTAATAAAAATCCATTACAATTGCTTTGATTAGAATTTTCGAATTCAGGGTGGTATCACGTAGACATGACAGCCGACATTTGATGAGAGAAAAAACAATAAAATTCGTATTGCTTTTGTTGTTGTTTAGCTACATTTAAATAACTTCTACCACCCACCTTGCAATTGTATTTGTTTTTTTTTTTTTTGTTTATTAGAGGAAATGTTTACACTTGTTTTGTTTCTTGTTCGTCTATTGGAAACAAACGGTGTTGCACAAAATCTGAGAAATCTTGGATACACCGATCATATTTTGTTAGCGTTTTTTTACCGCCTGCAAAAGTATATTTTGAAATCTACCAAAATTGCACTTATCCTACTATCATACGAAACGAAAGAACCCCGACCAGATTTGGTAGAAAGGGCTGTAGCCATCTCAACAAATTTTCCATGATTGTTTAAATACATATTAAAACAACCATCCGAACGATGGGTGGTGCAACGATTGCTCACACTCGAGCATAAACTGAACCGTGAACGAGTTTCTGCGTTTGTTACTGTAGACGCTACAAAGACCAAAGAAGGCTTATTTCGATCTGTCGGTTAGCAAGGTCATGGCAACATTTTTTTTTAAATGCACACGGTGTCATTAATATTGATAAAATTAATAAAAGATAAAACAATTACCAGCACATATTTTTCAGAGCCTTTTGCCTCAAATCAATATTGATTTGAGGCAAAATTGGCCTGAGATGAAAAAGTGCACGGATGCACAAGAGCATACTCACTATTGCAAAAATCCACTCGCATATAATACCCATATTTAGTCCTTTGCGACTATTTCCTTTTACTAAGTTTGAATGAATGTATGGCTGACAAAAGAGATTTGTCTCAAACAAAGAGGCAGTCATTGAAACAAATGCCTTTTTTGGGGGTCTTGAGAAATCGTATCATTTCATGGGAATAAAAAACTAGAAAAATGCTGGAATAAATGGTATTTAAAATGAAGTTTAAAGAGAAAATAAACAGATGCACAATTCAATATTAATATGTTTTCTTTTGATTCAATTGAAAACTAGTGACATTTTACACAATTTTAATTGAAGGGTAATTTTTTTTTGGATTTGATTTGAAAAACATACGATATAGCGAAATGTATGAAATCATTATTTGAGTCAAGAGAACGATCTATATACATAATTCAATGTTTATAGATGATTTCATGAAAATGTTGAGCGCTCTTACGCCTCAAATGGTTTATAGGCTGGGTTCAATTTTGGAATACTCTCTCCAACATATCGGCCGGTATGTCATGAATAAATTCCAGTTCCTCAACCGGTGCAGGCTTATCCCTATAGACATGAGCCTTAATACAGCCCCACAAAAAATTGTCTAAAATCGTTAAATCCCACGATCTAGATGGCCAACTGACTGGAACTCGCCTCTTAGTTGGGCTATTGTTTCGCGTGCTGTGTGGCATGTGCCACCGTTTTGTTGAAACCACATGTCAACCGAGTTCAGCTCTTCTATTTAGGCCAAAAATAATAATTTGTAACCATCGCCCGGTTGCGCTCGCCATTCACAGTAACGTTCCTGCCTTCGTCGTCTTTGAAAAATTACTGTTCAATGATGACACCGGTCCATAATCTATCCATCCAGAAATGAATTTCGTCGCTGAACACAACTTTCCGTTAAAAAAGTGGACGATGCACTTTCTTAACCGAGCATGAATTTTGATAATAAAATTCAATAATCCGCATGCGTTGTTTGTTTGTAAGCCTATTAATGGTTAAATTATAGACTAAACTGAACACGTCTAACAGTAACATGTTACACGAAAATAGCTGAGCTGCCAAAAACAGTGTTACCAAAAAGAAAGTTGCTAAAAAGTATCCCTTATAAATATTTAGTTTAAAATATTTCTGAAGATTTTTCAATTGTTTGTGTCAATTATTTTCTTAAGCACTGGCGAATAAGTGAACCACTGATTTTCATGTTCTTCGAACATATTTGGTTCACAGTGCTGTGGAGTAATCGAACAAAATATTCGGTTATTTCTGGTTTTAACTCCTCGTAAGGAAGGAAATTAATTAAATGTGGCATTTTAATATTGAAAGCTTTAAACACAATTTAACGTAATACATATTTTATAAATTAAAATAAATTAGTAAATAGAAAGAAGACTGACCTTCGTAGACTAGTAGGTAGTGTACTAGACTCGTAGTGCGAAGGTCCCAGGTTCGAATCCTGCCGCAGAACTCTGGCAGTTGTGTTTGATAATTAAAGGGAGCGCACAACAAGCCTTCACTGGCTTAAGTGTATGTCGTATGACATGGGCTTATCACACCCCTCCAATCAACCTAACCTAACCTAACCTAAATAGAAAGAAGTTATGCCCTTCAATTCCTTACTGTACACTCGTTATAAACCAAAGAATGTATGTAATATTTTACAAAAATAAAATTGAATTAAATACCGATCAGCTGCGATAAAAGAATTCTATCGACGATAAAAGTATTTATTCACGAAGGTGAAAAATGTAACACTATTAGATAAAATAGTATTTGGACCACAAACAAAGCACTTAAAACTTTAGTTTAATTGCATATGAAATTTCTATTAGATGTAAATAAATCTCTTAGTTTAAGTTTCTCAATGGTGGATTTTTATTGCAGTTTCTATAAAGCCATTATACAACCAACAGGGGTAGAGGCATTTTTGTTAATAATTTCTTTGAGTGTAATACAGAAACATATGATTTATGATGTACTACGCTGCGCATTGGCGCAGCTATACATTTATTCTGGTGACGGTTCAAAATCACACAAATTTAACTATTTTTTAGAGAGAAATTTACACCCTGTTCAGAAAATAAAGTACATTCTTATCAATGATTTCTCAACACCAAAAAGAAATTAATTTGGTTTCCACAGCATAAATTGTGTACAAATAAGTATTTTAATCCTCAAAGAAATAAAACATCCAAAATCATATTTGAGATTCACGAGAATGTATAATATAAAAATCAGTATGAAGATTGTATTCGATATATATTCGTTTTTCGGTATGTATTAATAATTATGAGATCCTATTCTTTACTATTTCTTCGGAAGAAATTTATATAAAAATACATATTTGTGATTAATTTAAGTAAATACCGATTGCATTTTTAAAAACTTCTCGTACCATTGATTTCGGTTTAGAGAACACCTGTATATGTGAATTCATTTGAAAAGGAAGGACTTGGCTCACAAAGCACTTGGCTTCAAAACTAAATGAGAATCATATTAAAATTTTACACTCGTATAAGAATAAGGACGTTGCGAATATGGACAAATTTGTGCGAAAGTCTATGTAATTACAGAGCGCCAAAGGAAATTTTTTTAAGTTGTGAACGTTGCCTATAGATGAAAAAGGGGAACTGCTTTCAATGACAATCTCATTTTAAATCTATTGGAAATCATCCGAATTCTCACTACTAGCGAATCGCAAGTTCCGCATATTATTCACATCTTTGGATGAAACTTTTTAATAGTTTTTTAATAAACTTCAATTATATTTGCTCTGTTTTGTGTACCTTTTCCTTATTTTACGACCGGAGTAGACTAGGATGAAGCATATTACTTTCAATTTACCAATGTTTGCATTTGTTACATTTGTTCTTATTTTATATTATTTTCATTCCGGGTGAAATACAGGATGGGGCGAATGTTTTGTCTGAGTTTTTTGTATTTTGTATTTGTATTTGGCTTTTATTGTCAAAAATATAATGAGTAATTCACAATAATTTTAATATATACAAATTAAGAGTTTAGTCATTTGTGACTTTTCAGCTTAAATATAAAATTTCAATATGTAATATAAATTTAAGAAAACAATGAATAAATAATTAAAGGAAAAAGTTAGAAAACCTTGTTAGTATAGAAAAAAAAAAAAAAAAATTTTATATAAAGAGGAGTATCTAAGGAGTTAAAAGTATACTGGTTAAGGATATAAATTATTAATGTGTTCGTAGGGAGAATTAGCACATCTATTAAGAAAGGTGTCGGTTATAACATTTATTTTATCCTTGACAAGCTGAAAATTAGATAGTGAGTGGAGCCTTGAGGTCGAAAAATGAGGTGGCAAATTATAGATCATTTTCAGAAGCTTATTTTGGCAAACTTGTAGTCGTTTAATATGACAGTTAGATGCATCGTACCACACAGGAGCAGCATAGAATAATATGGCATGAAATATGATCTTTAATATCAAAATTTTGTTTTGGAGATTGAGGTCAGATTTTCTATTTATAAATGGATACATGATTCGGGTTATTATATTGATTTTATTAACGACGTGACTGATGTGTTCGTTAAACAACATTTTCCTATCAAGTATAACTCCGAGGTATTTAACACTATTCTTCCACGGAACCTCAGTGCCATCGATTTTAATGGTGTACTGGGGTAAAAAACAGTGCTTTCTTTTCCTAGAGAAGAAAATTGATTGCGTTTTTGAAGCGTTCACCAAAATTTTCCATTTTTTAAAGTACCCGATAACAACATTAATTTCCCTTTGTAAATTTTCCAGTATATTATCAGAAAAAATATTAAAGCTTAGAATAGCTGTGTCATCAGCAAATATTGAGGACTCACAGTTAATCAATAAGGGAAAATCTGCCGTATATATATTATAGAGAATTGGTGAAAGACACGAACCTTGGGGACAACCAGCAGGAATATTATATTCCTCCGAGAAATTCTTACCTATATAAACTCTAAATGAGCGATTCTCTAAGTAGCTCTTGAGTATTTTTACTGTACGAGTATCTAGCCCAAAGTTGATTAATTTATGAAGAAGACCATCATGCCAAACAGAATCAAAAGCAGATTTAATATCCAGTAATATCATGGCCGTAGATTTGCTGCATCTAAAATTTTCCTTTACTATTTTCCTGATTCTTACTAATGGCTGAGAAGTGTTATGTTGTTAGAAGTGTTGTTGGTCTGAGTTTTTAAATTATATTTTTTCCCTCATTCAATAAAATTTGTGGTTAATTTTTTCTATGTATTGGTGAAAAGAAAGTTCTTAACCGACATGGCAGAACAGAACAACGTTGTTTTTAGAAATCGCTACACTTCCACCGTGCATCTCCGCTTATCACCACATTTTATGTCACCCAGTTGAATGTGAACGCAGTTCATCTTGGTGCAGGTTGAAAATTAATTGTTTTTAGTTTTGTCATTTGAATATTAATCATGTCTAACTCTTTGTGAGCTTTTGTCTAATAAAATCACTTGGGTTGTACATGCCGATATATTCCCTGATGTATTACGATTGGAAAAATATAGCTTTCATTCGATTCGCAGATGGATGAAGTTTTTCTATTTCATTTTATCTTGGGACACCGAACTACAATTATTTATTTTAAAATAAATAGTTGGATTACATCAACTGGTATTTAATGACAGCAAAAAAATTTCTCCACAAAAAGGCATTTCATATACATACGTACATGTCACTAAAAGCAAATCCTATTTAGTAAAGAGTAACAACTCAATATTAAAGAAAAACTTCGTTTAAATTAAGGATAGTTTAAAAATAAGAGAAGTTCTTTTAATAAAATTTAAAATGAGTGCGATACGATTTGCGATATTGTGGTCAAGTCAATATCGAGCCTTGCATATCATTTGAAAGTTTTTTGAAGGCGTAGATCTTCTACAAATGTATTAAAAGTCATCAGTTGAACTAATTTTATCTATTAATGGACCCAGTATCAAAAGGCATTTAAGATGTTGGTCGTTTCTAAAAGTGAATAGAATTTCAATAATAAAATTAATTTTAACACATAAATGATATTTAATATTAAAAATTTATTTTTTGGGATATTCTCTCCAAACTAATTGTTGAAGCGATTAGAGTTTTTTAAAATGTTTTGTTTGTTGCAATAATAAATATAGAATTATCATATCGTATTTAATTCTTTTGGCGTAAACATACGAGGTTGAATGCTTAGAAATCAAGTCTAAGGGGAAATGCTTCCCCTGGAATGGCTTATCTATTCAAATGACTGAATGTGTGAGTTTCAGAATATGCAGAGTTAAATTTGGCGTTTTTGAAACAGTAAGCGATTTTCAAAACGCGCTTTTGACTGAACATGGGCAATATTTTTGCATTTGGAAAGGCACTGATTTCAAACTACGAATAATCTAAAATAATTTTTATTAAAACATCAAAAATATTCATATGTATATTATATTCATTGATTTGGTTAGAGTTAAATATTGCGAGGATTTAAGTTTATGAAGCAGACAAATTTATATCAAATCAGCGGAGTTTAATTATTTTTTGTTTTCTTTTTTTTATATTTAAACAACCAGTTTAAAAATTATTTTATGGTTGTACCTTTTTCTACATCAAACACAACACCCTCATATTTAGACTCAAATACAAAAGTAAATACAGTAAATTACAAAATTATTCTGGCGACAATAATCTTAATTTATTTGATTTCTATCAGGGTTGTTGCAGAATCCAAGTCAGAATTGTGAATTATCAGAATTGAAAATCAATTCTGATTTGAATTGGTGTCATCAAATCGTCTTGGTTTTGCGCTGATTCGAAAATAAATAAAACCCATATTCGAATCAGCTGTTTTGTTTTGTTTTGGTTGGTTGTGCTGTTGTTTACATTTTGCACTAGATTTTCACACACATTTTGATAAATATTTTTTTATATATTAAAAAATCGGTAATAAAATGGTAGAGGCAGTAGCTTTATATATATTGATTGAAGAAAACAACAATGAAAAACTGAAACGGAAGATTTTAAGGGATTACACCAACCCATTGGAGCTGCCGGAAACAGCGTAAGTATACGTACATACATATGTATAGTATGTACAAGAATGCCAAAGATGTTTTAACTATTACTACGTTTATACGCACGTCTTATTTGGAAATAAAAAAGAAGAATGTTGCCGTATAACTTTTTTATTGTAACTTATTAACTCACCTAACAAGTCGTGAATAACGACACTATTTGCAAATAAAAAGTAAGACGTTGCCACTTCATAAACGTTTTTTGTGTTTTACTTACCAAACAATCATATTTTCGTCACATGGCATCACTAATAATAACATAAGTTCTGTATGCAATTTCCCTTATAAACAGTGAATTAGTTATTTGCAAACAGTTCTATTTGCAAATAAGACGTGCGTATAAACGTGGTATATAATAAATATACAGACTTATTAGCCAATTCCGTTTATACAAAGAGGCATTTCAAATGCTGTTGAACATTGTCAAAGTTCATTTGCCTCCAAACATTTCCTGTATTGTTTAGCTAGGTGCGAAATTGCGCAGAAGGATCATATCAAAAATCAATAGGAAATAAGAATTGCGTTTGTCTCGCCAGAAGTACGGTGTCAATTGTCTTAAGCAACGTACTAAAGGTTCTGCAAAGGCATGTGTGCCCTCAGTGGGTGAAGCTAACAATGGATGACATTGAAAAAGGAAGATGTAGGAACCATTTCTTCACCAAATATAGAATTCCTTCTATAGTTGGTTGTATTGATGGGACGCACATCAAAATTATAAAACCTGCTGTGGATGAGCATTTATTTTTTATTAGAAAGGGGTATTTTAGTATGAATGCCATGATTGTAAGTAGAAACTAATAAGAATTTTTTGAAAATAGTTGTTTTATATACTTTTCATTTCCAGATATGTGATAGTGACATGCTAATTCGAGCAGTAGACGCACGGTATCCAGGCTCAAGTCACGACGCTTTTGTTTGGAACATCAGCAAGGCCCGTCAACATTTTCTGACAGAATTTCAGAATGGCGACCGAACGTCAAAATTGTTAGAAGATTGCGGGTATGCTATAGAGGCGTTTTTATTAACTCCATATCGGAATGCAGCATTCAACACAAGGGAGCGTACATTTAGTACAGCTCATGCTGCGGCTCGTAACATTGTAAGCGGATAATAGGAGTTCTGAAAAGCCGTTTTCGATATTTGATGGGTACACTGGATCACAGTACACAAAAAGTGGTACAAATAGTGAATGTTTGCAGCGCCCTGCATAACATATGCAGAAGTTATAAAATTTCATGCGAAGCAGATGAAATTGGTTTTGAATCCGAAGAGCTATCAGAGGACAATGATTTATTGATGCCAACAGTGTCACTTCATAATGAAGGGCAAAGAATAAGAGAAGAAATTGCAAACAGTTTATAAAATTATTTAAATAAATTAAAAGAAATTATAGACTTTTTTAATGTATTAATTTTACAAATTCAATTTAAGGTAACACAGTTCTTTTTGCACTTAGATCAGTCTTATAAGTAGCATAAATAGTTATATAAAATAAGGTACAAAAATAATTGTTTTTGAGATCAGTTTTTCTCATTGTTATTGTTTTCCAAATTAAATTTTAATAGTTCCAGTTCCAGTTGATTTCTTTTTATTTCGTTTTTCTCCTGCATTACTTTCAAAATTCGGGAACTTAAACTTACAAATTCATCTTTTAATTCTTTCACGAAATTTGCCACAGCTTCATGGTTTTTTTCTATAGCACGGTATACGCGTCTGAATGAGCTCGAATGTTCTTTTTGAATCGAAATTAGATGATCGACTTTATCGTTCAGTTCATCTTTTCTTTTACCGTCTTCATCTAAAAACTTTTCAATCAACGCCGCTACGCTCTCTGGTCTTGCTCTTTTCGGTGTACTGCAAATAGTTGGCGTTTTCAGTCAAGAATGATAAAATACAGATTGCGCATTCAGAGTGTCAAAAATTTTTCGTTCTGCGCATCTACGTCACATCAGCCAATATTTTAACAAAAACAAAAACAAACAGTCAGATTTATATACACAAATGAAAGAAAAGTAAGAAAATTTTAAAAATAAAAGCAATTAGTGTTTTTATATTTATTAAATATACATTTATTTAAAAATCTAAATCATTTTTTTTATTTTTGTGTGTATATATACATATGTATGTATGTCGTATCGCAATAAATAATTATTTTATTAATTTTTCGTTTTCTTTGTTTAGAAAACGCGTCAATTTCGATTTTTATAACTCCAATTCTAAAATACATACGAGCTCGAAAGAAGATTTTTTTTAATTTCATCGCTGCACATCATGTCTTCTGTTGGTTTTGATAAGCCTCCTTCACTGAGATGGTCGACCCATGTGTAAGGTTGAACGTTCATCTCATTTCTTGGTACAGAAATACATATTTGGCTCTTCATCTTTTAATCTGTGGCATATGTAGCCAGCCAAGTTTTCTGAACCATCATAAGCCATCATCATATGAAGCTGGTGTTATTGTTGGAACTGATCCAAGTTTTAAAATTCGCTTTTTAGCGAATCCTTGGAACAACACAGATTTTTATACACATATTTTAAAGTTCATTTTATGTACGTACCCATTTCATACTGCAAGCTTTTTTCGATGTCATCAGGACAAAAATGCAACATGCACACATAAGAACTTTTTGGATTTATGTTATTTCCTCGTCCACAAAATATCACCCATTGCTTCTGAATTTTAGCATTACTTGGAAATAGGAAAGAAATAATTTCAAAAGCCTTGGAATTGTTAGTACTATTGCAATTAGCTACAGTGCACTTCATTTTCGACTCTTTTGTTTTCCTTTATATATTATTATGTTTTATTTTGTTATTTTATATTAAATTCACTTTTCTTTTTTTCACTTTTTCAGTTTTAAACTCCTTTTATTCAAATACTTTCCTTTAAACTATTGGCGCCAAGAAAATTTTTAAGCTGGTGTGACGTCACACACTAACAACTCATTTTTGTTTACATTTGAAAAACATGCGCAATGCGCAATCTGTATTTTATCATTCTTGGTTTTCAGTATTCTTTTAGAACTCGTTGGAATGTCATCATGTAAGGCAAGTTCAGAATCTTCAACAGTACCCGGTGATATTGCTGAGATACCTTCAACTGTTTTATTTATTCCACACATTTGCACAATAGCTACTTCTGTTGGCGTGAGCTGGAATTTATTAAACAAGCCTCCTCCAGTTGCACGAGACTCTGACCTATTATGTGCTAGCTTCTTTTCTATTTCGCTTTTCCATTCCGTCCATAGGTGCCCATATAAAAGTCTGAAAAAACCTATTCACAAAATTTAAAAATTGCATACCTTTTTTCAACCATCTTGCCAAAGCGACTCTACCAGCACCTTATCGCGCTTAATGTAACCGCTTGCTATATCCTTATTCTCTTCCATAAACTTTAAAAATAACTCATTTTGTGTTTGATTCCTATGTTTTCCCCTATTACTGATAAAATAATAATGAAAATTTTGCTTTTTTAGTTTAATAAATAAAAAAAATAAATTTACTTACATTGTGAGCCAAATTGTATTTACCAGCCTAAAACAAATATACAAATCTGCCACCTGCTGATCAGTTCTGACACAATTCCGATTCGGACACAAAAACGAGAAATATCTGTTTCTGTGACACCAAAATGAATTCTGTGTCGATTTCAATTCTGATTCTGATAGCAATCAGATTCTACAACAACCCTGTATATATAACCACTTATTGTGGTATAAACTTATTTTTTGGATGGCAGTAAGAGTCTAGAGGTTTTTGTTTGTGCTGCTGCTGGAGTTAAATCCATCTAATTTGTTACTTAATTAGCGTATCTCCAAAGCGCGAGATCAAAAAAGCTGAGTCTGGCTGGTTTATCCTGATACATACTAGATATCACGATACATTTTGATTTATCTTTGAATCTTAATGACGGTAGCAACTTCATAACTTAAAAGTTTTCGAGTTCAAATGTAGAGTTAAGCGTCATAACGTTCTTCACTATTCAAAATCTTTATACAAATATCTCATACACTTTCTTGTGGAGATGTAAATATTATGCAATTTTTCCATGGAAATGGATATAATTTAAAATAACAAAAACAAACTGCGAAGCAACTTGGCTTATCTGCAGAAACACCGGGAGTCTGCGGCAGGAGTCGAACCTGCGACCTTCGGACTATTAGTCTACGAAGGCACCCTAATTGCGTGAAAGAATTTCTTTCTAAGTCATCAGTCCGTTGCAGCAAATAAATGATATTTCATAATTTGATTTTGGTCAGAATCTAAAACATATTATTTACCATCTCAACTTAACTTATCGATACTACTTTCCTGTAGTGTAAATATAATAATAATTATTGTTGTACAGGACTTGAACATACAAATGAATGTATGAGAAGGACCATTTTTCCCTCACCTGTTTATAGAGTCACCATTAATATGTATTTCAATAAGACCGTTAAGTGTCTCATAATCGGCCAAAATATTTTTATAACCAAATGAGAAAAATGTAATGAAAATGTTTCTTTTTATTTGTTAAAGGAAATTTAAATTTTAATGTTCTAAAAATTCTAATTTCGTGGTTAATAGTAATTAACACTTCCGTGATGCCTTATACTATTTCCCATTTCCCTACATATTTATATATGTGCATACACATTTATATATGCACTTACATATGTAATAATTGTATATGAAAGTACATAATTAAAATGCTGTCGTTTAAAGAAAGTTTTACTGGAAACTTAAAATTTTATGACATGCAGTTTTTATATTTTAAGAATCTTCTCAACTAAATGAGTTTTTTTTCACTATTGAGCGAAATTTATAGAATGTGTGTGAATAAAACAAAACAAACATATAGAATTTTAAAAGCTTTCGGCTGGATTCATAAGAACGTCTTTTTGCAGGTATAATAAACCTACAAAATTTTTATTCAATATTATTCAAGTTTGTATTTATTTCTTTTTAATATTTTTGTTAGTGATGCTCAAAGTCTGCAACCCATTAACCGGATAGTCAAGGAAAAAATAAGTGTTAGCAACAATTTTACTCCTAAAAAGCATTTGTTTTAGTGCAAATACATTTCATAATAAATCAAATGAGAAACTAAACTCAAATCATGTTAAAAAGCTTATGAATAAACTTAAACTCCTAATAAATAATTCGAAAGATAACCGGGTACCGAGTTTGTTTATGTTTTATTCACATCACTGTTACAAATAAATAAAAGAAATGCGATTTCAGTCCACTTTCATATGGTTAAATAATTCACATATAACACGTATTAGTACATTATGATCTACGTTAAATTCGCCAATATTTTTTGGGAGTTTGATATAATTTTCGTCTTCTCGTTATATGGTCAGTCTAGCACTTCGCAAAATAAATTTGGAAAATGTTTAAATTTACAAAAGAAAATTTAAAGAGAAGTTGGGACCATACAAATTAGTCGGGCCCTAGTAATTTTTAGCTTATTTTTGGTTTATAGAAGGGTAAAACTTATAATGAAATTTTAAACTTTAGAAATGCCTTATTAAGTATATGTTTGGCTATTCATCGTTTATGAATACAGTTTTCTTCAGCCTTCTTATATATTCTCAGGTTTATAAAACATTTATGAGTTCTTATGAATATGGTTGTTTATTTATATTCTTCCCTAGAGAAAAGTAAATTTCCCTTTAGTGATCTGATTTAAAACAAAATCCTATTTAAATCTTTTTGTAAAGCTTAATGCTTTTGTAAACATTTCTCTTTACCTTGAGCGATTTTTATAGTCTTTAACTTTAAAATCAATAGTTCTGAAATTTCAGCTTCTAAATAAAAATATAAATTTTAAATTAAAAATTAAATTAAATTAAATTAACCAAAACGATACAAATGTGCACATCTACACATTGCAGAGAACAGGAGCCAATTCTGGTTAAATATGACCAAAACGGCAGTGCTGTTCACAATTAAAATTAAACGTGTCAACTGAACTTAAATTATAGATTTCTTCGGCTTTCAAGGAAATCAACACTAAATACAGTTGTGGTAGGTCACTTTAACAAACCTCATTCAACTACAAATACCCGCCAAAAAAGGGCCTCGAAAAAAGTCATGAAAATGCTAAGATTTGGATCCAGAAGTTGTGCTAATTCCGTTCGTTTCCAATGATTCCAACATAAGATTGTCAGTGCAGGAAGTTATCTTTTTTCGAAGCCATTATGTTGAAAGAAGCAAAGAAAATAATGTTGATTCGTTATTTAATACTGGGAATGAACTTCACATCTGGAAGACGCACAAATTTTCCAGTATTCAGAATTTCTTTTTATTTATGTCAAAAAGATTTTACCACTCATTAATTGACAAAAGAAATTTGAAAAATGGAAATGTCGTTCCTCGAGAGTTACTTCCATCTTTTCCACTGGACAATAATGCATAGTTATAAATGGGTCACAATTTATAATTTGTGTGTTGCTCAAATAGAGTTTGAATGCAGGACTTACATACGTGTATATTTAAATAAATTCGTATAAGAAAAATCCAATTAATTATTGTAGCCCACTGTCTAAAGCCAAACAATGTTTAAAAACTTTGACTCATAAACAGACGCAGCATACACGGGCATGTATGCAACGAGTATAAATAAACGTTTAAAATGCTAAAAACAATTACTGTTTTTCCACTTAGGTGCCCCCAAAGCCATTGTTTACCCTCATTGCGATTCCTTTGTGACAAATGTTTCTTTGCATTCACAGAGCAATGAACAACATCCCAGAACTCATACTCCACAACAGATGTGGACTACTATGGCCCTCCAGCATAAAGAGGCAGTACGTAAATTTAATTGTTGACATATTTCCTCTCATATACTCGTATGTATCTAAAGTTAAAGGTTGATTGGATTCGTATTAGAGATATTAAAGACAATAGAAAATCATTATTAATAAAATTCTAAATTTCAAGAAATATGTGTATATGTACTTATGTATGTATAGTATATATTTACATGTGTGCATTCAACAATCAATTATGTGATCGTTCGTGGTTGGTGTTGACAATACAAGTCGCTATAATTGTTAACGAAAATTCGTTAACAACATAAACACAAAACGTAGTTGCAACATGTATTAAATATATTTCTAGTCGTAAAAATGAACGTTTTTGCTTTTTTCAATTTTCAACACAGAGTCTTTACAGACGTTGCAGAATTTCAAAAACTTGCGGCAAATTGGAGTTTGCGATATTTTTTTGTAGTTAAACATCTTTTGTGTATTTTTAAATACAAAATAGCTGCACTCTTAACTTTAACTCTCTCTTTCTCTTTCTCTCTCTCTCTCTTGATCTTTTTTATTACAGGTTAAAATGACTACGTTTTCGCACACTGCTGACTTAACCGTAGCTATAGGCAATGAGATAAAATCTTTGAGGATTTTTTCTTCAATTGCACTCACGGAGTGACCTCTACTTATGCAATGCATTGTCCTGGAACCAGAAAAATAGGTTATGTGGGCAGGATATAGGGAGCAATGTGTGTCGATATTCGATTAGAATATCTCCATGCTGGAGATGGCAGGAAGGACACCTATTCTATATACGAGCCGCGTAAAGCGATTCACTGGCATATCGACCACAAATCGATAAAACTTAATACGCACATATACATACATATAAAAACTTCGTCTTCCAGACGTATGCTCGGCATTCTTCCAGATGTATATAGATACATTCAGTATCTGTTATTACTATAGCCGGCCCCGTTTACTATTCGAAATGAAAGTGAATGCAATTATTTGATCCTGGAGGGGATATGGGCACAGCATACGATATTTTAAAATTAAAATTTCTATTTGAAAAACTTAGTTATCTCGGGCTTCGTTCTCAAGGATAAATACATTCACGTGTATATACATACATACATATAAATTTGTTGATTTTGCTTAACTTACGAAACCACGGTTCTGTGAATTTTTGAAAAATCGAAAACTTGGGCCTCTGGGGAATTCGTATGTGCATTCTGTCCTAGAACATACACATCACCACTCCTTCTACCCGTTGCAGCAAATCTTACTCTACAAACATACATATTTATATGTATACATGCATACAATTGTGTGTAGATGTTTGAGCTTTTCTCCATTCATTCTTGTATGCAGGAGGGTGTGTGTATGTAGACATTTATTTGTTTAAGAGTTTCCGCCTGCACATGTTGATGAAACAAAACAGAAGCAACATCTACGAACAAATGAATTTTACCTAAACGGGCTGTAATAGCGGGTGGTATTCTCATTCCAATTTATTTTAATTCTTTTTATTTATTGTTTTAAATAAATATTATATGAACGTACTCATAACGCAACGATGAAGTTTCGCTGACAAAAACTCTAAAAGAAGTTATAGAACAACTTATTTATTTACGCATACTCGTTTGTATTTGACATTGATTGCTTAACGACACTAAATAAAATGAAATTTACATAAACTTCCCTTGTTAAATAAGTCATAGGAAAATTTAAGTTGCACTTTTTGGGTTTCCTTGTTTTACGTTTCATTTTTATTACAATAATTAAATTAATTAATTTGTGGCAGAACGTATAGATTTTTTTGCAGCTTGCACATTTTTATGCACGACAGTGGGGAATAGAAATCATAATCACTCTAATTGTTAGTGTTTTTTAGATGAATTCAAAATTAATTGAGATCTTACAATATATTCAAAAATGGGGTTCTGGAATCAATCTATAAATACTAGAGATCTACATACTTAAATATATTCGTCTATCAGCTCACAGTAATGCACTCACTAAAATACGCGATCACTACTGCAAAACACAAATCCTCTATACAATTTTCCATGCAAAAAATCCAACACCAATACTATTCGCTTCAGAGTGTATCGCGATATGCTTTTCAGATATCAACATTGTATATGAACAGTACGAGCAACAGCTCATTGACCACAAAACGACTTAAAAAATAAAAATTAATAATAGAGTACGTTCGTAAATGCAGTACTGCGCTGCAACTATAAATTGCAACGTCCTTAACTGCAACATTGAAACAGGTGGTGTCAAAATATCTATTAAATACAGGTTACTAGTCACGTAATAAAAGAGCAACATTTTACTTGTATCGGTTTCGCGAATAAAGTTTGCTTTTCTATCGTAACGCTGTACTGCATTTCTGAACGTGCCCATGACAGGGAAAACTCAGTTCATACGAGTATATATTTACATACATATGCGCATACATTTAAATTAATATGAATTCATGCGTAAAAAGTGAATATTGTGTTTTAATAAAAAAAATATAATATGTTTAGTTTTTTATCAAAAATAACAAAAATTTTAAAATAAATTTAAATGTAACTGACACCTGAAAAGGCAGTGGCTCTTCTCCTTTTTAAATTTCATTACATCACTTATTTCAGATCAATATGATTCTGTGTTTTCGTTTGTTTGTTGTTTGCGTAGTACATTGACAAATAGTTATTGTTGTTGTGTATACGCGATTTGTGTCACGTAATTCAACGATACGTCACGAATTGAAAAGCTATTTGAGTGTATTTGTGCAGAAGACTTGTAAATAATGAAACCTTCACCGTTTCAATTTCGAATTTTTTGCGCACGAAAGAATTTTGTTCAAGATATTTAGACCGTAATTGTCTAAACCAGACGCTTAATTTTTCGTTGCGTTGCCGAAAATTACACTTTGCAAATCACTCGCGTTGTAACAGCTGCTTCTTACGTTATTGCGAGCGCAATTACTTGATCATGAACATTTCACAAAATCCAATGTTTCCCTTTTTGTCATTTGAATTGTCAAATTTAACGGGCACAATTATGCATCAGGTCGGGAAGCGTCCATTTAATCGATATAATTCTTTCCAATTAATGTCATCAATTTTCATGTAAGTTTTTATGAAAACAGATATCTTTTTTTTTATTTTTAACAAAATTATGTTATTACTTTTGCTCCACCTTGTATATAAGCCTGCACGTAAAAAATTCTATAAATACCAATTCATTGTGCAGGGCAGAAAAGGAGGCAACGTGGACAGTTCTATTTGAATTATTATTATCAAAATAGTGGTTATTTTTTAAAATTGCTTAAAAATAATTATTATTACGTAAGTTTTATTAAGGAGTAACTGGTCTCACAATGTATCACTATCCTGAGATAAATAAGTATGAAACGAATTGCATCTTTCAGTATTTAGTATTTAGTTTTATAATTTATATTTAGTTTTAGGAGCATTTTTTTAAACCAAAATATATTTTTTATATTAGAAATAAATAAAAGTTTGTAAACAGATATTTTGGTAACAGCATCGCCAACGCGAAAAATCATTTTGTAATAAATATTGAATAGTTCACACATTAATTCACAGACATCCTTTTGCATTGCATATGTGTTTGTTAGTTTCATCACATATCCTTAGAATAATTTCAATATGAAATGAAATATCAACATTAGCTGTTTGGTTTATGCAACTTTTTTCCAATGTTTTGGTAGCAAGACTGGAAGCAAACCATACGACTTTCCTTTAAGAATATTGAGCACATATTTATATTAGTTTCTTTTTCCTCGTGTTCTTATTTGTTCAGAAATACCAATTAAATTCACTTAAAAGAAGGACGAAAAAACTTTTATTCTCTGTTTTTTTTATTACTTAGAATTTCATTTGATTGTAAAAAATTTATATGTACGGAGAGTAGATAACCAAGGACTACAATTTTACTCAAACATAACTGAAACAGGACAAAAAAATGTAATCAAAGTATGTAAATATTTTCACAAGCCATTCTGATAAGTGCTTTCCCTCCCACTCGTGCAAATTTCTAATACTCAAGGATTTAGCTGTGACGTATGCAAATAATGGTGCGGTCTAAATTTTGATTTTGTTAGCGAAAACGATTAAATATGGGAATGATTGCTAAAGTAAAGTTTGGCTTAGGGACCTGGTTTTATTTTTTTATTTATTGGTATATAATATAATGTCAAGTTAAAATTTTCTTAAATTTCTTGTGTAACACTTAATATTGAAATTTATTATTTGAGATATTCTCCCCAACTAATCGTTAAAAGCAACGCAATTCCACGTAAACTAAACTGTATTTGAATTGATTAGTTCTAATGTAAGAAGAATAGAGAGAGGGCGGTTATCTAAATAAAAAATTAAAAATATGGTTGGAGCACACGGTAGTGGGCCAGGCCGATTTCAAGCCTATGCATGACTCATGGCTTTGTTTCACTTGTAACCTTATAGATGAAGTTTAAAAGTTTTACCATTAGAGCTTTCCGAGATATGGGCCAATTCTATTATAGCTAGAGAGCTGAGATTTGGTGTACTGGTAGGTTTTAGTCAGCAGTCAGAAAAACCTCAAAATTAAATCATTTAAACTAGGGGAACTAAGGTGCCCCTTAGTTTTATGTACCAAAAATATTCTAATATACTAATTTGTTAATTTCGTGAGGTACAGATATACACAGCCGTTGTGAAGGGTTGGAGGGAACAAGTTTCCACTCATTTATTTTTTTAATGGGTTATATGCAATTCTTAGCCTACGCACGAGATGTCAGTCTCCTGCGAAGCAATCTTGCCTTCTGTACAGTCAGACCTATCAAACATGAGAGATTGAGAACATCATCATATTACATAACCCAATCGTCTGTAAAGTTTAAGTTAAAGGAAGTTTTATAAATACATACAAGTATACATACTTATAAAAAGGATAACTTGAAAAGAAGAAGGCATATCAGCACAAAAACATAAATGTGCAAGTAAGGCCCAGTTTCTATAAATAAATTTCGGGCATTGAAAAAGCTGAAATCAAAATAAGGACCAAGTTCTTGATGGGTGAAACACCATCTCATTTCTTGGCAACCTGTTAACTTGGGAATATGTTTACGATTTTTATATGAGAAAGAATTATGGGTAAAACTTAAAAGAAAAGTGACAACCTGGTCCCCACAAATTTTTGGATAGAAACTTGGCCACTCATTTTTTTGTGCGCATGAATCTAGTTAACGATTCTTGGAACTTAATGGCAATATTAAGCTCATTCAATGAAGAACTTTCGGATCAATTAAAGGAAATATTCGACAGCCGTATCTCTCAAACAAGTTCACCCATTTAGACGAAATTTTGTGCACTCTTTTCGGTTTCAACAATCCAACATGCATCACATTAAGATTCACATTTAATAAGAATCACATTTGGAGGATATCTCGAATAACGAATTTAATGGATAACAAATTTTTTTGGCACACGTTCCACGATATTTCTGAAAGTACAGAACTGATAAAAAAAATTATATTTTCACGGCTTAAAGATTTTGTCGAATTTCCCATTTTTTATTTTACTGGATTGAAAAAAACATTTTCTTGTTTTGAATAAAGATTCCTTTATTTCGCAAACAGTAAAGAAATGATCGAGAGAAATTTACTCAATACATTATTTGGAATTCTATAAAATAAATCAACATTGGAAATATTAATAAATAATTGCCAATAGTACAGTAGAACAGATTGGTATAACAGACTTGCTACCTGAGGAGTAACATATGGCAGTACATACTAATTATAAGAATATAATTAATATTAATTAAAACTGCCAGGACAATTGTGTGTCATAATTATTTCAATATTTTGTAAAAGCGTATGTAGGAAATCCATACAATCTACTTTGTTGATTTTCCACACTATTAACAAGTGAATACATAACGTGATAAAAGTATATCCTGCCACTTCAAGAAAGTTATTTCGCTCTCAACACCCAAGTGTGTCAAACCTCCAATAGATATTTTCTCTCGGTGGGGCAAATCTTAGTTTGGAAAAAAGTTCAGCTACGGTATTCGAATGTGTCTATACGAATAATATCGTTTTTCCTTTCTGAAACATTTTAAAATTTTGTTATTCAATTAATAAGAAAAAATCTAATTATAGCTCTAATTTGAAATTTGTTTGTTTATTTTATTTTGTTGTTTATTTTGAATAGTATGTTTGCGATCGTCTATGGTCAATAGACACAATTTTCAATATGCAATATAGAAAAATATTTAGATTAAAAGAAAAATATAATTTTTTAATTTAACTCTCTTGAAGGATTGGGCGCAGTTTCCTATTAAACTTGCACTTATTAAAAAACTCTAAATATTCTTATTTTATTTGAAGAAATATAAAAATTTTTTATGAACGAAAATGTAGTCATATTTTTTGATTTTTGATGCTGAAGTTACTTCTAGCGGGGAGAATTCGCCCATGACGAATCGGACTCTTCTCTAAATAAATGTTTTTCTTCATCCTTGTTGTTTTTGAATTTAAAATCAATTATTATTGTGGGAGCTTATGCACTTCATCAGTTGATTTGCAACTAAATCTTTAAAAGCTTAAGACATGATATACATAATGATTTTGTTTATATTTTATATACAAAAATAGAGGCCTTATTTGACTGATCGCTTATTTCTGATACTTATAAAAAATTTATTTATTTATTCAAATGTTGCAACAACGGATTATATTGCAACTTAGTGAGAAGGACCTTCCTTCGTTTGCAGTGCTGGAGAGAAGAGTCCTAGTTGAAGATCTAACCAACGACATTCACACTGTATACTATCCATTACCATACTGAGGCACGTACACGTTAAAAATACTATATTCGTCATAAATCTAAGTTGCTTAGTTATTGGGTCAAATCCTTCAAATATTTAATTATAATAATATGAATTATAATTTAATATGTGATTTATTATTAAATTTTTGGCTACAAATTGAGTGACCAAATCAACTGTTTTATATTTTAAGTTTAATTTTCAAACAAAATTATTATTTTTTCTCCCGTTGCTGTTTGTCAATGCACTGTGCGTTAATTTGGCTTCTTTACTCGTAATTATATTTAATTCAATGTGCATTATTCAGTGGCATTATTATCAATATTAAATACAATCTTTTGTGATCGCATTTTCAAAAGAAGTCAATTGGTTGTATGAAATAAATGCAGTAAACTTTTATCGTTAGTGACTTCTTTTCTTGATGCGCTTGACGAATATTGGCAGAATACAAGTGCGAAAAATATTTTCTTTCAACCGAAATTGGATCTAACAGGTTATTTTAATTATGGCTATAATTAAGAAAATTTTTGTGAAAAAATCTGTTTTAGGAAAGGGAAAACACTCACGACAAGAGGGCAACATCGTTTGCGGTCGTAAATTTTGTCTTAAGTGGGAGTATATTTTTTAGTTAATTTTCTTATATTTTACGTTTTATTTTGCACATTTCCTATACCCTTCAGAAATGTTTGACATTGTTATTGCACGGTAGTTTTTTCTGCAGAAATTGCCATCTTCTTTGCTCGGTTTTTTATATCCCATTTATTTTTGCAGATTTTATTTTAACTACAGCATGTCTGCTGACAGAAAATACAATCGTAATGAACTTTTTAATCTTTCCACCGATAAGTATTTCCCAAAACACTTCCGCTTCCTTGTTTCCTATTAATGTTCATTTTTCTCTGTTCTGCATTGTATAAGCGATGTATTGTTTATTGTGCTGTTTCGTTCCTCCTGCTTCTTGCAAACGCTGATTGTTAAATTACATTTTTTGCAATTCTGTTACTTTTTATCCACAACTAATTGTGTTCTTCACGAACGAAAATGGATTAACGTAACCAATATTCGAAACATTTTATATCACATAGTTTTTTCATTAGTCACTATATTACAAGCATATTAATACGTTGTATTACTGTCACCTATGTTGCATGATCTTTTGGTGGAAGAGAAAATTTTTTGCACTTTGTTTTCCTGATGAAATAGTAGTGGAACTCGACGTTTGGTGCAAAAGTCTTGCAAGAGCAAATGCGAAACATCGTATCTCTTAAATATCGTGCAAGCCATTAACACAACTCACAGATTTCCACTTCCAACTCTGTTGCGCTTACGCAACGTTAATAAATGGTAGAGTCTGGAGTCCGCTGGAGTTGTAAAACTTATAACTTTTCTATTATAATCTAACTTTTCTATTATAATCTTTATTTTACATACGATAATATATTTGAAAAAAAAAAAAATAATTCAACATATCAATAGCATTTTCAGTTTTTTTTTTGGAGTAACATAGAAATTAGCAAATATAAATTATAACAGTCATTAAATAAAAAAGTATTTGTGTGAAATACTGATGTCACATATCAGTGTCACGAATTATAGATTTAAACAAATTTTATTATGGTAATCAATTTCTCAGCCTCTTCGGTTCATTATGGAACCGGCAAAATCTTATCAGTAATATTTGCTAATGCCCAATACATTTTTCACTTTGCTTTGTTTTTCTAAATTCAAAAACATTCTGTCCCGTGCTTCTATAGCAATTTTTTTTACAAATTTATGGAAAAAATGTTTTTCTTATATTCAATATTATTTTTATTTTGTCTAACTTTTATTTTTTTATTTTCTGATCTATAATCTAAATTATACAAATATTTTCATTAGATATTAATTAATATCTAAAAAGTAGTCAGGCGTATTCTAAAGTCATAAGCAGGGCTCGGATTATGATAATATGTCATCTTTTTATTTTTTTGTCATTTTTTTGTTAATTTTTGGTTTTATATCATTTTTGCTAGATTTAATCGTTTTTCTCATTTTTTATGTCATATTTAATTTAATTTTTTTAACTTTTTTAGTTTTTAATTTAAAAAAGTAAAAATTTATTAAAATTTTCAATATTTCAATGTGGCAATTCTATATGCAAGTACATAGCCATGGTACTGCTATCTACAAGGTAGTAGCAGGACTTTCCTTATGTCAAACACCAGAGCGAACACACAACCGAACAATGTAAAGTAAACCTAGTTTGACATAACGAAGGAATTTACACAAGCAGTCAGCTGTGCTCGTGTTACTACCTTGTAATAATTGTACCATGTACATAGCTATGCGGTTTGAACATGTATTTGTTTTTTTATTCTGACAAGTACAGATCACGGCCTGTGAATTGTTATTAAAAAGAAGAAGAAGAAGATGTATTTGTTTTGTTAGTATGACATGCATTGCATATTGCAATCCATAAAGTGATCTTGATGTTGAGCGTACTCAATTTAAAGAAACTCAAAAATTATATGCGGATGAAAGCATAAAAACAAATTTTGAATGCATTGCTTCTGCATTGCAAAAGATGCAGACAAAAGGATTTTCATTACAAGGTGGAATATCCGCCATTGAAAATATCAAAAACAAATTTAGCGCCGTTCACAGTGATATTGGTAAGAATGTTTATGAAAAATTTAATACTGTGCTGACCAAAAATAAGGTGTTTTAGGTGGTGAACATTTCCAAAATGTAGACCTCAATGAAATTAATTCTTACGACATAACTTGTTTTAAATATGCTCCTCTTGTGAGTGTCGACGTAGAGAGAAGTTTTTCAACATTTTAAGTGACAATCGAAGATCATTCCTATTCGATAATTTAAAAAAGTATTTAGTTATTTTCTGCAACGTAAACAAAGACAAAAATTAAATAAAAATAAAATAATTTTTATTAAATATATTATAACACTTTTAATTTAAAGGCATTTTTTTAAATTTTTGGGTAATTTTTAAGGTTTTTTCGGGGTTTTTTGTCATTTTTTCCCGTCATTTTTCATTGTTTTTTAATTCATCACAATCCGAGCCCAGGTCATAAGTTGAAAATTTTTCGCGTTGAAAATTTTAAAAGTCTCTAAAAACAGTCGAATGACCATCAGTGACAATCATAGCGAACTATAAGGTGGTGCAGAAGTAATGTCATTAATTGAATTAGTTGCCATTTTTTTAGATGGCGCCAAATGTCACTGTGCTTTGACGTTTATGATGTAATTATGTAGAGATTTAATTGTCAACACACAGTAGAGCGATACACAGCCCAAGAACGTGGAATTATTATTACTGCTTATTTGAGGGAGAAAAGATTGATTTCGTGTGAAAAATTATATAATGAGCCACGAAACCCATTTCCACGTAGGAAATTAACAAACACAATTCGAGTTTCAGGGGTACAGAGAATCCACATGAAATGCACAAAGACCCATGGCATTCCATGAAACTGATCATTTGGTGCGCCACTTGTAGTGAAAAAGTGATTAGTCTTTATATTTTGCATACGCCGACTGCAACACTGTAAACGGAAATGGTGATACAGACAGATGCTCTACGAGTTTTTTCGCCGCAAGTTGCTGCGTTGTAACTCAAATGTTGTTGGCTTTAGCGGAACGGAGCAACCGTTTACACAGCTCTGGCAAAGATGGAAATTTTAGGACAAAGATTTCCAGGTCGAGGCTCCTTCCGCCTTGCAAATTTAAATTGACGATCCAGATTGCCAGATCTAACAGCACTAGAACTCTCGCGTTTACCATAACAAACCAAATCTTGAAAGCTAGCGCCAATTTGGAGCCACATGACTTGCGAGCACCAATTTAAACCGTCAAACAGTTTAAATTATGACATTACTTTTACGCCAGCTTATATATCAGCTGTTACCTAATTTTCAAACAGTTTTGCTAGCGTCTAGTTGGGCAGGCCAGCTTGCATAAACCGTTCCTAGGTGATAGCCTAAATCAAGAATTATTAGAGGAAATAAGTCTACAGCTTCCAAATGTTTTGCCAGATATTAATAAATCTTAATATGGCTGACGGGGTAGAGCTGAACATAAGTTTGTAATTTAATTTTTATGTTTTTAACAGGAACGATATAAAAAAAAATATACATAATATTCATATATTTTATTGCTGCGCTACTGCGGCAACCACATCCTGTTTTTATTAAAATATCAGCCTTTGCGCACATTTTCCCTATAATCAAAATCAAAAATTAATACTAAAATACTTTCTCGTATTCGAGAGAACAATTCTTGCGATGAACTTTAAGTCCAACCTTAAAATCTCTATTATATGCTTTTAAGTTTGACATGGAGTTATTATATAGAATATCAAAAATATGTTGCCAGTCTAGCTTTTTGATTGCTTTAACGTTGCGACACGTATATAGTTACTTCAGTATAGTGAGTTCTATGCAACAATTTGGGACCAAGAATGTTGAAATATCACAGTCTGTAAAAGTTTTATGGATAAAATAGTCAAATTAATGGTCTTAGTTCGAGTAAAATTTTGGGCTTTCCTATGAAAATATTCAAGTGTAAATAAAATTATTTATTAATTCATAAAGTTTATTTTTAATTAATATTGAAATTTGTTATTCGGGAGAATATCCCGACTAATTGTTAGAAACAATTAGTTTTCTTGCAAAATGCATTGAAAAAATGTTTGTTGTGGCTTTAGCTCTTTATATGCCGACATTTCATTGGTTGCTAAAACCAAATCGTCAGTGAAGTTTAAGCAGTTTGATAACATTCAACCTCGTATGATTATGTATTTGTTGTAATTCATATGCAATATTGAAATTCTCATATTGTATTTGTTTTGTGTGGCATAAACATCCGAGGTTGAATGTTTTCAAACTGCTTAAACTTCACTGACGATTTGGTTTTAGCAACCAATGAAATGTCGGCATATGAAGAGCTAAAGCCACAACAAACATTTTTTCAATGCGTTTATTTTTAATTTTAAATTTTGTATTTTTATCAATGGATGAACTTGAACAACACACAATTTGGATCCACAATAATATACACGTGCTGTACAAAAACGCAGATGGAGAGGCTTCAGAAGTTGCAAAATAGGGCAATGCGTTCAATTCTGAAATGCAATCGATACACACCAATCCAAGTTATGATAAGCACATTAAGATGGCTAAACATAGAACAGCGACTAGAATTAAACACCCTTAGGTTTATCCAGAAGATGAAGATGGGAGATGCGCCACAATATCTATGTGAACAGCTTGACTATGTTGGACAAGTACAGCCGTACTATCTCAGAAATGTACAAGACTTTAGGCTGCAACGAGTGACAAGTAATGCAATGCAGCGGTCTCTTTTCTACAAGGGCCTAAATTTATATAACACGTTACCCACAGATGCCAAAAATGAACCCAATGCTAGCACTTTTAACAGTAAATGTGTTCAATTCCTTAAAAATAAAAATCCACATGGCTTTGTTGTATGATTTTCTGTATCCTTTTATTTTCCTTATTTTCCTATTTTCCTATTATTCCTATTATTTTCTATATCCTTTTATTTTTATTTCATTTTTATTTTATTTTTATTTTTATTTCATTTTATTTTTATTTAATTTTATTTTATTTTATACTTATACCGTTATTATTATTTATATGATTTTTATTATTATTATTGTTATTATTGATGTTAATATTATTATTGTTTTATAGTGTATTGGAATATAAAATGTATATGAATTTTATAAAGTATGACACATACTACTTCTAAATAAATAAATAAAAAAAAAAAATAAAAAAAAATAAAAAAAAAAATTAAAAAATATTAAATTGTATATTTGAATATATACTGTGCACAAACTCCTGGCGAACTTACAGAAGTCATCTATTTCCTCATGGCGTAGGACATCTCTGCTGAAAAGCAAATATATACACTGGCATCATTCTTCCAGAACAAGGTTTATTTCAACAAAGCCTTTCTACTCCAGTAACAGTTGAAAGGCTTTCTACTCCAGTCCGTTGCTGAACCAGCATTTCACCCGGTCGACTACCAGTCAGCGAATGAGCCATTTACACTGTGACCATCAACATGAGCAAAGAGGATTGGATAAACTAATTATCACTTCATCTTACCTCGCTCTGGATTTAAATCACAGCCCGAAAAATTCTCACCATTGATTTTTTTCAGTACTTTCTCACACCATGATGTGAAAACATCAGCCTCTTGAAATACCACTAGCGATGTACATACATATGTCATGACTTCCCCCACTTCAACTCGGTTTCGTTATTGGGGGAACTTAATACATATCCCTTGCTGGGATAACTACCTTGTCGTGGTGTGAGGGCTTAAGTGTGGGCTGAATTGCACACCTCTTCTGAAGGCGAACGAGGGTCCTCTATAGGATCCATAGTTTAACTGAAGACGGCGGTGGGCATAAAAGCCTGCATACTAAAAGTTATCCACCCCCAAACAGAGGTTTTACGCGACCCGTGCCTATCTGTTCTCTTTGCAGTCGGGGGCATGAGACTGTATTCAAACGGAGCTTTGCTGATACCTGGGCACCTCAGCAAATAGACTACGCCCCCTCCACGTTATCGGGGGCTATGACGTGGAGGAGATCCCTTTCCCCTACACTCGTGGGACAAAGTATGAAAAAAATTATTCCAAATAACACAGAAACGAAAGATACAACGATGACGACAATGGACACACAAACGGATAACGGAACGGAAAATCGGACAAGGACAGCGACACCAAAACGAGAGGAAGAGGTGGTAATACCCGGGGGGGACTTAAAGTCAACCCAGCCTTCAGTGGCAGGTGGGAACACCTACTCTGACTCTCATGAAATAAGCCAGTCAGGTAGAGATTCTTCGCAGAATCTAGACAGACTGGTGGATGAGGTGAGCGACAAAATCGCGAGCCTAAATACTGGAAAAAAGCGGCTCTCTGGGGCTCAAAGGCGAAAACTTGCCAAGAAGAACCAGGCAGCAGCTAAAAATGCGCAAGATGCCCTAAAGGAAGCATCGGAGACTCCCTCCACCTCGGTAGAGACTGGTAAGAGGATCCGATCTCCAGAAGAGCAGAACATTGCGGAGCCGAAGCATAAGAAAAGGTGCTCCTCGTCGACCAGTAAGTCGCCAAAACCGGGCGTCTCCCTTCTTAAAGGAGTCTCTATGAAGAATCCTTCTAGTAAGGGGGTCAAAGGAGCAGCACTTACTGAGAAGGCGGGCACGTCGGTGAAATCTTCCGCGGAAGCAGAGAACGCCAAAAAGCGGAATCTCTTCACGCGTAAGAGGAAGCTAGACGTAACTAAGGAAAAAGAGCCGCCATCTTACGCTAAAGTAGCCAGGAGGCAATACAGGGACAATCTCCGCTACGCGGTCATTGACACCTCACGTCCGACTGGCAAAATACCAGAAAATCAACAGCAAGTGGTTGAGGATCTGGTAAATAACGCGATATTGGAATACGTTATGGCAACCGATAACGGATCTCCAATAAAAATAAATAGCTGCGAGTTTCAAAGGGGCGTGCTGTTGCTAAGATTAGCATCGCAGACCTGCGCAGCTACCCTAAAGAAGCTGGTAGAAGGAATCCCTCCGCCATGGGAAGGCTGTAAGCTGGAACTGGTGGAAGGGAGAAATATACCAACTCTTACCAAGGCAACCTTCTACGTCAAAGGATGGGGATGCAAATTCACATCCGACCGTGTTTTGGAGGTTATTGGTAAACAAAACAAAGAACTGGCGGTAGAGAAATGGGAGGTGTTCCACAGAGAGGAGGACCAAAATGGAACTCTTTTTGTGGTGGGCATCGACCAAGGATCTATTTCCAGCCTTTCCAAATCTGAAGGGAAGGTGTTCTTTGTGTCGAAAGCCGTATATGTCAAAATAGGCAAGTCCTGTATCGGCAGCCAGGGGAAAACCACCCCCAGCAACGACAGGACAAGCACAGTACAGGCTGCAGCTAGCCAAAATCAGGCGGGTGTCTCGGAGGTCCAGACGGCCAAGGAGGAGTTGGAGCAAAATATCACCAACTCCCAAGAGGACCGCCTATTAGAAGGATGATGTGGGAGGTCATCCAAATTAACCTCCACCGGAGCGAGACGGCAACTCACGCTTTGATGGAGAAAATTAACAAAGGTAAGATTCATGTGGCATTAATACAAGAACCCTGGACGACAAAAAACAGGGTTAATGGATTAAGCCATGTAAACTACCAATTATTTTATGCTAAAACAGGGAATCGTCCGAGGACCTGTATTCTTAGTCACAAAAATTTATGCTTTCTTTTATCCACAGAGTTGTCAACAGCAGACGCAACAGTACTGAAGCAGGGAAATGGAAACATATGCCTAGCATCAGTATACTTGCCGTATGATGCACCGACACTACCACCAACGTCGGAATTACAACACTTGGTAGAAGATTGCAGAATAAAAGGTAGGAAAGTACTAATCGGATGCGATACTAATTCGCATCATATTGCATGGGGATAGTCTTGTTGAACCTTCGTTGTGAACAGACGTGTTAGCGGAGTTTTTATTACATACTAAACAAACAAAAATACAAACAAAAAAAATTTATTCGTAATAAGTACTGATTCGTAATAAGTACAGTTTTTGTGAATTTTGCTTTATTTGCATTAATAATTTTGCATATAATCTGAAACAAGAAAAACAAACAACAAAAAAACAACCGTAAACAAAGTGACTGAGGAATACTCTGCATGAGTACCTCAAAAACAAACAATTGTGAAGTGAGTTCTAACGGCAGAAATGCCTATTTTACTGTGAGTTCTGATATTGTTAATGCACACAATAAAAACAAAAAATCGGATGATAGTCTTTTTCTAACGGCAAAGCCAATTTTACGCGAGCGATCAACTTCGCTTTCTCCGATGCCAAGTGGTGATTCGGTAACATTACCATTGCCTAGTTCATCTTTATTTAAGTCAGCTCCATTATCCGCTCCGGGCTCATGTTCTTCACTTAACCAAATTATCACAATAGACAATAGTATTCAGAAACCTAAGGTGCCTGTCGGAATGGACAGATATATTACTGTAGTAAAGCGCGGGCGAAGCCCAAATTCATCTAAAATCTCATCGGTTCCCAAGATATCCAGGGATAACGACGCCGCCACAGTTAACCGTCAAAACCGCTTTAAAATATTGCAGGATGTCAACGACAAACCCGAAGCGTCCTCGAAAAAAACCTCCAAACCTCCACCCATCTATTTGAGGGAGAAGAATTCAAACACCCTTATCAAAAAATTAATATCGGTCATTGGTGAAAAGGCATTTCACATTGTTCCAATAAAACGTGGTAACATTGATGAAACTAAAATTCAAATATATGAAGAAAAAGATTTCCGCAAAATGGTTAATGAATTGGAAAAAAATAAAACAAGTTTTTACACATTCCAACTTAAGAGCGCCAAGGGCCTACAGGTGGTATTGAAGGGCATAGATTCTTATGTTGCTCCTGCTGAAATAAAAGATGCTCTCACCCTGAAAGGATTCAAGGTAAAAAATGTATCCAACATAATAAACAGGGAGAAGATCCCCCAACCCCTATTTCGCGTTGAACTGGAGCCAAATGATATATTATTGAAGAAAAATGAGACCCATCCCATTTATGATTTAAAATATCTATTATACCGCAAAATCACAGTTGAAGAACCACACAAGCGTTCAGGACCCGTACAGTGCCATAATTGTCAAGAATATGGCCATACGAAAACTTATTGCAAATTACCTACTGTTTGTGTTGTGTGCGGTGAATTGCACGAGACTGCCATTTGCAATAAGTCGAAAGACCAAAAGGAAAAAAAGTGCAGTAATTGTGGAGGTAATCACACTGCTAACTACAGAGGTTGTCCTGTATACTCCTTCGTTAAACAGGCTATGATTCAAAAGCCTAAAGTAGTCCCAGCGCAAACAGGAAATACGTACTCCGCTACTTATCCTCCTATGTCCCAACCAATCTCTACACAAGTATCATATGCTGACGCTGTAAAGATCAACTCTGTTCCCATGCAAAAAGTGTCACCACCAAATAACACAACAAACGCAAACTTTAATTTCCATCGCCTTGAAGCTACTATTGATAATCTGGTGCAAACTATAAACAACTTTACAACAAATATGACTAGCATGATGCAAGAAATGTTGCGAATGCAGAACACACTGCTTCTAGCATTAGTTAACAAGCCATGAACACGTTAAAAGTATGTTTCTGGAACGCAAACGGCATTCGCCAACATAAAAATGAACTTGAGCACTTCCTCACGGAAAAAAATATTGATATAATGTTGGTATCTGAGACTCATTTGACTTCAAGAAGCCTTTTTAAAATTAGTGGCTATACCTTATATGATACAAAGGACCCGAGAGGAAGAGCATGCGGAGGATCGGCAATTCTAATAAAGTCAAGACTCAAACACTACATTCTTGAGAACATTTGTGAGGACCATCTGCAGGCAACAAATATTTGCATTGAAAATTTTTGTACAAATTTCGTGATATCATCAATTTACTCCCCTCCCAGATTTTCAATCTCTGAGGATCAATATGAGGATTTTTACAGAACTCTTGGACCTTGTTTCGTGGCAGCTGGGGACTACAATGCAAAACATACGTTCTGGGGATCGCGTCTTATTACACCCAGAGGTCGAGCATTATTCAACACAATTTCAAAAATGGGTTTGGATGTCATTTCTAGCGGGGAGCCCACTTACTGGCCTACTCACCCACAAAAAATTCCAGATGTTATAGATTTTGGCGTCATGAAAAATATCTCTAGGGATTTAATTCATGTTGAAGCTTCTCATGATCTCTCCTCCGATCACTCGCCAACGATCGTTACAATTTGTAGCCCACTAAGAAGTGACATACCTCACCCATATGTGAAGATGATAAATCATGTTAATTGGCTGGGGTTCAAAAAATATCTCAGTAGTCATTGTACGGAAAACATCAGGCTTAGAACTTCCGATGATATTGAATTCAACATTGCTAATCTTACTGAAAATATTAAACAGGCTGCTAAACATGCCACTACCTCCTCTCCGCAGACTGGGTTTAATAGAATTTATTCTGCGGACATTGAACGTCTCGTATGTGAAAAAAGAAGAGCTAGAAGGGAATGGCAACAGCACAGATCACCCCAACATAAAATCAGACTTAGAGAATGCACTAAACGACTCCATGAGTTGCTTGCATCTGAAAAATCTGCTTCTCTTAAGAACTATCTGGAAGGTCTCGATGTCACAGCAGCATCTAATTACTCCTTGTGGCGCGCTGCTAAAAAACTTAAAACACCCGTTGAGTTTAAACCACCCCTGCGCACTTCGACCGGAGGTTGGGCAAGAACCAATACTGAAAAAGGTAACATATTTGCTGAGCACTTAAAACACGTATTTACCCCAAACTCATGTACTGGTGCTGTTGATTTGCCGAGTGTAGTTGCTCTACCCCCTCAACCCATGAAGTTTAAGATGCGTGATGTACAAAAACTAATTGCTGAAACCAATCCAAAGAAGGCCCCGGGTATTGATGGAATTAGTAACAAGATGCTGATGAATTTGCCCCGTATTGCTATTAGAATCCTGTTATTTATTTTTAATGGCATTTTACGACTGGAGTATTATCCACACAGCTGGAAACTTGCCATGGTCAAAATGATTCCAAAGGCGGGCAAAGATCTTACCAAGGCTGAGTCATATAGGCCAATAAGTTTACTGTCAACAATTTCAAAGCTCTTCGAAAAGCTTCTCATGACGAAATTGTCCCCAATTCTAACTGATAATGGGTGCATACCGGATCATCAATTTGGTTTTAGAAGTCAGCATAGCACCATTGAACAAACTCATAGAATGGTTCATTTCATAAGAAGAACATTTGAAGAAAAGAAGTATTGTTCTTCCCTCTTTATTGATGTTTCTCAAGCATTTGATAAAGTGTGGCACGAAGGCCTGATTTTGAAATTGAAGACATATCTACCAATTAACATAGTAAATCTTTTGCAAAGTTACATTCTTGCCCGGAAGTTCACTGTTGTGGAAGGAGACTTTATGAGTGTGCCCGAAACTATCTCATCCGGTGTGCCACAGGGGAGTATATTGGGGCCAGTTTTGTATTTGATTTATACCTGTGATATGCCTTTAAGCAGTAATATCCTCACCTCTACATTTGCCGATGATACAGCCTGCCTTAGTATACATGAAAACCCTCACGAGGCATCCCGATATCTTCAGGAACATATTAACCTGTTGGAGCTGTGGTTGAACTTATGGAGAATAAAAGTAAATGAACAAAAGTGTGTTCATGTCACATTTACTCTACGAAGAGATACTTGTTCCCCCATTCGAATCAACAATCAAGTTGTTCCTCAACATTCACAGGTGAAATATCTTGGTATACACCTCGACCGACGCCTCACATGGAAAAACCACATTGACTCTAAGCTGACACAAATAAAACTCAAATTGACTCAGATACATTGGCTGATTGGTAGAAATTCTACCCTCAGTCTGGATTGTAAACTTTTAATATACAAGTCGCTTTTGAAACCCATATGGTGTTACGGAATTCAGCTATGGGGCACTGCTTCAGCTTCCAATGTAGAGAGAATCCAACGAATGCAAAACAAAATTTTAAGGTTAATAACATCGGCTCCATGGTACATGAAAAATTCAATTTTACATCGTGATCTAAATATGCCACTTGTGACTGCAGAAATTGCAAAATATGCAGGCAAATATTTAACAAAACTCGAGTCCCATCCTAATCCCCTTGCTCGTAACATCTTGAACTTTCCTGGACACATCCGCTTAAAAAAGAGGGATACTACGGCCTTAATACGCCACACTTCAGATTGAATTTTTTGAATATTTTTGTGCTTAACATATTTATGTATAATTAATTACTATCTCTAAGTTTACGTCCGACTCTGGTTGGGCCTAATTATTATATCTATATTTAAGATTTGAATACTTATTGTTAGTTCTTTTTGAAGATACAATGTATAAATATGAGTGAAAAAAAAAAAAAAAAAAAAAAAAAAATATTGCATGGGGTAGTACTAACATTAATAAAAGGGGACAGGCTCTTTTAGAATTTCTAAATACTAACGATCTATTAACTGTTAATACTGGTAATACGCCTACCTTTATTAATAGAATTAGAGCGGAGGTATTGGATGTAACCATATGTTCTGAAAACGTAATCGATGAAATTGCTGAATGGAGGGTTCTGAACGAGCACTCATTCTCAGATCATCGTTATATTATGTTTAAAATTGCAAGGCAACCGCCAGAACCTATAACCTTTCGAAACAGGGCTAAAACTGATTGGGCAAAATTCGAAAGGTCACTTGATTCTCATTTAGGGCAGGTTTCTTTCAATCGCCTAGAAAGAGAGGACATAGACGGTAAAGTCAAAATCATTACGGACGCTTTAGTTGAGTCGTTTGAAGAGAGTTGCCCACTTCGGGAAAGAAAATCCCCATACGAAAAACCCTGGATGACAGGGGAGATTCGGGCAATGGGGAGGGAAGTCCGCCGACTCTATAATAGAGCGAAACGTAAAAGATTACCAGTATATTGGGAGGATTATCGTGATAAACTCCGAAATTACAACAAGAGAATAAGAACTGCTAAACGTACATCCTGGAGGCTTTTCTGCGAACAGGTGGACAGTGTAAGCGATGTTTCTAAAATTAAAAAAATTTTGTCAAAAGCCCACATCCAGGCTGAATCATTAGTGGATGAATCGGGCAGGGCAATTGAAAATGTGGAGGAAACCATTAAACTCCTCATGGATACACATTTTCCATGCAGCCCGGCCGAACTTTCGGCTAGGCTGGACGATGGGAGAAGTGGTGAACATGAGGTGCCTATTATCAGCGATAGGATGGTTATGGAAGCGATAAAAAGCTTTTCTCCATTTAAGGCTGCGGGTCCGGATGGTATCTTTCCGGCGCTCCTGCAGAAAGGGATGAATTTAGTTTCGTCACATCTTGCAGGAATTTATAATGCATGCCTAACACACGCATATATTCCAGTAGGCTGGCAGGAAGCGAGGGTAGTGTTTATCCCCAAACCTGGCAAGCCAAATTATTCTTCACCAAAGGCTTATAGGCCAATAAGCCTAACTTCCTTCTTGCTGAAAACCATGGAGAGGATAATTGACGACATGGTTAAGGGCAGGATCGCAGGCCATATGCTGAGGTTCAGGCAACACGCATATGTCAAAGGTAGATCAGTGGACACTGCATTGCATAATGTGGTGTACTTTATAGAAAGGTCACTTAGTGAGAAGATGTACACACTCGCTGTTTGCATTGACATTGAGGGGGCTTTCAACAACGTGCATACCGACACACTTATCCATTCTCTGGACCAATTTAATGTCAACCGGGCGATACGCGACTGGATTGGTAATATGCTAAGGAACAGATGGATTAATTGTGAGGCGCACCATGTAAGTATAAGAAAAAGGGTACAATGTGGAACTCCACAAGGGGGGATTTTATCACCCCTTCTCTGGACCACAACAATACATACCCTTATTAGGACTCTGACCGATGAGGGATTCGAGACAGTCTGCTACGCAGATGACGTCATGATACTTCTGAAGGGAAGGGATCCAAATCATTTGTGCAGGAAGGCCGAGGAGGCATTAACCCTGGCACACAACTGGGCTCAACCAAGAGGGTTGAACGTTAACCCAGAAAAAACTGAAATTGGCCTATTTACAAGAAAGACGAAGATAGCTCCATATGATGAGCCGCGCTTTCTTGAAAGGACAATAAATATTTCCGACAGGGTGAAATATCTAGGAGTCATTCTCGATCGGAAATTAAAATGGAAAGACCACATGAACGAAAGAGTCAAAAAGGCTCATATATGTTGGTCAATCTGTAAACGGGCCATAGGCACGAGATGGGGGCTGAATCCAGAGATGACACACTGGCTTTATAGTAGCGTTATCAGGCCGATTATGACCTATGCCTCTATAGTGTGGTGGACATCGATGGAATATAAATGCAACATCAAAACAATACAGAAAGTTCAGAGAACCTGCTGTCTTGGTATAAGTGGGGCCTTCCGAACGACATCAACAGGTGCGATGGAAACAATATTATCTATCCAGCCAATCGATATTCGTATAAAATACGAAGCGGCTCTAGCAGCAAAACGACTAAAGGTGATGGGTGAGTGGATCGATCAGGAACACGAAGGGTATCATCAACGAATCTTTACGGCCATAGGAGAGTCCATACCGGAAAGTGTCGCAAATGACCGCATACCGGAGACTAGACTAGAGGCCAATTGCGGAACATTGATTCCCGACATCCATTCCTGGTTGACCGACCCTTGGAACCAGATCCCCATGGGGCTTCATTGCTACACGGATGGATCAAGGTCGAGAGGGAAAACGGGACTTGGTGTTTATATAGAAAACACCACGGAACTGTTTTTCCGCCTGCCGGACTATTGCACAGTTTTGCAGGCGGAAGTTCGGGCGATAACGGAGTGTATCAGGGAACTCAATGTAATGAGGAGGTCAGGACTTGTGAATATATTCACAGATAGTCAGATGGCCATCAGAGCAATCTCAGAGGAACGCACTAAATCACGTACAGTTTGGGATTGCAAAAACGCCATTAACAGTTACTCGACACATGGTGAACTGCGCATCATATGGGTGCCGGGGCACGCGGGGATAACTGGAAATGAGAGGGCAAACTCACTTGCTTCTAGGGCAATAGAGTTAGGTAATATAAGCTTGGAATGCGCGAAACCTTTCGATGCAGTTAAATCAGAGCTAAAGACTTGGGTACAAAGGGCCCATTCAACTCTCTGGAATAACGGAACCATGGGAATCAATACAAAAATTCTATGGGGAGATCCAGACGAGAGAAGAACGAGGGAGCTGCTAAGACTCAGCAAGCTCGAACTAAGTAGAATAATGGGAGTGGTCACAGGGCACTCTCAACTACTGGCACATCTTAAACGCTTGGGAATAGCGGGAAGAGATGAATGTAGAGCATGTGGGGAGGAGAGCGAAACATTGGAACACTATTTGTGCCAATGCCCCGCCTTCTCACAAATAAGGTCCCGATATCTTGGGAGTGACATCTTACCGGACATAAGCCGATTACGGGGAATATGCTGGAGGAAACTAAGGAACTTTGTGAGTGACACGGAGTTTCTCTAGACCTTTGGTTCAATATCTTATGGTTAACTCAAGGGAGCGCACAACAAGCCTTCACTGGCTTAGGTGTATGTCGTAATGACATGGGCTGTCATACCCCTCCAATCAACCTAACCTAACCTAACCTAATACATATAACCACATGCAGTCTGACCCACCGATGATTTTTCTTGCGCACGGCTGCACGAAAAGTGCACAAGCCCTTGGCTTAGGGCATATAACTTTTGTCGCTGCTCTATTCAGAAATAAACAGTTTCTAACGGAATGTTGGTTATCCTTAACAGAAATTCCTTAAAAATTATACTTGATATTTATATATTATCACGGACGATATCGGTTAAAGCTACAGTTACAAAGTGATAACCAAATAATTAGCTATATCGAGCCTTTGGTGCAATACCGTAGTAACTCAAAATTTGAATTTTTTAAGATTATATTACGAAATTATTCGGCTTGCCGTTTTTTATATTCTGTAAAATTTTCATAAAAATATTTTGTGTACTCAGCTCTTGAGAAAAGAACCAAATTTTCTTTTACCATTAAGTTGTGTGTAAATTCAAAACTTTAAACTCAATTTCTGCAAAACAAGCTTTTTTGAGTTACTACGGTATTGCACCAAAGGCTCGATATGTTGGCCATTGTGTTCCAAATAATTTACGAGTGAGCACAATGCGTCCAACATTGCCTACATTCTGAGTTGTCAGATCGCAATACTTATACATGGCTACTTTTGGGTATTTGCTTGCTCAGCCATTTAAAACGTGTTAATTGTGGAAGTTTTTAAGCCAAGTATAGAGCGCTTCCAACAGAAATGGGCCCGTCAAACGCGGAATTCTTAATTTTAACCATTGTTAAGCCTGATCGTGCTTTGGAGTGAAGTGCTTTGATGGACCTCGTCTAATTTCTACCTTAAAATAACCCGCAATTCTTGAAGCAATATTTTTTGGCTTGTAATCCGATTACCACCAAACGGCTTATTTAACTCTCTTTCAACCTCGAATAGATCTAATTTATTGCTTTTAACATTTGCATTTTGCATTCTTTCTTTCAATTTATTAATTTTTTTATATATTAGTTTTAGTTTTTATTATAATTTTTTTAATATTGAACAAAGGCCTCTCAAGTCCATTACATATTTGTAGGCCCCAATAATTAATTTCAATATACGACAGCAAAAATTCAATATTCACATTAAATGACTTTCAAAGTTTTGATACCTGATTTAAGACCTAAAGAATGGATTTTTGAATTCAAACCGATTTTTTCTCAGTGTACTCCTAATTCGTACATACATTTTTTAACACTAATTCTAAAAAGGGGTGAAGAAAAAATTTAAATTTCGAACAAGTTCTTTCTTTCTGTGCAATAGTTTATTTAAGTGTGTCTAACGCCTAATGAAGCCATGCTCCATAATTAATAAAATGCAACAAAAATATAGTTTTTAATTCAATTCTAAAGAGGAAGAGTTTATCAATTCGTGTACACGTATTTTGGTCCCATAACTGCCCCCCACCCTCACAGAAATATTGATTATCATGGGAATCCCCCATTTATGGACCAATTTTTAAACAAAAACTTTTTTAAGAATGTATTTTCTTTCAATCTTTCCTGGGAGTAGAATATGCACTAGAAATGGATTAAACAAACCCAGAGTTGCTGATGTTTTATAATCTGTTCAATTTTCTTTTTGTATTGAAGTCGCCTTTTTTTAAGAATTATTAACAACATTGGAGGAGTTATAGGAAGTTGGGATATTAGAAACATTATCGTTTATGGAAGGATTAAATAAAATATTTTCTCTATGCGAGTATTTCAACTCAAATCTTCTTAGAAATTGTACATCTCCAGCTGTATAAATCTACAGCACTCAGCATAACAGGATGCCTTTAAATTCTCATTTTTTATTGTACTCATACCCCTTGATTTTTTATTTTCGATTGAAAGTGAAGGAACCTTTCTGAAGGACAAAAAGCAATTCATCCGGTCATGTCATATAAAAATAAGCGACTGAAATAAGAGGGAATAGAGCAATTTCAAAGCAATAACAATAAAACAGAACGTAAGTTCAGTAAAGACCAACAATTGGAATTAATTGCATGACTTCATGATCTGCGGGTGCATTATGGATGGTTAATGTGAAATACAAATCCTTTGTGTATAACAACAGCACCGTCAAGACAATAATAAGCAGGAGACAACTTTTGTTCTTTGTGAAATGAATCGTGGTTTGCTTTTGACTGTTTAATTATATACAATATAAATTACATACTTGCATGCGTAAATGTAGATAATGTAAATAATTCCGGCATATTTGATTTCTGAGGGAAAAATAATTATTTAATGCAATTTTAGCAAGAACTCGTGAGTTAAAAATAAAACCAAGTTTGAAAATTATTATTAAGTAAAAGAAAAAAGGGCGAAGAGTATTCTGACCTTTAATTTTTTATAATTGTCGAGTCGCATTTAAGCCCTTTAAATTTATTGGCTTCAAGGCTATTTAGAAGTTCATATCAAAGCCCTTTGGTAAAACATCGGCTTGGCTTCAAATATAGTTCTGATATTTCTTTCATATACATATGTATATGAGTAAAGTGATATTCAGGAACACTTTTTCCCCAGTAACAAAAAGATTTTAATTTTGTGAGATATGACTCTGATGCATTAAAGGGGCGATGTGATAATATATGTTTTTCATGTGTGATTACGTTATAGAAACTTTTATGCATTTTTAGCATCAATCAATCAATGCATATTTTCATATCTTCTCTGGAAAAGGATATTTGCAGCATTTTATACGCATATAAATGAATTTATTGAAAGAAAAAATTATTTAAATTTCTAATTAAGGACTGTTTCATTGACTACTGCATTTTATTACATTGGAAACAACTCGAATGTTGAGTACGTGGAAACTAATTTTGAAAAGAAAAACCTGACGGAACTTCTGAACATGGAGAAGATCCTTCACGAAAAGACAAGGCTAAATTCAGATTATATTCTTCTTTCTTTTATCAATAATTATTAATTGTAATTACAACATAAATTGAACTAAACATTAGTACTCAAATCTAGTCAATGCCAGATAGATAATTTAGTTTTAACGGCTTCTTCTGTGGTTGTCATTCACGTCTTTCGGGTTCGGCTAAGATGGTGAGTGTGTCGCCTTAATTAACAGTAGCAACTGTGTAGCTGAGATGGGATGTCAAATTTTGCCGAGAGATCATCTCTTCTGATGAGGCGTAGTCAACAAAATAAATTACCCCTTAGGTGGTCTTTCGATCCCTGTATATTTTGTGCGTACAGTCCCTATAAATTTTAATATAAACACTTAAAATAAAGATTTTGTTTTTCGTTTTTCTGATAAGTACAATCACTGGCACCCCAAGGGCGTCTTATTGTAAAATAGACTCATGTTAAGTATAGTCTAATTGTTTGTTATGTTGTTTGTATAAAAGCATTTTAGGCCTACTGTTATTATGTATTTTATAACATGCATATACAATAGATAATTCTCATATTGTCTTTCATTCATTTGGCATAACCATACGAGTTTGAATGTTATCCAGCTGCTTAAAAGTCTCTGGCAATTTCCTTAAACGACCAATGATATGTAGTATAAACCGTCTAATATAAGACCAACATAAATAAATTTGAAAATTTCAATTTAATTTATAAACAAACAAGAGCAAGGATTAAAAATATAAAAAATTGCCAAACCAAGTCTGTTTCAGGATTGAAAGAAAAAAAATAATACCGTAGCATATCGCTTGAATTATAAGCCAAAAATCCAATCCGATGTCATTTTCTGCCTTAATCTACTCTATACTTTTTGATCTTAAAATTTTATTTTTGCTTGAGTAAATCTCGTAAATCTATCATTGAGTCAAGTGTTCCATACTTGTTTGAAGAAAGTCCCTAGTAACCGTACGTATGACACCGCTCTGGCCTGATTTAATTACGTTTTGTGTGGAGGAGAAGTCCATAAAGAAGCTGACAAATATTTCCTGAAAAGCTCTTCCAACCAAATCCAATTATTTGTTTGAAGGTGGCATATTCTCCCAAGAATACAAATCGACGAATTCGAAATAAATTCACTCCCACTTATTGGGTCGATTTATTTATATATGTATCAGAGTTGTAAATGAATCATTCTTTTTTGATTTCAATTCATTACGAATTAGCTAAATTTTGAATTAATTCTTTTCGTCAAAAAAGGAATTGAATGAAATTTGAATCAATTCATTTGAATTTAGCAAACATGAATTGCAATTCATTTTTAATTCAAATGAATTGGTAAAATGAATTGCAATTCATTTCCAATTCATTTGAATTGAATTGACTTTGAGTTAATTCAAATGAGTTAGAAAAAATGAATTGCAATTCATTTCCAATTCATTTGAATTGATTTTGAATTACTAATTAATTATCAAATTGTGTGAAAAACATATGAAAGATGTGTTTAATAATCATGCTGCTTCGGTGCCAATATCAAAATTCAAAGCTTTTAACCACCAATAATTCATTTTTTTAACTTATTTGAATTAATTAAAAATCAATTCAAATGAATTGGAAATGAATTGCAATTTATTTTTTATAACTCATTCGAATTAACTCAAAATCAATTCCATTCAAATGAATTGGAAATGAATTGCAATTCATTTTACCAATTCATTTGAATTAAAAATGAATTGCAATTCATGTTTGCTAAATTCAAATGAATTGATTCAAATTTCATTCAATTCCTTTTTTGACGAAAAGAATTAATTCAAAATTTTACCAATTCAGTGCATGAATGATTCGCGAGTTAATTCAAAAATGAATGATTCGTTTACAACTCTGATATGTATTAATGAGTAGTGTCTGTCTTTGCCTATTAATTTTGCTTTTGTTTGGTCTTTTCTTAGCACTTTTTGTTTTGGCAGAAATTTTTATTAGTCGTACAAGATTTTTTACATAAGTACACAATACCAGTGGAGAAAATGGAATCTAAATGATATTTTTGTTGCTTGCAAAGTGCCAATTATGATCTTTTCGACTTCTTTGGAAATTAGATTGATGAATATTTGAGAGTAGACATTCCCATAAGAATAACAAAGTTCAAAAGGAACTTGCAACAACTTGTCATCTGTAAGTAGTATAACTTCGCAGCTTTATAATGATCTTAACGCAGACTTATTGTTGCAAAATGTTTTCTTTCTCAAGATGTTATAATAAATTATTTTTCGGAAGTACTTCCGAGGTGTACAAAAATCAACTTTAATTGCGCAAGTATAATTTTCATTTTCACTTATTTTCTTTTGAACTTGCTTTTATGTTCACATTCAGCAACTTGGTTGAGCAAGTTTAATTTTCTCAATTTGTTGACGTTTTGTTTCATTTCTGTATTCATTGTAATTGTAAAAGTGATTTGAAATTTGGTGTATACAATGGAAGTTGAAGAAAAAAATAATATATAAATATAATAATATAAATAAAAAATAATATAATATAATATAAATATGAAAATGAACGAACATTAAAAATGCATTCATTTTGTTCAACTTGTTCAATTGATTAGTTGTTCCATTTCATTTAGCTTCCATTTTCTCATAATTTTTTAACTTTTTATTCACATGGGTCTTATTAAGAAATATAAAATTTTCACAAAATTAGACAACACACCGAAGAAGAAATAAAAGACAATATCAAAAACAAATAAATATCCCAATACAAGAATGACAGCAGAAACAGAATTGCCAAGTACAAGCAAGTCTGTACTCATATCTCGGCAATTCTTTCCCCTTCAACCCGTCCTTTCCTCTCACACCAACAGACACAAGACTTGCGCAAGTAAAGTTGCCTAATCTGAAAGGGGCCTTACAATTGTTTTGAGTTTGAGGATATTGTTTCATCATGACATGCTTTGTATACATTACGCTTATATTAAGTCGTTAATGGCACAAGTAAATATACACAGAGAGTGGCTGTGAGAGTAAAATATTTGGGAGAGACTTAGTTAAAAAAGTTTCCTAAGAAGTAATGAAAATGTAGAGAATTTGACGCAGAAGAAATGCGAATGTTTCACAAATGATTTTATGATTGGTACTATGAAACTCTCTTTCCTAATACATTAAATTGTACTTTAAGCTAATTTGGTTTTGATTTTTAAGAGAATAAAATAACGATTTAGATATTTGCTGCTAGAAATAGAAGTTAGGAAAGGATAAAAACTCGCCATTGAAAACATGTAATCTCTTAAAAAAATTAATTTCTTCCACAGGGAATGCATACTTTTTTAAAAATATTAAAATTATTATATTCTTTAAATTTATAATGAAGGCCATCTAATATTTTATTGTTTCGTATTTCATTGACGCTAACCAAATCATCAGTACCCTTTAGCCAAATCATGATTGAAAAGCATTCAAACTCAACAAATATTATATGAGAATTCCAACAGAAATCAATCATATTTTCTATTTGTAGTTTACAAAACATGTGAGTTTGAATGCTTTTGACTAAATTGTATTGATGATTTGGTTAGCGCCAATGAAATGCAGGCACGTACTCAGTTCATCCAACAACAAACAATAAAATGTTAAAAAGTTATTTTGTAGAAAAATAAATACAATGAAGACCAATGTTTCATAAAAAAGACTTCAAGTGGCATCTTTACGCCAATCAATATTACAAATTTTTATACCAAGACAGTAAATAGGAAACCAAAAAAGACATTTGTCAATGTTAAGAGCCATAAAAAACTGTACAAATTGTTAGAACCGCGTGCATTCTATCAATAATTGAATCTCATTTGATAAAATTTAAACGTTAAATCTCACTTTATTTTGCACCCTAGAAAATATTATTTAAAACGAATCAACAAGCAACCGTATTTCTTAAATAACCTGTAATTATATGGTCATTTAATATAATTTGAAGCCATTTATTTGTGTGGTTGAAAAAGCCCTTTTGAAGATGTTTGTTTTATTTTTATACTTCTTGTATTTCTGTTTTTTTTCAAATTCATATCAAGTATATCCGGTGTGGGGGCATTAAATCGTGCCATTATACTTTATGATGGTTTATTATATTTTACTTTTTTTATTTGATTTAAAATGTCCTTTTTAATAAAATCTTTAAATGCAATGAAATATTTTAGTAAGGGATGCCAGGGCGAAATTCGAAATTCTGAAACGTTTGACAGAAAACAAATCTGGTAGAAAATATCGAGTTAAACATTCCCATGCAAATCATTTATCTGATTATTTTATATAAGTTTTAATTTGATGAAGTACTCAATGCATCATCCCTAATTAAATTTATAACAAATGATTTTTCTTTAATATCAACATGTTTTTCTACCTGCGTGCAACGTTTATCAATCTGACGAATTTCGTTTACTTTATTTCATCTGCTCATGTTGCACTTTTATATTCCCTTGTTAAGAAGTAATTCTACGTATGGGCTTTGAACGCATCGAAGTGGTTTTTAATTTCATCTAAAAAATTGTATATGCGAATTTGCCACTCTTAATTAAAGAATTATGTCAAACTCATATGTAGTGATCACCAACGAGGTGAAGCTGACCGCTAAAAAGGAATTCAAAGTGCACAAATTCAAAGCTTTTTTAGGGATGACTCTAAGAATTTTTTCAAATAAAGGAAAGGTTATTAATGCCTTTGCTGTTAACTTTTTCGTAATGTAAAGAGGAGCTGTTAGCAAGAATTAATGTATCACGCTAATTGTTGATATAAATAGAGTTTATATGCCATATCGCACAGTGCTTTGTTTCATAGAAAAATTTGAACGAATAAAATTTGTTTGCTTAGACTCGCATCTAGAGCGGCTTTCACACTATAATACTAAATAGAAAAACTTGTAAAAAACTCAATTAATACGAGAAAGCAATAGTGTGATAGCAATACATTATAAAAATGCCAATACGGTTAGAAGTGAGACATCCCATAATGGAGTCGTCATTTAAAAAAAATCTAAATTTTGGAATTTCCATTCTATCAAATGAAATTGAAAAAAAAACAAACCAACAAAACAATATAAAAATAATTTATTTGTTTTTATTCTGATTTAGTAACTATTTTCCATTCATCTTTTTCATTTTATTTGTGAAAAAACAAATGTAATATTACGTTAGATTTTTTGAAGATCTGAAAATTTTTCATTTGTTTTCTTTCTTACACAATCCAACGGAAATCTGAGGACTTGTAAAATATTATAGAATGAAACGGATTTTTCTAACATAAAAACATAAATCGGTTATATAATCAATGCACTCTGTTTTCACAAGAGGTCGCTAAAATCAATTTTTCCCATAATTTTCACATGGAAAGATTGTGATTTTTTGGTTCAGAAAAATAGTTGTGGAAAATTCAATTGTTTAAGTACTCGCATTAATTCTATTTTCTTTTCGCAATTGATTGCATAAGACATTGTGTCAAGTTATAATTATTTTACGGATGTACCAGAAATATTATTGAGAATCCTCTAAAAATAGGATTTTGTAAGTACAAAATGTTCCCCTTTCACTGATTAGAATAAATTTAAATATTTAAGGAAATCGACTGGTTGATTTTTAAAGTTTTAAATAAAATAATATTAATATTAGTACTAGACTCGTAGTGCAAAGGTCCCAGGTTCGAATCCTGCCGCAGAACTCTGGCAGTTTGTGTCTGTTAATTAAAAGGGAGCGCACAACAAGCCTTCACTGGCTTAAGTGTATGTCGTATGACATGGGCTATCACACCCCTCCAATCAACCTAACCTAACCTAACTTAACCTAGCTAGGTATATGCCTGCATTTCATTGGCGCTAACCAAATCATCAGTACCCTTTTAGCCTAGAAAGCTTTCTAAAGCTATTTATGCTTTTGTGTTTTTGTTGATTACAAATAGAAAAATATGATTGAGTTCTGTTTGAATTCTCATATAGTGTTTGTAGTCTGTGGCATAAGTATACGAGCTTTGAATGCTTTCAATCATGATTTGGCTAAAAGGGTACTGATGTTTTGGTTAGCGCCAATGAAATGCAGGCATATACCTAGCTAAGCCAACAACAAACAATAGAATATTGAAATGGTTATTTTGGAGAATATCTCGAATAACGAATTTTATAAAAATAATATTAAGGAAGCAGAAAATGTCATCATTAATGAGGAGTGATAATACGGCATCCATATTTTTTGGTAACTAAATCATATTTTGGTAATTAAGAAATTGCGATATTCTAAAGTAAGGATAACATATTTAAGTAGATTTTTCCCAATTTCCAAATAAATTTAGTAAATGATTTGGAATAATTGTTAACCAAATGAACATAATTTTTCTTTACTTGTTCGAGTCCAAAACTACTGTGACTCCAATAGAGAATAATGTTTTATTGATTTTTGATATATTTCTCGATTACATGTGACTGGAAAAGTAATTTTGACTTACAGCTGGAGGAACTTATAAATGTTTGGATAATGTTTCTGTGCAACAAATACTATTGAAACCTGACTGCATTCAATGTGGCCCATAAGTATTGATATCTGTTCCCACAGAATGGAATGAGTATTTAAGAATTTCATTATTTGATTACATTTTCTGTAACTAGAACTAAAAAATCCAAATGTTTCCCGATCCGCTAATAGACGTTAGTTAATCAAAAGCTGCATTGTTTAAATTTTACTTTTGTTACGTTGCAAGCATTCTTATGAACTCCATTCAGGAACATGTGATCCATTCAATTTTATTAGATAAGAACAATCTTTGAGCGATTCGCCAACAATTGCCACTATCCACAGTAACGCACAGAAGGCTGTGTTAACATTTTTATATTAATTTGATATCAACACAATATCTCTCCTAAACTAAATGAGAAACACAAATATAATTAAAAAAAAAAACTGGTGCTTGCTAAGGAGTTTATAAAATATATATTCATAAATTTACTTAATTTTGAACAATGAAACTAAAATAATTAATATGCACAAATAGATAGATATTTATATAATAAAAATTGTTAAATATCGTTGGTTTTACTGACCTATATGCCAGCATTTATTTGGTGTTTATGTCGCTTTAACAGCAGACCTTCAATAATCATATTTAAAAAAAAGCGTCCAACTTCATATATTTATATAAAAACTCTCAAATATTAAATGAGAATTATACAGTGCAGTAGCCTAGATAACAAGTTTTTATCTGTTTTTATTTTAATTAATTTGGGTACTAAAACGATAAATTTTGGAAAACTCTTCTAATTGGCGAAATCAACGGACTACTGGTATGATGTCTTTGGTATAGATATTTTATTCTCCAGTATATTGTCTTATATAGAACTCATAATCATTAGAAAAAAGATTTTGTATAAGTTCTGACAGGCTTTTGTGCACCTTGTTTGTCGTAAGAGCGACCTTTTCTCTTTCTGCTTATCTTTACTTCTAAGAGTCTCGTACAAGTTCAGTTTTTGGGCCACTTTTGTTCCAAATTTGCATCTAAATATCTAACTTTTCTTCCACTATCAGGTCAAGAACTACATTTTTTACTTCAGGAGACATATGCAAACTTGGGAATTATTTTGGGCGGGTACACGGACTTTCATTACTAAAATAATAATGACTTAACCTGAGCATGCCTGTCAGGATAAAGTCTATATGCTTTTTTCAATTCCACTGGAAAAGCTTACAATTTGGACAAAACTAGTGTGTAAATCGAAGTCAATCAATAAGAATATGACTTCAAACAGTTCTGCCATGATTTAATTTAAAATTTTCCAGTGTGTTACGTTGCATGCGATATCTTTGCGTGGCAGTTATTCAATATATGAATAATACAATTTACAGAAAGTCCTGATTATTTGTGAATGTGAGCAATAGAATGTAAAAAATAATTTTAATAGTTCTAAATAGTGTAATTAGTTCAGGCTATGAACTTTATATTGTAGATTTTAATAAATTTATTTATTAAAATATTATGAATTCAATTAAAAAATAAACGAATATTATGACTTGGGCATTGCAACAAAGACCATCAATCACTTGCAATGAAGCAGACCAGACTTTTATGTGGGACTCGAACCCATAACTTCCGCATAGTAGATTCAATTACTTAGAAATGGATGACTCAATATTACAATTATATGCAACTAACGCATTGAAAAAATGAAAGTCATTCGCAAGGAACAACATATTTATTGCTTCCAGAAACCTAAGAGTGCATTCCTTCAACTTCCTAATCGCTGAATGTAAATCAAAAAAGAGAGCATCTTGCAGTGACGAGACTATGATCAAATCATTGAAAATTATCCCTATTCGTACAACTTTCGGATCCGGATTGGAAAAGTAGGCGTGGTATATCTATATATCCAGTATTCGGAAGAACGAGATGGTGAGCACCTTCAAACCTTATGAGAGTAACATTGTTCATATCGTATGTTGTTTGGAAGCGACAATAGGGGATTATTATTGAAATGGATGAGCCCTTTGTCAAGTAATAAATGTTAAATGCAACATTTTTAGAAAACAAGGCTTACAAGCTTTGTATGGATAACTTGAATGGTAAATTGCAAAACATGCACATTTAAGGTTTTCTTGGTCGAAAACAATAGCAAATAAAAATGGCTTAGACCAGATATTTTTTACACTATGCATTTGCTGATAAAATGCTTTGCATCGAATTGTTTTTATTTGCAACGGCCTTAACCCGACTTTGTACTTCTGTCAGATTTCTATCAGAAATTTCTCCGTAAAAATCAGAATTTCCCACAATGTATGCTGTCAGAGTTCGTGGCAGCCAATTCATAAAAATTTTTTACTCAGAACACTGTCAGCAATCGCATACAATTTCGATTTTTTTATTGCAAATCGAACCCTTTCGTCGGTTGGTGATATACAAATTTTTATTAAAAATTTCATTTGCTTACAATTTATGATTATATTTATGTATATAATCGTAAGATGTACCTTTTTTATTCAGTTTTCTATGTTTTTTAAAACTACGACAATATCGCGATCCCATTGGGGGATTTTATGACTTCATATTGGGATTATTTAAAACATATACGCAGCATCTCTTCTCTAGATGTACAAACTATAAACGTTTTTATTCTTTAAATATTTCTATTACATTTTCTTCTCCATTCGCAACATTTATTCGTTTGTCCTCCGCTATTTGATGCGGATGACAACATTAAATGGCAATTATCGCGTTATGAGTTTCTAACAAGTTATCACGGAAAATGTAATAAAGTTGTACGGAAGCAGAAATAGCCTCAGGCGTTCGTTACATCTTGTTATTCCCTTCTCTTGCAATGTGTTTGAGTTTGTTGTTGCATCTGTGTGTAAGTCTGCAGCTTCTGAGGGCATTTAGTTGGCATTAGAAATACTTTATAATCCTTAAACAGGAGTGTGGGCTTGTGCGTTACTAGATCTGGTTTTAGCTGTGTGTTTATATAGAAAAACCATAAAATAATATTAACTTGCACAAAATAAGGTCCTGAGGTACCTGTGAATAGTTTTTTATTAATAATTTTTTTTGTTGATATTTTAGCCGCCACAAGATGAACTTTTTTATACAAGGCAATGCATAAAACTATATACATATGTACATCCATAGTACATACATACATAGTAAATACATATTATACAACACATGCACTAGAGAAATTTTTTTGTTGATATCAAGGGCGTAGCCAGGATATTAAATAGGGTGGTGCCACGAAAATCATGATTTTTTATGATTATTACAATTTCGATCTCTTTGAGGAGTAATCTGTGTGGATCTTATGAAAATTTTGCTAGAATTTTTTCCAAAAATTCGTCCTTCTTCTCAGTTACCAATCTTTTGTGGACGCTTAGCATACATAGTCATGCAATATACAATATACTTATTTTTTGATAATAAGTAAAATTGCATATTATTTTACTGTTTAAACGAGCTTCAGTCATTGTGGAGCGAAACCATGTTTTTTCTCGCCTTATGTGCTAAATGACCGCTCAACAGTTGCAGTAGTGCACTGCTGTGACAATGAAATTAATAACGCCTTCCTTATATTTGGATAAAATAATCCAGTGTCCTTCAAAATACTCGCCAGCTCTAAGTCGTCTAATTCGTCTTTACCCATTTTTTTTTTTTTTTTGTTGCCAAGAATTATACCAAAGCTCAATTTCTCCTTCCAAATCATCCAATTCATAAAAATGCTCAAACGTTTTTGTGGCATCTTTAAGCTCTTCCAGCTTCAATGAAAGCATGTTTGACGGGTGCAAACAATGAATTGCAAACGCTGGCCTATTCTCTTCACTAAATCTTCTGTCCAGTGATGAAATTAAAGAATCTATATAAGAAATGTATATAGATCGCTTCCAATATTCAGCAGGTGATGAAAACGGGGGATTTGAATGGTGCGTTTGACGAGAGACTATCCTTGGAACAGACATCTCTATTCCTAAATTGGCTGTGTTTTCTTGAATAGAAAAAAGCAATCCGTCCACAATACCCTGTGAATTTTTTCATAATTTTATATTGTATGCACGAAAAAAAATTGTTATAGAATTAGGTGGGTGCCACGGCCCTCTAGGCCCATACCTAGCTACGCCCATGGTTGATATTTTTCTAAATTCGCTTCTAGTTTTTGAAATTTTATTAATTTTTGCTTTAGTAAAGTTTTTGCTTTTGACCTGAACAATAACTCTATATAATGGGAAAAGTTGGAATGTCCAGAGCACCATTATTAAATCATATTTTCCTCCGCCAAATACTTTAAAATCTATAATGTTTCCTTTGGAGTCATACAAAATATTGTTGGCAACTAGACTCCGCAATGCATAGACTTAGAAGTCCTAATCTGTATTTTATTGATTCTCTTCCATTACAGCAACTCTGGGCTCTTAGTATCCTTTTTCATTGACCTTCATTCAAGGACAGTCCCACTTAAGAACACCGAGGCCTACTGTTTGTTGAACAGTTGGCTCTGAAATTTTTAACATTCCGCCGTGTGGGTATCGTATAAATTTATTATATGCATTTGATTCGTTAACATATTGTTCCCTTACCGCACATAGTCATATCTAAAAAACATCAAACTTGATCAAGTGTGATTAGTTTTTAAAGCGTACAGCTTTAGCATCAGATATAATTCTGTCTTTTGATTTATATAAAGAGGCATATTTTTTCCCCAGTCACTTACAAATTGTAACATCTTGATACATGACTGTCTCTCATTAGAATGATTTTCACTAGTATTCATCAAAGATTTCTTTCAGTGTTCTTAACAACGGCCACCACCTGATGTTAAATGATAGAAAAAAATCGAGGAAGGCAAAACACGATAAAGATGAAATTGAATTTCATTAAAGGGAGGGAATCCATTTTATCAAACCATAATAAAAAAAATTAATTTCAGCAAAAGGCAAATAGACATAAAATCATATGTATATGCCAGATAACAAGTTCTAAAACTTTGTCTATATATACTTGTGTGTTTGAAGTTCCCTAAAATTTTAATTAGAGCAGAGTGATAGACTGCATTTTTTCGTTTAAAAATATTTTCATACATGCCCACAGCCAGTGCTAAAATAATTTTGACGCATACCACGTGAAGCACAGATGGGTGTGTGTGTAATTAAAAGCTTCACATGAGCGGCACATGACGGCATAAATGAATGCATTAATCAAAAAACGGAGTGATGCCATTCGATTGCCGCCGCTGAAAATTTGTACTCTTCAGCCGACTGAAAGACTTGTTTCCCTACATGCGGCTCTTTAAAGATATAAATTCGTATGTTCCATTTGATTTCGAAGATACCAAGTAAAAAATAACTTCCAAAGAAGTCAATCAGATCCAAAATTAGTGATCCAGAAGTAGTGAAAATTTTAAATTTTCTAATGATTTTAATAGGGGCTTTTCATTGCAAAATGTTCTGTTTTTTAGATCATACTCATTGCATCTGAAGACATGTTCAAGAAGTTATGAAAAAATGATTTTTTTGGAAGTACTTCAAGCTTTAATCGTTATGCATTGTATTTTAAATTGCACTCTATATGAAAATCGCCCTTGTTACACATTTAGTTTTTGCCCACAAAATTTTTTTCATTTTAATTATATTTTTATCAAGAGGATTGGAGCTCGAATCATTTTTAAGAGTCTTACTAGGGAGGGTCAATAAATTCAATTTCTTCCATTTTACTATCTCTTCCAAAATATAAGTTTTATCGGGGTCACTAAAAGGGGTATTTGTTTGTGCCATGATTTCATCGTTGGAATCAAAACTCTTTCCGCGGAACCATTTCTTCCGGTTTGGAAAAAAGATATAGTCACTCGAGGCTGAGTCCTGAGAATAGGATAAATGTTTGAGCAATTCGTATCCTAATTCATGGAATTTCGCCAATAAAATTGCACATGTGTTCACCTGTCAGTTGACTGTGTGGAGATGCCTGTTGATAGGAGGAGTGTTGCCCTTTCGGTTAATAGGCGGGTAATTCAAAACTTAAGGACTTATTGACCCGCCCTCGTACCATTTTAGAGACATCAGCTAATAAGACAGAAACAGTAAATATTAACAGGTAATAATTGCAAGAGCAACTATTTTTCGGAAGGACTCAGAAAAAACTTCGAAAGTGTAGAGATTTTAATTTTGTGAAATGCAATTTATTTTTACAAAATTTTCCTTTTTAACTAACCTATCAGGCAGAGTATATTTTGGTTTTTCCTTTTATTTCGTGTGAAAAGAAAATAATTTAATATTATACAACGATAAGGTATTTAAAGTATTACGGAAATAAGAGTATGAAAAGATTAAAAACCTGCTTTGGAGCCACAGTTTGTGTTTCTTATGTGAAAGTAGGAAATATGAAAATTTAAGGATATACTGTCTTCCTGTGGATTTAAAGGAATAAATATCCCTTTTAAACTTAAGCAAAATTTTCTCAACTCACTAGGATATACTTTAGAAGCATTGAAAATGTCATTCCTTAAGAACAGCTTTCACTTTTTTCACTGGGTCTCTATTAATGAAATGGAAAAATTCGCAACAGTTTTGACTCATGTAATGAAAGAATTAATGATACGGCAGTCGTTTTAAGACAGTACCCAATTATTTTTGATTACTTTTATTGCTAAACAATTTAGCATTCTATGCAAAAAGTACAATTTTTAACTTTTTCAATGTTCGTGTTGGTTTTCGTTTACTAAAGAAATATTATTTGCTCAATTCACAAGCCACTTTTAACATTGTTAGAAATTAGTTCAGCAAATTAGATACATCTATTTACAAATCACAATATGTATTATTATACATATATACATTATATATCGCTCCTTTAATGCAACATATCATAGACATAGTATCTAAAAAGGAACTAGGCAAAATGCGGTTAAACTTTAGCTTCCAGCTTTATTCTGGTTTTCTTGCTTTTCTTAAACATATAAAGAGGATATTGGGACACACTTTGTCCGGAGAAATTAATTTTTTTTTGAGTTTTCTAGATATTATTATGTTGCATTTAAGAATAGTAGAAATTTTGGTTTTTGATACACGTTCGTGTTGCATTAGGAGAGGGATATTTGTTCAATTTATTTAGAAAAATCTACTAATAAATGCTTTAGTGCATTTTGGATGTATTTTCGCAATGTTAATTGATGACTTAAAGTTGACGTTTATCAATACAATTTACACACTATAATCGATAGTTTACAACAACTATGCAAGATACAAATACGTCAAGGACTTACATTAGTATCTGTCATAACACCTAACCTGACGGTGCTCTTTGCACTGGCTGAATAAATCCGTTCACCACTGTCGCCGTTTGCCCTTCCAGAGGCACACATGTGATGAGAATCACATGTGACCCTTATAGGGATAACATGGTAGCAAATTCTGTACAGACTGCAGAACCATGTACAGACACGTTGCGAAAGTCGTGGAGCTATCTAACCTCCTGCCACCTCCGGGCCAGCAGTAAGAAGTCCCCCTATCATGTACCACTCACCAAATGCAACACGTATCATTGTGTAGCAACATGTAAGTTTTTATGGGTTATCAGCAAAAAGGCCTAGGTTCGGAAAGCCGATAATCGTATACTCCAGGAAGCACAATACCAAGCCAACAAGACAGGATGTATAAGCCGTGGCCCCCTTGGGGATACAAGATAAAAGAGGTCTTGCGAATTGGACAATAACTTAAAATTTAACACAAAGTTATTTTTATTAAAAACTATTCTAAATCAATCATTTCTGTGCGATTTACTTGCAAATATTCGCATGAACTTGACGAATGCGAATCCAAATGCCATAAAGTAGGCATCTGTATTCCTGAATACGAATATTCGTAACTTCTTTAGTATTTATGCATGTACATATGTAAGGAACAATGAAAGCTCTGACTCTTTTCTCAAAATAATTAATTGAGCTTATCGTTACGTGTTTTTGCAAAAATTTCTAAGTAAACAATTATACCAAATATATCGATCGCCGTATCCTTAAATGCCATATTCACGTGTAGCTGGTTGCATGCAGGTCGTTTTATTTCATCGTAAAGGCCCAGCTACTTTCATGCAAATATTTTGTTTATTTAAGGATGTGTCTGTTTGGAAAACTGCAAATGCTAGTGAGTCCTTAGATAAGAATTGAAAAATAAAGGTGTTTGAAACAAATTTACACGAGTATCATACGAGACATGTTTTAAACTAAAAACACATTTTGTGATGCCAATAAAAATTGCAATGGTAGTAAGAGAATTAATACATGGCGATGTTATATCAACAACAATGATGCAAAAACACATCAAATTTGGTTTGAACAACATGTCGGCATATTAATAGACACAATATAACCCGAGGGTGAAGTTTCATTTTAACAACTCGTATTAGACTCTCGAATCCGTATAAATGAAAGCAAGAAGTGCTTAGAAAGATATTGAAATTTTCTAACATCAACTATGAAAGAACTTAATTTAAAGGGAATGACATTGTAAAAATATATTTTATGCCACATTTAAATTACCGCATAATTTAATTGATTGGATTTTGTTGAATTAACGAAACGCATTTGCTTGAATTCTCTATACTTGTTTCAATTAAATTTTAGTTTGGATTTTTTGTTAGTAAAAATAAAATTTTTTCTTTGATTTCATAAAAATCTCGTTATAGAAACACATCGTGCGATGCAATTTAAATGGGTTATGGACCTAGAATTCCAAATCGAGACATTCTTTGAACCAAGTTTTTAAAAAAATACAAATGAAAAAGTTACTAATTCTGCAATATGGCAGCGACAATATTTGTAGGTAAAACAGCAATATTTTATGGAAGATGCAGGTGGAAGCATTATTACATAAGGGCGGGGCGAACCAAATTGTCATTCCAGATGATGCGGTTTTATTTCGCCCGTTTGAAGGAGTGTTAAATTATCCAACTAAATAAAGCTGGAGACCGCAATTTTTGATAAAATGCAAGAAATTTTCTGTGGTTGTCTTATTTTAGCTGCAGACTTCACGTATAACGATTTATAATAGTTCCGGCACAAAAGATATCCCTAAATATCACTTTAAAACTCATAAATGTTCTAAATATACTGACATTAATATAAAATTGGTAAAAAACAACTAAAATTTAAATACTAATTGCCCTTCAAAATTCTAAAGCAATTCGTCCATATATAGTAACAGGTATCAGGTGGTCCAAAATTCAAAAACTGCTTTAGTGATCACAATTCACTAACAACTATTAGTAATATAAACAGAATTCGGTAGAATTAACTATTATTATACAAATATTTTGAACATGAGTCCATAAAGGAATAGAGACCCATGTCCCAAAAAATATTAAAATTGAAAATCTATTATATGCATTCATACACTCTTACATTTTCTTCAATTTAAATATTAGAAAGATCTTAATATTGAAATTCATTATTTGGGATATTCTCCCCAACTAATCGTTAGAAACAATTAGAGCTTTTGCCAAATGCATAGAAAAAATCAAAAGTTTGTTGTGGCTTTAGCTCTTCATATGCCGACATTTCATTGAATATTTTCGAACTGCTTAAACTTCACTGACGATTTGGTTTTAGCAACCAATGAAGAGCTAAAGCCACCACAAACTTTTGATTTTTTGATTTATTAGAAAGATCGTTATAACTGAATTTAATGACACAAATCTTCAACTTGAGTCCTTCAAATATTATTGTTCGACATTCACCCAAAAATCTAGATTTTGTGGGAGAAAAGAAAGTACACCTCTCATCTTTCAGCCCATATATGAAGTTCATCCATCTGAGTGCACAAAAGCATTTGTTACAAAAAGGCAACTTTAAAAATTATATTTCCCAATATGATTAGTGGAAATGCAACAACGAATTTATTGGGTGGTTTTTTTTTAGCAACTTTCTTTTTGGAAAAACTGTTTTTGACAGCTCAGCTGTTTTCGTGTAACATGTTACTGTTAAACATGTCCAGTTTGGTCTATAATATAACGATGAATCGACTAACAAACGAACAATGCTTGCAAATGATTGAATTTTATTATCAAAATTCATGCACCGTCCACTTTTTTATCGGAAAATTGTGTTCGGCGACGAAGCTCATTTCTGGTTGAATGGATGCGTAAGCGAGCAAAATTGCCGTATTTGGTGCGAAGAGCAGCCAGCAGCATTGCAAAAACGGCCAATGCATTCCGAAAGTTGTTTGGTGTAGATTATGGGCCGGTGGCATCATTGTACCGAACTTTTCCAAAGACGACGAACAAAATAGAAGAACTGGACTTGGCTGACATGTAGTTTCAAGAATACGGTGCCAATGCCATAAAGAACGGGAAACAATGTATCAATTGTGAGCCAAGTTCGATAAACAGTTTATTTCAAGTTTGTGGCCGGTCATTTAGTCACCTATATCCTGCGATTTAACGCTATTAGATTAATTTTTGTCAGGCTATATTAAGGTTTATGTCTATAGGGACAAGCCCGTGTACGGTGGACGCACTGGAAGCAAATATTAAAGAATTTATTCGTAAGATACCGATCGATATGTTGGAGGGAGTATGCCAAAATTGAACCCAGTATATAAACCATATGATCCATTGCTGCGTTCAATATTTACATTAAATCATCTATAAACATTTAATTATATATAGATTGTTCTATAGACTCAAATAAAGATTTCACACATTTCTTTAAATTTTAACTGTTAATCAAATCCAAAAGCTCTTAAAAAATCACCCTTATAAGAGATGAAAACCCTATCAAAAGCCGTTTTAAAAATTTTATTTAGCTGCCTTTGCATGTAAGTAACCTTTTTCAATTATATGCTCTAAATTACATCTATACATTTTTATGACAACTAAATACAAATGTCTGTCTGTTCCCACAAAAACTATGACTTAAATATTTCCTCCTGATACACTTGCAGTTCCATGATAGAAAATTCTTAAAGGATTGACAATTTTTTTAACACGGATAGATTAGAGTGAGTAGAAATTTATTCTGGATAGGGCTAGAGGTCTATGGCCCTTTAAAGAAGAGGAAAATTTTGTCATATATTCGAAATTCCATATGAATTTTTTTTTTTTGTTGGGAGGGAGCGGTTAATTCATTGAGGAGGGTAGCTTTGTAAAACCAGGCAACCTTATCTGTTCCAATACAATGATCCAAAGAATGTGTAAGATTTTTCATAAAACCAATTATTTATTGAAAATCTTGAATTTGAAGTTAATTTTCAAAAAGCGCATTATGTATCACCCTGTTCGGAGAGAAATAATGAAAGCAGACACTAATGTTGTTGGCTTTCGAAGTTCTCATTTTAATTACATAATTAATTTTAATTTTATATAAAGAAAAAAATTTTTAAGATTAGCGACATAAAATTTTTATTCAGGATTTTTGGCCACCCTCTTGTGAAATGTGTCACTGTGCGCTGCAAAGCAGGCTGACAGAAGGAATACCTTACCAAGCATACTCAGCTGCAATGCAGGTAGTAGTCGAAAAAACAAATTAAAGAATTGTTGTCCAAACGTACTGCCGATTCCTAATTTTATGTTTTCTTATGTTTCTCTAAAGAATACTCCATAAATTCTCAATAACGTGGAGTTTTGGTGACTGGCCTGATGTATTAACAAAGTGAAGACAGTTCCAAACTAGCCAGGTTTGCACAAGTTGTGATGTATGTTTGGGGTCGTTGGCTTGATAGAACCTAAAATCTTCTCTAATGCCTTATTTCCCCATACTTTGTAATAAATTGTCTCTCGACAGGTTTAAATAGACACTTTTATTATTTTATTAGTGAAATCGATAAAGTCTAAGTTACCGACACCAGCAGCTGATGATATGCACCCCATACCTTCGCATGTCCTCTACCGAGCTTTTGCGTACCCCGTAGATTTTTTAGTTGCAGTTCCGCATTTGTTTTTGGCCAGGCATATGACATGGCATAGCCACCCATTTGTTTCGAACATTACCTTGTGAAATATACTGAACTGTAAAAGTAGCCGGTTTCGGTATCGGATTTACGGCGGATTTTCCCATCTTTAAAATGCATAATTACAAATTCACGCGTTTCTATTGAAGTTCAGCGACCCATAGTAAAATTATAACTAGTTGGCACCTTAAAGCTTCAAGATGTCGTATTGAAATGTTTATTAATACATTTTATGCAAAATCATGTGTATAAAAAATTTGTCAATTACTTTTATAACGATAAATTTCCCACACGAAATAGGCTGAGATCAATTTAATTATTTTAAATATTTAAAGAACGACATGTTATAATGACTGCTTTTGTTAGTTTTTGCAATAATGAACAACCAGTGGATTCTTCCTTTCAGTTCCATTAATTTGAAAATATATGAAGCCATACTCTTTCGTAAATAGATCACGCGAAATAATAAAACAACTTTGCCTTTTTTTGATACTTCTAGCACTAATTGTTGCATAGATATGATAGTGTGTGTGTTAGTGTGAATGTGTGTTACTTAGTGCCTCATAAAAACGGTAACATATTCACATTAAGAACATCTTTCTTCTCCTACACTCAAACAAAATTTTAAATCATTTATAATGGAATCAGGCTAAAGCGGATATGGATTTTAATAAGTTTAGTGTGAAATAGAATTGCTTGATGCAAGAAGGATTCATACAGCGCTAAGTTCTGATTAGCTACTATTAAGTACAGTAAGACCTCGATTATCTGTAATGGTCGGGACTTGTAACATTCTGGATAATCAATTTAACCGGTTATTTGAGTAACAATTAGAATTCTTTTTTAATCTATTAATAATCTATTAATAAATAAATAAATATTGATGTATTTATTATTCAAGAATTTTATGTACATACTTAAATCTAATCTACTTATAATAAATCGCGATATTATAACTGCTATGGAAAGTAGGTCTCAGTGTGATGTTATATACAGTGGCTTTGCTAAGCCATTTGATACTGTTAGTCATTACCTTTTATTACGCAAGCTTAGTAATTTTGGTCTATCCAATAATCTAATGCAGTTTTTTAAAAGTTTTCTGATTGACAGAAAACTTATAGTTAAAATTGACAATGTTTCATCACCGGTTCTAATAGATGCATATTCTGGTATTCCACAGGTTACACATATTGGCCTACTCCTTTTTATAGTTTTTATCAATGACTTACCATTAACTTTTAAATATTTCAAATGCTTATTATTTGCAGATGATTTGATTATATTCTTGTATCTCTAATTTGAGAGACTGTCATAAATTGCAGACTGACGTTGACAATCTCTCCGACTGGTGTTCTAATAATGGTATAAAAATTTATATTTCTAAATGTTGCACATTGTCCTATACACATACTTCTAATCCAATTAAGTTTGATTACTCCCTTAGCGGTATCAAGCTTAAGCAGGTATATGAAGTCAAAGATTTCGGTGTTATTTTTGACGCCAAATTAACTTTTTCTAGCCATATTTATTATGTGGTTTTTAGAGCTTATGGTATGCTCGGTTCCATTAAAAGAATTTCCTTAAATCTTTGTACATTTCTTTGATTCGAAGTATTTTGGAATATTGTTCTATTGTTTGGAATCACTATCATTTGGGTCTATCTAATCGCATTGAACGCATTGAAAAAATTTTTACTAAAACTGCTTTAAAGTTAAATTGGCAGTTAAATTGAGCTACCTCCTTACGAGGCTAGGAGAAAGTTACTAGGCCTACAATCATTAAACGACCACGGAACTTGTTCCTCATTATTGCTAGCTTATAATGTATTATCTGGTAATATTGATTGTCCTGAAATAATAAATTATTTTACTTTGTATTGTCCCCAAGGGATTTAAGAATTAACCGTATGATTGAGGAAAGTTGTCTAAGAACTAATTATGCAAATAATGAACCAATTGCAAGATGCTTACATTAACTCTTAACTCCCTCCTAAAATTTTGATTTCAACTACACTATGTTTAAATCTATGTTATTCAAATATTTCAATTAAAATAATTTAGTAATCTGTAAGAATATATTTCTATATTGAATAAGTAAATAAATAGTATAAAAATATTTTGACAGAATACAGTGTTGCATTCTCTTCTTCAATTGTATATTGTCATTTGCAAGCCCTCTTTGGATGCGGATTTTAACTTGTTCTTTAATGCTGGAAGAGCCCAGAAAGTCCAGTAAGGTACTGGAGCTATTTTTGAAACAGTTATCGAAATCATCTTCGTTAGAATCTTCTAATAAATATTCTCGCTCAGGTTCATCAAAGCGACTTTTCATACGAATAATTATTTTATCGGACAAAACAGCAAATAGAAAAGCATTTCCATCATAGTTGAGTTAAGTTTATATATCATCTGCGATCATCCGATCTTCTCAAATTTCTAAGTTAAATTAAATTAAACACCTGTATATGCCCCCGACTCATCGTATGCAATCCACGAAATTTCCTTTTTCATTTTATTCGTATTGTATTTCATTCATTCATTTATTCATTTTTATTTTCTATCATCATACGATACAAATATTTTAGAATATTTTATATATATGCACATTTTGAGATATTACTAAGTAGTATTGCACCAAATATTAAACTATTATGAAGAAATAAGAGAACATTGGAAATATAATTAGGATTTAAGGAGAAAAAGAAAGCTAAAAACCTTATATCTACGTATAATATGTTTTTCGTATTGTATTTAATTTTTCAAACATAAATGAAAAAAAAAATCATTCTGATAACCCCAGATAATGCCCGTAATCACGGTTAATCGGTGGAAAAAAATTAGTTTTTTTTTTTCACGGATAATTGATGTTGCTGGAAAATCGAGGACCCACTGTATACAGGTTTTTAGTCATTATTAAGTACAGGGATTGATTGCTTTAAAAAAACAAAACACATTTCCATTGAAATTTATTTGGATTGTACTTTTAAAATCTTTGAACTTTTTACATTTCTATGTTATTGCTTTAGTTGTTCATATATCGACAAATCATTGGTCGCTAAGCCAAATCGTCAGTGAACTTTAAACAAATTTTCTTTTTGTCTAATCAATGGCAACCAAAAGGCATCTTATTGTATACATCCAGTGAAAAAATAATATAAACTCATGTCATGTATAAATTGTTTGCTGTTTACTTTGTGTAAAAATATTCCAGGCCTACTATGATTATGTTTTTTTGTAATAGATAGAGAATTCTCGAATTGTATTTGAATGTTTTGCCATGGGCATTTGAGGTTGAATGTTTTCAAACCTGCTTAGAATTCACTGGCGATTTGGTTTAGCGGCCACTGAAATGTCGACACATGAAAGGCTGAGGCCACATCAAAAAATTAAATTCAAGAAAAGTAACCTCGATGCAATACATAAACGGGAGGCCTTTGGCCTTGAATACTTGGAATTGTACATGTGTAGCATGTACAATTCAAAATGCATTTAAATTATTGCCTTAAATCAATTGATCATTTAAGAGACTTGAAAGCAAATTTTAAATATTTAAATGTTATACTCGCTTTAATAATTGTTTATTTTTTTTAATTTAATTTGTTATTATCATTATTATTATTATTATTATTATTATTATTATTATTATTATTATTATTATTATTATTATTATTATTATTATTATTATTATTATTATTATTATTATTATTGTTATTATTATTATTATCGATATTATAAAAACCAAAACATTTCATCGAATGATCATGAACTAAATCATTTGCCATAAAAGTCATTGAAATGTCGGCACCGCAAATTCAATACATCCATGTAATAACCGATTTAAGACTTCTACAATAGTTTTACATTATTCGAGCTTAATTTTAATGCATGATTTTTGCTTGAAGTAAATAAAAAAAACTAATTTATAATGCTTTTTTCTCTTCTGCGTGGCATTGCTTAAAAATATTCCCAGCCAATTGCCACAAGTGAACATAGAACATGACACAATTGCCCTCATTGTATGATTTATAGTTTTTCAATAGCTTGTGGTAGTTTTGGATACTCGATATCCTGAAGCTGACCGCAAGGGAAGTAAATCACGCCCAACTTATCACTGGCTATTTCGTAATGAGAAGGAAGACTCCTTCCTTCAACAAATTTGTCATTTTATATTGAATGAATATACGAATAGTTACACGAAAAAAACTTTTATGACAAACAAGACCATTATTTTTTTTAATTAATTAAAACGAAGGCTGTGTTTGCTATTTCGTACTTGGAAAAAGTGGAAATAAGACCAGAAAGATAAAAAAAACAGAAGAAAATTATGAAAAAAATCAGTATTTTAAAGAATTTTTCTTATTATCTGAAATCCTGAACAATGAATTTGAATTATTTTTAATTTAATGTTCATTTTATTTTATTTAATAATCATTACGAATTTAATTAATTTCAATTTCTTTGAAATTTTTCACTTTACCGAAGCTTTAAATTTCTCAATGTATGACTAAAATTTGTGTGTTAAAGGAATTTCCGTGTTCAACATTATTTTAAACAAATTTATACGTTATGGTTGGCAGTAATCATTCTATTAAAAATTTACAGATAAAGTGATTTTTCTCAAGACTTTAAATGAAAAACTTTATATACAAAATGTGTATCGTATAAAATAACTTTTAGCGTTTCGTATTTACACATTTGGTATAATAAGCTTTTTTACTCGAATTTCTCATTTTTGTTGGCCATTTCGTTCACAACCCGTTGTAATAAAGTTCTCGATAATATCTGAAAACCACCACCTCATACCGATTATTCCAGTTTTTTATTTAATTACAGACAAGTATAGGGTGGCGCACAAGTAACGTAATGATTAAATTATTGAATCAATTGCTTGTTCAGAATTTTAAAAAACTTGTGAAATTTTCTATTGATAAATTCACCACAGTACAAAGACCAAAATTTTTTTAATTTAATTTGGAAAGTCAGCATTTGATTATTCAGACACAAAGATGATATGAAATTTTTTCATTTTCGAAATCCTCCTAGTACTCGAACAATTTACCAATAGGCTCAGCGTTTTCGGCTGCCTGTGATTCCCCGCGTAATGGAAAACCTCGTATGGTTTAAAATGATTGTTCGGCTGCAAGCAAGTATTGAAAGAAAACCCCGGAATTTCCATCAATCGATATTCTTAGCGATCTTTACAAAGATTTTTACTTAAGTTACACCTTTTTTCTTATAAGTAATAATTGGTTCAAAAGCTGAAATGAAATATTGCCCATGAAAGCGTTTAATATACTCGACGTTTCCAAGAATTGTGTCTAGAAAACAAAGAAGCACATTCACAAATTCGTAATGAGCGATGGGGCCTTTTTTACTTCAATGGTCATGTCAATAATCAAAAATATATGGTACCAAAAATCCAAGAATAATGGCTAAACATTAAAAATAGAATAATTTCAAATCACTAGACCATATTTTTCCGAAAACGACAATCAAGTTGTGTTTAATATAAATGGCATTCAAAACCGGGCAATTATTGAAAACAATTTAGAATTGTGGTTCTAACAAGATGGAGCCACACCTCACGCAGCTCGTCCAGCTATGGCTCTCCTGCGAGAAATTTTCGGCTATTGAATAATATCACGTTTTTATGATTCTGGCTGGCCACTGCATTCGCTCGATCTAGTGGCTCCCAAGTTGTTTCTTTAGAGGTTTTTCTTTTTCAAGATATGTGCATATAAACCAAGAACCAGGAACCACTGGCACCTGAAGCTCTAAAAAAGGTTATGGGAAATGCTTTAAACAGAGTACATCAGGTCGAATTAAACAAAGGGAGTCATTTGAAAGATATTTTCGAAATGCGGCCAATAAATACCTTAAAAGGCTTGAAAAAATTATTGAAAAAGGTGGTAAAATAACAACTAGGGAACTATTTTTAGAAAAACAATTTATCAGAATACCAATCGGGCTTTAAAAAAACTTTTTGTGTGAAGCAAATGGTGACATTCTTCTTAGATTTAATAAAGCAATCGAAACCATTGACTGAGATATTTTATTTTACTTTAGATATTCATAGATAATGAATGTGGAGTGCCACAAGGATCGATATTAGAATCAATACTTCTTATTATGTATATAAACGATATGCCAACAGTTGCAAAATGATGCACAATTTTGTATGCAAGCTGCATGATAACACAAAAGGGGAGAGTCCAGAAACTAAAAACAAGGCTATGACATCAATATCAAATTGCAACATACATATACAACACACTGATCGGTAACGCACCACAATACCTGAAAGATCACTTAAAATAAATACTTTGGAGAAATAGAACCGAACCAACTAAGAAATGCTACCAACTTCCCAGGGCACCAACAGCTTCAATGCAAAAATCACTTTTTCATTAAGGACGAATAAAATTAAACAAAAATTCCTTTTTTAAAGAAAAATTCTATTGTATATTAAAAATATTATCATTTAGAGTTTTGTTTTGTTTTTGCTTGTCAAAAAAAATTTATGACATTTGTATGTTAAAGTAGTTTTATTTTTTTATTTGTTTATCAACAGAAAAAATATACGTACATATGTACATACATATATATTTGCACTATAATAAACAATAGTTAATAAGAGAAAAGGGTTAATTACTTATATACAACGTCTCTGAATCGAGTGCTCTGGCATTTTCAATATAATAGCGACTTGTTTTTCACAAGTATAAATTAATTTTGATTATTGACAGGAGGAATACATATACAAAATTTTAATTGAAATGGTAATATTTGAAAAAAAAACATTGCTATACGTTCTAGTATTTTGACAGTTTTATTTCAATTAATAAACTTTTAGGCTTAAGGTCTTTTATAGCATGTTTCCACGGCACCTGCTTCGCTGTCTATTCTTGCTTCACACCCCAATCATGAGGGAATCAACTTGCTTCGCCATACAAAATTTTGAGAGCGAAGCAGGTAGATTCATACTTGCGAATCAAGAAAAAATCCTCTCTTCTCTAATTTTTATCCTAAGTTTATCTGCACTAGTTGTCAAAATTAAATATTCTTGTAAACAAACAAAATTAAAAGTTAAAAAATATAATTGTTTTTTGTGTGTGTTTCCTAGACGTTATAATAAATTTGAAATGCGTGAAAAGTTAATTTATTTAAATTTTATAAAAGTTAAAAAACAATAGAAAGAAAAAAAATTATAAAATCGTAGCAGGTAAATGAGTCGTGTAAACAGCATGATTCATAAACTTGCTTCAGAAAGCGAAACAGGAGATTCAAGTTGTCGTGGAAACATGCTATTAATTTCTTTTTAAATTTTTATCGATATTTCGGTACTCATCGAGTACCATCTTCAGGATATTTGTTTATTTTATACAAACTAAAAAATATTACATTTAAAAAATAATATTGCAAATTTTTTGTCATTTTTGAAATAAATAAATAATGTTTATTAAAAAAATTGCTTTTATATAGAAAAATAAATAAATAAATAAACAAAGTATGCATAAGTAGTGTCAAGAGATAAAAAGAAAACGTCAATTCTTAATTATTTATTAAGCACCAAATTTTTTATGGAATTCGTTTTTTGGACTAAAAATAAATCTTTGCGTGATATACTTGTACTGTGTCTTATATTTAATTGCTCTAAATTGCAGTTAACTGCTTTAATTAACACGTCTATGGTTGTGGTAAAAGACTGGAGTGCCATTTGTAACTTGAATAATTCATTTGTTATCAAAGTAAAGAAAAGCTTCAGGAGGAACAATTCCATATTGGGCATGCGTATGTTAAAATTGGACTTATTAGAGACTGATACATTATTATTTTAACCCTAGATTTTTATATTTCGGATAACATAATGGCTTGTATATATTAAAGGCTTTTCTTGCTTTAGTCAGGGTTTCTTTAATATGATGGTTAAAATATAAAAATTTTTCCATTTGTACACCTAGATATTTCGAGAATTAATTTTTTTTCATGCTAAAATTTATTTATTGTATCTTCAAATAACTGAACTAACAATAAGTATTCAAATCTTAAATATATATATAATTGTTAGGCCCAACCAGTGTCAGACATAAACTTAGTGATAATAATTAATAATACATAAATGTCATGTTAAGCACAAAAAATATTTTCAAAGAATTTTATCTGCAGTGTTGCGTATTAATGCCTTAGTATCCGTCTTTTTTAAGCGGATGTGTCCAGGAAAGTTCAAGATATTACGGGCAAGCGGATTCGGATGGGACTCGAGTTTTGTTAAATATTTGCCTGCATATTTTGCAATTTCAGCGGTCATAAGTGGCATATTTAAATCACGATGTTAAATTGAATTTTTCATGTACCAAGGAGCCGATGTTATTAACCTTAAAATTTTGTTTTGCATTCGTTGTATTCTCTCTACATTGGAAGCTGAAGCAGTGCCCCATAGCTGAATTCCGTAACACCATATGGGTTTCAAAAGCGACTTGTATATTAAAAGTTTACAATCTAGACTGAGGGTAGAATTTCTACCAATCAGCCAATGTATCTGGGTTAATTTAAGCTTCATTTGTGTTAGCTTAGAGTCAATGTGGTGTTTCCATGTAAGCCGTCGGTCGAGGTGTATACCAAGGTATTTCACCTGTGAATGTTGAGGAACAACTTGGTTGTTGATTCGAATGGGGGAACAAGTGTCTCTTCGTAGGGTAAATGTCACATGAACACACTTTTGTTCAGTTAATTTTATTCTCCATAAGTTCAACCACAGCTCCAACAGGTTAATATGTTCCTGAAGATATCGGGATGCCTCGTGAGGGTTTTCATGCATACTAAGGCAGGTTGTATCATCGGTAAATGTAGAAGTGAGGATATTACTGCTCAAAGGCATATCGCAGGTATAAATCAAATACAAAACTGGCCCCAGTATACTCCCCTGTGGCACACCGGATAAGATAGTTTCGGGCACACTCATGAAGTCTCCTTCCACAACAGTGAACTTCCGGCCAAGAATGTAACTTTCCAAAAGATTTACAATGTTTATTCATAAATATGTCTTCAGTTTTAAAATTAGGCCTTCATGCCACACTTTATCAAATGCTTGAGAAACATCAATAAAGAGGGAAGAGCAATACTTCTTTTCTTCAAATGTTCTTCTTATAAAATGTACCAATCTATGACATTGTTCAATGGTGCTGTGCTGATTTCTAAAACCAAATTGATGGTCCGGTATGCATCCATTATCAGCTAGAATTGGGGACAATTTTGTCATGAGAAGTTTTTCGAAGAGCTTTGAAATTGTTGACAGCAAACTTATTGGCCTATATGACTTAGCCTTAGTAAGACCTTTACCCGAATTTATTAGAAAGCTTTTATTTCTAACTGCTTCTAATTTTTTCTAATGTTGTAATTACATTTGTTTACAGGCGGCCTAAAAAGGATTTTTTCACATTTTAGTGTTCCAATTAATTGCATATTGTTCAGTGTAATTGTAAAAATTTGGAAGGGTACAATTAAAGTTTTCTATTTTGCTTTCCGCGTGAAAAATAACTATATAGTCTGCAAAAGAAATTATATTATCTAAGTATATTGTTTAGCAGGTCTAGCATATATAAATTAAATAGTTCCTTGCTGTAAGCCATTGTTAATTTTGAAGGATTTTCAGCTTCTCATATTTTGATAACAAACTATGAAACTTTTATTACTTTTATTATTACAAATCAATATAATTTGACAAATTGAAAGCTTATAATGAATTAATTTATATATTAGGCCTACAATCCATATGTTGTCAAATGCTTTCTCCATATCAATAAGACAAACTCCCGTGCAGTGATTTTTATGCCAATTCCAGAAGTAATTTTATGAATAGCGTTGACAGTGGAATGTTTGAACTCAAAGCCGAACTGTTTTTGGCTTTTTATGTTATTTTTTGGTTATAACATTAATAATGCATATTTCATATATTTTGCTTATATTAGGTAACAAACTAATATGTCGTAAATTTGTTAGACAAATTGGTTCTTTACCCTTATTTGGAAGGACAACAATTTTTGCAATTTTCCAAATATTTGAGAGATATGAGTTGTGAAACATAGTATTGAATAATCTGCAGTAGTCATAAATCATTTTTTGGAATCTTTTGTCAATACCTGAAGATAATTTATTCCTTAAGCAAGAAAAAATGTGTATTAAGTGATCGTTATTTATGAAGAAGTCTTTGTGTTTCTGTTTCATTAAAATTATCTGATAAAAAATGTATCAATGAAGTTAATTAAAGATTTTTTTCTCTCTCATTAGTCCTTTTTACTCCTAAAAATGTGCTGAAAGATTTATTGACTTTTTGGTGTATATCAGTTTCTTTATGTTTGTGAACTGACTCAAAAAAACGCTTCTATGGAATCTAACATTTGGATTTTTTCATCAATTATATAATTATTTCGGTCATCTTTCCTTTTTTGTATCCGATTTTTACCTGTGATATGCCTGTGAGCAGTGATATCCTCACCTCTACATTTGCCGATGATACAGCCTGCCTTAGTATGCATGAAGAGCCTCGCGAGGCATCCTGATATATTCAGGAACTTATTAACCTCTTGTAATTGTGGTTGAACTTATGGATAATAAAAGTAAACGAACAAAAGTGTGTTGATGTCACATTTACCCTACGAAGAGACACTTGTTCCCCCATTCGAATCAACAATCAAGTTGTTCCTCAACATTCACAGGTGAAATACCTTAGTATACACCTTGACCGACGGCTTACATGGAAACAGAACATCGACTTTAAACTGACACAAATAAAGCTTAAATTAACCCAGATACATTGGCTGATTGGTAGAAATTCTACCCTCAGTCTAGATCGTAAACTTTTAATATACAAGTCGCTTTTGAAACCCATATGGTGTTACGGAATTCAGCTATGGGGCACTGCTCCAGCTTCCAATATAGAGAGAATCCAACGAAGGCAAAAGAAAATTTTAGGGTTAAAAATATTGGCTCCATGGTACATGAAAAATTCAATTTTACATCGTGATTTAAATTTGCCACTTGTGACCGCTGAAATTGCAAAATATGCAGGCAATTATATAAAAAAAATCGAGTCCCATACTAATCCCCTTGCTCGTAACATCTTGAATTTTGCAGGACACATCAGCTTAAAACACTCCAGATGAAACTTTTTGAAAATATTTTTGTGCTTAAAACGACATTTATGTATTATTAATTATTATCACTAAGTTTTTGTCCGATTCTGGTTGGGCTTAATAATTATATCTATACTTATGATTTGTATACTTGTTCTTAGTTCAGTTTGAAGATACAATAAATAAATATTAGAAATAAAACTTTTCATAAACTCTGCGGGCTAATTCCCACATAGATAAGCAAGGAGTCAGAGTTTTCTGGAATTTCAGTTCTTGAAGATTTGAGGGTGTAAATTTTTTAAACCTTTTTTTTATCTGACTGAACAAGTTCTTTCTGGAAGCCCTATGCTATTTATAGTGTCGATGGGAATATATATAAACATGATCTTCGAAACTTTGGGGTTTATTTCTGTTAGTTTTTCTCTAACAACACAAAAGAAGTTTTCATTTATGAGAATGTTTATCAACTTTAATTTAGACTTTGCTAAAATAAAGTTCTCTTCTGATAAAGTTAAGCTTTTTTATCATATTCAAAATTCTGCTTTTTTTCGCGGTACAACATCTTTTTAGTTGAGTTACTTATTGTCGTAAATGTATTGCCCGCTTTATATTTTGGAACTACTGTATGGACTGCTGAAGTTATTATGTTATTTAATCTTTCAACGTGAAAGTCTACTTCTGTGTTTGTCAAATTCCGATCATTAGGGATTTGAGTATCTTGATTAGGTTTGTGTGTGATTTTATTTTGAAATGCGTTCCACTCTGTTATTTTTTAATTGCAATTAAATTTAGGTTCGTCTTTTAGAAATGTGAAGTGATCTTGTTCATTGTTACTAGAGGCAATCACCAGTACTACCTCATGGTCGCTGTCATAGTCTAATTTTTTAGTGAATTTACGTTGTTATTTTCAGTTTTATATGTAGTCTACAGTCTGCTACACAAATGTCCAAATAAGAACCTGAGCGTAGGTATGATGGGAATAGCATATAGTTTGCATCTAAAATTTATCTCATGATCAGTTAGCCATTCATTCAATAGACTACCCTTATTTTTGTTATTGGAATTGCCCCACATTGTGTGTTTGCAGTTAAGGTTTCCCTCCAAATTTTAATAATTATTAAGATTTTCCAAGTCCATCATGACAAAAAGATCAAAAAACTCCTTTTTAAAAGGGACACCATCATTACCAGAAGGGTAATATGCTGAATTAATATATGAATGATTCTAGAGTTTGGAAGGAATTTACGACACTGTTAGTGTAATGAGAATGCTTTAAGTTATTTTTAATTACTATGGCTGTTCCACCAATTTTTCTATCATCAGAGGTAAATACATTATAATTCTCAAATTCGATTTTATATTTGTAGTTAACTCTTGCTTCATTGAGGAATACTATGTACGGATTATGTTTTTTAAGAAATTTATGAAGATCGTACCGCTGTAATGTGTATTATTTTAAGTTTTTTTGATATTGTATTTATTTGATTATTTGAATCCATCTTATCTTAGACCTCAATAATGGATAATATTGTAATTATTCTTGATACTTGTACATTAACGGCCTTATTCATAAAAAATATTGTATGTTTGTTAGAGGTTTATTTGACAAATATCCCATAGAAATTTGTCAAATAAGCCCTTAATAAACATACAATAATTTTTATGAATACCGCTGTTAGTTGTTTTTCAAAGTTTGTTATTTGAGCACTTATATTAGTAACGAAATTTTTAATTTCCTGCAGAAACCATTTATTCATATAACTACCTTATTTTCTTTAAGATTTGGTGTACCATCAGCCTTGAATGTTTTGCATATGAAGATTCTGTATTAGTAAATATATTTCTTTGTGCATTTTACTGGCTAGGAAGGTCTTTCTATTATCATATATGTACATATTTTTGGTTTGTATTTTTCGCATCCTTTATACTACGCAGGGTGTCCATACTTGTTGCATAAAGCACAGAAAAGTTTATCTTTTTTTCTTCAGGAACTTTATCTATGGAACATTTGTCATATTACATTTGACACATCTTTTCGGAAGATGACAATTAGATGCACTATGGAAAATCCTTGGCAGTTGCGGCAATGAGGTATTTCAGGTCGCCTAACTTCCTCCCACTTTATCACACGGTTTTTAAATGTTTTGTGACGTTGTTGGGATTCATATTTTAATTTTTTCTTTTTCTGTCTATATTTCTTTCTTTCTTTATCTCATATTTATTTGTGTCTTTATTTTCTTTTACAAATATATTTAAAATTAATGTTAAAAAAATGTTTTTTCCAACAATTTACAAAATTATTTCCAAATTTATTTTAATTATTCTTCAAGTTTGACACTATTTTCAAGCACACCTCTTTTCAAACTTTTGTATGTTAAAGTTAAAGTTAAAATTATTACTTAAAAAGTATTTTGAATACCATTAAGGCCCAGTTAGCCGAACGTTCACGTTAGCTAATGTAAGGAACGTTTGTTTTTGTGCATATGAAATCAATGCAAATGCTTATCCAAATTAAATGTCACGTTGACGGAACGGCTGAACCTGTATAAAATAGAATTTCATAACGTTTTTACGTGACATTTGTATACCAGTGATGGGACTATTATTTTGTTGAGTTGTATTGTGGCCCAAATTCTCCTCCGGTACTTTTATTGATATATGTAAATTATTAAGGATCTAATACAACTTTAATAAAATTTTCGAATTTTCAAAGTCTAAAAATGTAATGTTGAGATAATAATGTGCATGAATAGACTTTTTTAAAAAACAAGTAAATACCATTGAATGCAAATAAAATCTTAGATTGAATTATAAATTCAATTATATATAGCAGTTAATTATTTTGAATATAAAAGTTAATATACGCTTATAAACATACATATTTGTTATTTTGCAACTTACATACTACATATCTTTAAAAATATTGCAGATTTGTAAGTCAAAAGTTTTGTTACATATACATTGTGAAATAAGTACAAATTTATATACACATAATAAATATATGGACGTACGATTATATGTTTATTCTTTAAATTTTAATTTTTACATGAACTTTTCAAAATATCAACTTTTTTCTTTCAAAAAGTACTTAGTATAATTTTGGTACGTTTTATGTATAAGCATGAATTACACGAAAGTTTTCAAATACCATCTCTATTATGAACAGCTGACTATATATTTATTGAAAAATTTAAATTCTTTTCATTAAATATATTTACCAAATTTAAAAAGCAAACCTCAACACATAAGTGTTCGGACCCCATTGAAAATTTTTATTATTTGATTTTTTATAATAAACAGGAATATTAATTTAATTTTTTTTAATTACACAAAGTAGCATTATACAACGTTTTGTTTTTATTCTGTTGACATTCGACACGTTTTAAAAGATTCATTAACCGCACAAACGTCCGTACGTTAAAGTACGGTACGTTTTTCTAACATCAACGTTCGGCTAACCTGGCCTTTAAAGGCCTGGTTAGCCGAACGTTCACGTTAGCTAATGTAAGGGACGTTTGTTTTTGGCATATGAAACCAATGCAAACGCTTATCCAAATTAAATGTCACGTTGACGGAACGGTTGAACCTGTATAAAATAGAATTTCATAACGTTTTTACGTTACATTTGTATACTAATTTTGTTGAGTTGTATTGTGGCGCAAATTTTCTTTCCGGTACTTTTATTTATATATGTAAATTAATAAGGATCTAATACAACTTTAATAAAATTTTGGAATTTTCAAAGTTTAAAAATGTAATGTTGAGATAATAATGTGCATGAAGAGATTTAAAAAAAAACAAGTAAATACAATTGAATGCAAATAAAATATTAGATTGAATTATAAATCCAATTATATATAACAGTTAATTATTTTGAATATAAAAGTTAATATACGCGTATAAACATACATATTTGTTATTTTGCCACTTGCATACTACATATCGAGAGCTTATATTCAAAACCCTCTATCTTCAATTTTTACGAAAATGGTTTTTGATGGTAAAATATTCCGTAAAACCAGACTCATCTATGGTACCAATCAGGAATTAAAAAAAATTAAATTTGACATTTTATTGTCATTTGTTTTTTTCTCTATCTTACACACGTAGTTTTTTTGAAAACAAAACCCTCTATCTCTCCAATGAATTTACTACTTTTTTCAGGAAACTACTTGCAATTTTAATTCTATTAATTTAAATAAATAGTAGACAAAGAAAAAATTATTTTTTGTTGAGAAAGAATTGCATATCGAATAATAATATTTGGTTGTGATAAATACTCATATAATCGTCGGTAGGGCTAATAAGTACTTTTAGAACATAATTTCAACAACTATTAAAAAGTTTTAAAAATGTCTGAACTTGAAAAAATAACTGTGTTCTAAGTATGTATATGCAATTCCTTGCAGCGTATAGCATATGATTACGCGTCATCAAATGAAGACTCGAATAACATACATTCGAGTTACTAAAGAGGCCAGAAAAACTGTTAAAGTCAAAAATAAAGTTATTAAAAAGCCATTTGATGCTCTATATTTAAATTATGATTTTTTTTAAAAACTATAAAGATGATAACATTCTACGTTTTTCATCTATAAGACCAGGTCGTGTTAGAAATGATCATACAGTATCTGACTTAAGATCCCTGTTATATCTTCCAAATGGCAGTGTTAAATATAAAGTAAACTTTGATCAAAACCATGTTAATCTACCTAGTCGCATTAAACCATACTCTTTCCATATAGAACCAAAACCTTTACTCAACGTGATCTATTTTATTTTTCTCTCAACACCCACTGGAAATATCTTCAAACAAATGGAAAAATTTACAAGACTTGAAAACTGTGATTCCACAAGAATACCATTATTTCTATAATAATTTGAAAATTGATTGAAAAACTTAGAACAAAAATTATTCCACAATATTCGAACTTTTTATCACTTTAATTTTTATTCCATTATAATATATTGCGTAAAGATCTCTTACCATCTCCAAATAATAATGAAATTTCATATTTGAGCTATTTTTTGTTTTGATATTCTAAAAAAAAAGTTATATCCTTAATGTACAAATATGTATAACTACTTGCTTATATTATTAAGATTTTTGGATTTGGTGGTTATTTTACTAATATATAAATATGTATATCAATAAGAACTTTGAATTCATTAATAAATATTTTATTTTACTATGCAAAACCCGCTATCTTTTTATACACGTTAAGTATTTTCAAATAAGAAAATCCTCTATCTTCCATAAAATGGCCGGTGATGCAAATATAAACAAATTGCTTGTCAAGTAATTAAATTAGTCAGTTTAAATAAATATCTTAGAATACACAATTTTCATTTTCTTCGAAATAACGAAAATAAACGGTTTTTTTGATCCCCTGAAAAACTACGTTTTTTAAGATAGAGGCTTTTGAATATAAGCTCTCGATATCATGCATATGTATATTGCAAATTTGCAAGTCAAAAGTTTTGTTACGTATACATTGTGAAGTACATAAGTACAAATTTATATGCACATAATAAATATATGAACGTACATACATATGTATGTTTATTCTTAAAATTTAAATTATTTAACACTATTTTTTCGACCTTTTTTGTTTTAATATATATAATTTTTATAATCAAGCGTTAGGTCTTTTTTTAAAAAATAATAATTTTATTCAATATTTCGACGCCTCTTTGGGCGTCTTCTTCAGGAAAATTTTTTTTAATATGACAATTGAAAAAATTTTTTTTAAAACTTATTTTACATACATACATAAATAAACAAATTGAAAAAATTTTTTTATGAACCAATCAAAATTTAATAAAGTGAAAAAAATTTTTTTAAAGAAAACAAAAAACAAAAAACTAAACAAAATGTTTTTTACCTCTGAAGAAATGAAAAATCCTTTATACTAATTATATTATAACAATAAAAAAAATTTTACATTCCTATTAGTAAGTTTAATTTACGAATCAGATGCCTATAACATTGAGCAACATTATCTGTATCAGTTTTATAGTTTACTACCTTATTACTTGGAACATTAATAATGCTAAGCATCTCTAACATATAACGTCGTTTAAAATTCTTCTCTATAGCTAAGACTGATACTTTGCTAAAGTCCGGATTATGACTAGAGTTACAACAATGTTTCGTTAATGCTGTCTTTTGTGAAGTTGAAACATTCCTATACTTTTGGTCTGACTTGTGTCCTGCCAACCTAGTCTTCAATTTATTCTTTGTTCTACCTATATATACTTTATCACATCTCTCATTATTCTTACCATCGCATGGAATCTTATAAACGACATTAGATATGTCTAATTTTTCTACTTTATCTTTAGTCTTTGTGAATAATTTACCTATTGTATTATATATTTTATGAGCCATTTTATAGTTTCTGTTATCAAAAATATTTGATTTTTCTAATCTCTCGGACATCATTTATAAATTTTTTATAAATTTTTTAGAAAATTTATTTATTTATTACTAATGAATCTAAATATGGAAGTACTATATCAATAGATTGGTACCAAAAACCAACATCATCTGGCAGAATTATTAACTGTTTTTCAAAAAAACATCCAAAGAAAATTATTATAAATACGGCAAAGAATCTTATAGAGAGAATTTTATCGATAAGTGATATTGAGTTTCATAAGAAGAATAAAGAAAAAATTAGGAATATATTACTTGATAATAGCTTTCCAATTCACCTTATCAATCAATTAATAATACAATAAAAAAATAATAGAACAAGATCAGATATTATTCGGGAACAAAAAATTTATAAATCGTTAACTTATGTACCAATGATGTCCGAGAGATTAGAAAAATTAGATATTTTTGATAACAGAAACTATAAAATGGCTCATAAAATATATAATACGATAGGTAAATTATTCACAAAGACTAAAGATAAAGTAGAAAAATTAGAAATATCTAATGTCGTTTATAAGATGCCATGCGATGGTTAGAATAATGAGAGATGTGATAAAGTATATATTTATAAGTAGGTACAACAAAGAATAAATTGAAGACTAGGTTGGCAGGACACAAGTCAGACCAGAAGTATAGGAATGTTTCATTTTCACAAAAGACAACATTAACGAAACATTGTTGTAACTCTAGTCATAATCCGGACTTTAGAAAAGTGTCAGTCTTAGCTATAGAGAAGAATTTTAAACGACGTTATATGTTAGAGATGCTTAGCATTATTAATGTTCCAAGTAATAAGGTAGTAAACTATAAAACTGATACAGATAATGTTGCTCAATGTTATAGGCATTTGATTCGTAAATTAAACTGACTAATAGGAATGTAAAATATTTTTTATTGTTATAATATAATTAGTATAAAGGATTTTTCATTTCTTCAGAGGTAAAAAACATTTTGTTTAGTTTTTTGTTTTTTGTTTTCGAACTTTTCAAAATACCAACTTTTTTCTTTCAAAAAGTACCTAGTATAATTTTGGTACGTTTTATGTATAAGTATGAATTACTTGAAAGTTTTGAAATACCATCTCTATTATGAACAGCTGACTGTATATTTATTGAAAAATTGACAATTGATATTGTGTTTGCGAGCTGCTTTGAATGAAAGTTGTTTAATAAATAATAATAATAATTGTGTTAATAAAAATGAACGACGAGAAGCTAATTTTGCTCGTCCAGGCAAATGAATGCCTTTGCAATAAATATTGTTTGGATACAAGCTGGGAACAAGAAAAAGAAAAGTGTGTGGCAGCAAATAAGGGTTGAAATGGAAGTTCCAGGTAATGTCCTATAAAACATATGTACATACTTACATACATATGTATGTATGTATAAAATAATTTATATTTTAGAGGAAATGGTTGTAAAAATGTGGGCGTGCCTACGAGACAGTTACGCACGCGAAAGACGTCTCGAAAATCTTCCTTCTGGAAGTGGAGTAAAAACAAAATCTCAATGGCCGCTAATGGAATCGATGGCTTTCATTGACAAATTTATTAACCCGCGGGCGTAAGTAGAAAATATTTACATACATACATATGTACATGCTTGCTTCATTTATTAATTCTTCTAATATACTTATAGAACACGATGCTCTTTTAACACTGTAGAAGATAATTGTTCATTGTCGTCATCACCATCGCCATTACTTTCATTGCCCGTTCTTTCGTCGGCACTAATCGAACCGGAAACAACATTTAAGCGAATTGAATCACTACACAGAAATTGCAAACTCTTCCGGTAGTGCAAAAACGAAAACGCAACGAAAAAGCAGATGATAAAACTTTAGATGTAAACTTTATGCTTCATGTTCACCATCATTTCCCCGTTCACAGTCATATCTTGATATTTGTATTGCTGATTGCAGATTACATATACATGGTGTAAATAATACTAGCAACAGCCTTAGTACCTTAGAGTACGATAGTGATCATAATGCTATACAAATATGCGCTTCAATGAATCAAGAGCAACCTTTTTCATTTCTAACTGAACCAATAATATACAAATACAATTACAAGATAACAAACTGCAAGAAATTTGAAAAAATCATCTTAAATACTTGAAATACCAAATACACGAAATCTTTCAAACAATGAAATAGATTATTACTTAGACCAAATAAATGATATTATATTGAGTGCTATAGAAAATGCAACACCAAAGATTAAACAACAAGATTAATTTTCCAAAATTGAAAATTCAGTTTTAAGAAAACTCCACAAAGAAAAGAGTAAAATTCTTACTTTCATAAAAAGGCACAACAGATTAGAAATTTCATTGTCTGAACCCACAATAAATTTATTAAAAACTAAACTGAAATTAGTTAAGAAATTAATTAATGACAATATCTTAATAGCTCTTAACGAACATATGAAACAAAAGTTTTCAAGTATTGATACAAGAGATTCAGGAAATATGTTCAAAGAAATTAAAAAAAATTTCAAGAAAGGTAAATCTCTTGATCTTACAAACATTAAGATTCACGAGAATTCTGCACATTTAATTCATAATGCAGGAATAGATCCAAATAGCTTGGAAAAAGATAATCTTGATCAATTTATAGTGCGAGATCAAGAACAAATACTTAACACTATTGGCAGCTTCTTAGAAGAAATACATTCATCTAAACAACTAAACATTGAAAATTCGTTACATGTTAGAATAGATAACTCAATCAAAAACTTCTTAGAAATAAAGAACAATGTTGAATCTACTCAAAGAACAATTACAGGCTTTAACCTTGAAAAAAAATCTGACAATCTAAATGAATTACAGGCGGAAAATTATTTCATTACCAGAGATAGCATAGTCTATATTTTTTCTAGCTTAAAAAGCAAAACATCATTTGGTATGGACAAAATACCAAATATAATATTAAAAAAAATTCCAAAGAAATTAATTTTTTACTATTGTAATCTATTCAACAATATGCTAAATAACTCAGATTTCCCAAAAAAAAGGAAAATGGCTAAGGTAGTTATATTACCTAAAGGTGATAAAGACGTATGTCATCCCAAAAATTTAAGACCAATAAGCTTACTTCCAAATATTAGTAAAGTATTCGAAATGTGCGTAAACAACAATATCAATAATTTTTGTAATGAAAAACATTTAGTTAGCGAAAAACAATTTGGATTTAAATATAAGCATTCTACTGTATATGCAATACATTTTCTAACGCCCTAAAACCTTTAAAATTAGAAATGGTCTTCAACAGGGAACTGTTAACTCTCCCATTCTATTTAATCTATTTATTTTAGATCTTCTTCATGAAGTTGAAAACATAATTTCTTTTGCTGATGATATTATTATATATCATGCTGATAAAACTATTGATCAAATCAATTGCAATTTACAAAATTTATTTGATATCGTGGAAGAGTTTACAGTTAACTGGATGATAAAAATTAACATACAAAAATGTGAAACTATCTTATTTAGACCTCCAGTAGGCAAATGTAATAATAATGTAAAAAAAAATTGGAAATCATTCGGAATTAAATCCAAAATAACACTAATATACCGAACAAACAAATTGTAAAATATTTAGGTATTTATCTAGATAAATTTTTATACTTTAACACACATGTAAATCAAACGCTCAAAAAGGCAACGAAAGCATTTTTATGTACAAACGAATGTTTTATTCCAAATATATTAACACAAAAGTAAAACTCACTATGTATCAAACATTAATTAGACCAATTATTACTTATGGATGCCAGATTTGGTTCAACATATCACCTTCTTATATGGAAAAAATTAGAGTCTTCGAGCGAAAATGTTTAAGATCTTGTACATTATTATTTAGATCAAAAACAAGCAATTATAAAAAATATGTCTCAAATAAAATTGTGTACAATACATCAGACATAATACGAATTGACAATTTTATCATAAATTTAATAAGAAATCACATACTAAGATGTATGTCATGTATAGAAAATAACATCATTATGGCATCATACTACGCAAATGAAGAATATATAATAAATACTCTGAAAATCGGGTTTGTACCACCAGAGGCATTTTTGTACCTCGATAAAAGTAAATTCATCCAAAACGAAAGTGCAGTCCCAATATTCTATCATAATTTTAGAAGGGCAAGTATTCAAGCTGTAGATTGCAGTAGGGAACAAAATAACTTAAGATATGAAAAAAGTATTTCTAATACTTATAAACATATTTGCCAAAGGCAAAATACCAACAAATTTTGGTGGTTAAATGAATAAGCAATATTCTATTGCTTTCACTTCCTTGTTTTTACTTTTATTAACCATTTTTTTTAATTTAAATTTTAAAGTAATGTTTTTAAGAAAATTTTTCATTACAGAAATTTAAATATATTCTTCATTTGAAGTAAAAAAAAATCTAAAACAAAAATCTATTTACAACTTAAAATTATTGTACATATATTATACTTGAGAGCTCTGAAAAGGGACTATGTGTATTTGTAAATATTTATAATTATTAACTATTGTTTGTTATAGTTTTGTTAAATTTTTCTTTTTTTGCAAATTAATAAACAAAAAAAAAAAAGATGATAAAAGTTTTTCCGAAGCTCTCGGAGCCTTTAAGAAGTTGTGCGAAAGCAAAACTGAAAAACAAAAAGAAGAGGGAAAAGACCCACTCTATGGTTTTGGGCAAATGATAGTGGCGACGATTAAGAGCATGAATCCGACCAAACAACTAAAAACTATGCAAAAGGTTCCGTCGTTGGTTATGGAGATGAAAATGGAACCAGAGTAATTTCTGTTTTTATTATTATTTTTTTTTTGTTATGTTTCTTTTTCCATTTTATTCTTTTGTTATTTGCTAATTTTAATTAAAATAATTTAAAATTTGTACATATGTATGTATTTTCTGAATCATACTTTTTAATTTAATTTTTTTATTTTCAATTAAGAATTTCATTGCTTTTACGGGCCACGCACATTTATTTTTTTAAAATAATTTCTACTTAGTTTTAATTAAATATATTAGTTCGTTAATAAAAAAAACCATATCTTAATGAAAAAATTAAAAACAAATTTTATACCATTTTTATTGACTTGTAACAAAACTAAATTCCTATTACAGCAGTATTTCTATGAAATGTCAGTAACTAAATTATTTGGTCCTGATATGAGATTGCTCCTACATTTGAGAAATATTCTGCCAATTTATTTCTCAAATGTATTGCTGTTTGATTAGAACTACGGATGTGGGTTGAAAAGGAACGCATAGGTCTGTCACCATGGTTTCTGAGCTGCTTTCGCCAGTCCCCTTCTTGAATAGTGCCGCTTTCAGTTTCACGGTCCACATAACCTAATGGGCAGTACCAGCGTTTCTGATCATATAACATAATGAAGTTGTGTAAAGCAGTACATGCCAGCACAATGATGTCGACATTTTCCGGCGACATTTCAATTGTTGTTAACAGTACTCTCCAACGGGCACATAGAATACCGAAACAATTTTCTATAAGTCTCCGAGCTCGAGAGAGTCTGTAATTATAAATTGTTTTCACTGCATCCAAATTTGATCCTGGATAAGGACGCATCAAATTACTTCGAAAAGGAAACGCTGCATCACCTATAAAATAGTGAGGGAATGGATCTTCATATGCTAAACACAAGGGCTTATCTGCTGGCACAGGCACTTTACCTGCCATCACAGATTGTCTAAATGGCGATAAACGAAATATTCCTATAGCAAAAATGTGATTTATTATTTAAATTATGAAATTTGTTCAAAACAATACCTGCATCATTGTGGCTACCATAACTTCCCACACTAACAGATGCAAAAGTATATTTTGCATCACATACTCCCATTAGTACCAAGCTAAAATATTTTTTGTAATTGAAGTACATGAAAAACGAATTGGAGGGACACTTTATAGCAACGTGTTTGCAATCTATCGCACCCACACAGTTGGGAATGTTCCACATCAAGCTAAAATCTTTTTGAATATCCTGGTATTGATATGTTGTTGGCTCGCTCAAATAAATTGGGGATAAAATCCGCCAAATTGTCTCGCATGTTTCCAATACTATACCTCGTACCGTAGTTTTTCCTATCTTGTGGCTCCACGCTATTGACTGTAATGAGCATCCATGTGCTAAATATCTACCACAAGTTGACGTTAAACAATTATATTTTCCGATATATTTTTTTACTTACAGAAACGTTATTTCCAGTCTCTCTTCTGCACCAATTCTCTGCCTGGGTCTTACTAGATCACCTCGAATTAGAGTCAGCAACAAACCAAATATATCACGAGTCATTCGTGTGCGTTTAAAAAATTGTTCTTCGTCAGATTTTTTCATATGTGTAAAAACTTTTTATTATAGCCCGCAACAATATAATCTTTATTAATGGATCGAAGTCCCCATCTTCTACAGCGACGACACCGTTTCGCTTTCTTTTCATTAAATATATTTACCAAATTTAAAAAGCAAACATCAACAAATAAGTCTTCGAACTCCATTTAAAATTTTCTTTATTTGATTTTTTATAATAAACACAGGAATATTAATTTAATTTTTTTAGAAGAAAAATATACAAAGTAGCGTTGTACAACGTTTTGTTTTTATTTTGTTGACATTCTACACGTTTTAAAAGATTCATTAACTGCACAAACGTCCGTACGTTACAGTACGTTACGTTTTTCTAACGTCAACGTTCGGCTAACCGGGCCTTGAAATAAAAAATGAAAAAATTATTTTTTATCACTACAATCTTAACTTTAATAACTGCCGTCGTTAAATAAAATTAGAAAGAAAAAAGATATTCTTCAAATAAATCCTACAGTTACTAATGTTTCAACCCTTATTTGACATTAAAAATAAATACCAGTTTAAATTGAATTTTGAGTAAAATATTGTTAAAGATCAAGCTCTTATTTCGTGATCAAACAATTTTAATTTTAAACATCGATATCTAGATATTCATTGTGTATCATCTTCAGGATATTGTTTATTAAAGGCACACAATATCCTGCAGATGATGCTCAATGAGTATAGAAATATCGATATTTAAAAATAAAATTGCTTAACCACCAAATAAGACGTTGAGCCCAAATAATATTTTAATTAAAATTTTTATAAAAAGATCAAAGATACTCTTAAATTGAATTTTTATATGTAATTATTACAAGTGCATTTACTTAGATGACAGACAAGAGCTGTCTTAAATGAAGTTGTATAAATGGAAAATATTTCACAAATTTAACAAAAAAAATCCATTATTTAAATATGATTAAAAAGTGCTAAATTACTTTTAAAAAATTCAAGAAAATGTGCCAGGATTTAAATCAATTTTTTGATGCTAAATGCGTTCAAAATATGCTACACCTGTCACATTACAACTAAATTATAAATTAAGGTTGGAAATATGCTTTACAACAGAAAAGGTTTTTTTTCGTAGATTGAATGCATAAGAGTGATTAGAAAAAAACTTATGAATCGATCATTAATAGTAAGACTCGAAAATCTATGCAAAATAAGTTACGCAGCTAAACAATTGCCACAAAATTTTAGTTTTATTTTAGTTGACGTGAAATAGTTTAAACTTATTGTCATGACGTCACATTGCTTATCCTCTAAACCTTATGAGTGGCACTAATTTTTCTACTAATAAAATAAATAAAAGGCAACGTTACTCAACAACAATTTCTTTCCTTCCACATTTTAAATTCCCACGGCAGCGTAAGACTCGTACGGAAATGCAAACTTCCCGCAGACCTAAAATAAAAAAGCTCATGAATTCTTTCCAATCCATATGACTTTAAGTTTCAACAACAAATGGAAGTTTCTACTGGCTCTAAAGCTGTAACTGCTTTACTTAGGCTATTTTCTACTTTAACTTACTTAATGCAAAATTTAAACATTAACCGCACAGCAGATAAATAATGAATTCGCATCTATAAGCAATACAGCAACAACGCTGAAAGTAATGACTCAATATTTACATATTAAGTTTCATAACTCATACGTCTGGGTGTACAAAAAACAGGACGAACTGTTACGTTTCCCTGCCAATACGAACGTAACTGTGTATAGGAGTATATTTAGATGTTATTGCTGCAAAAAAAAAAAAAAAATATATATATATATATATATATATATATATATATATATATGTATATATATATATATATATATATATATATATATATATATATATATATATATATATGTATATATATATATATATATATATATATATATATATATATATATATATATATATATATATATAATAAAATTGTCCAGAGAATATCATTTCCTCAGTATGAAAGTATTGCATAATGTAAATGTTCGGTGTTGAATGAGATTCTCTTATTCATCACAGTTTCATTGTGTAGTTACTGTGTCATCATTTTTCACCATTTGTATAAATTAATGTACGGTTCCCAAGGACCATGTTGCTTTCAATCGCTAATGGACAAAGGGTCTAACATTTCCTCTTTAGCTTAAGTTTCCTGGCAACTGCTGATAAGAAGCTTGTGGTAGGAGTAGTGCAATTTTTCATTATTAAATAAGAAATAACAATGAAAAGCACCAGAGACCTAGATACAAGAACTGAAATTTTTTCAGTTGGCTATTTTGTAAAACGATTTATTTGAATAAATATTCGTTGATAACAACAAAAAAATTACACACACGCATACACACTTTGTTATGGTTGTTATAATATGACCCATCAAAATAGAAAAAATTCATAGAAAACGACTTCGAATGACAATCACACGGGACTTGGCCCACTCCTCAGTGTAGGAAAGGGATGTCTGCACTAGGTAACACACATATGTATTTATTACATCACAGCGGGTGGAAAATGTTTGTAGATGATGAGAATGACTTCGAAACGGCAAAAGAGACAATGAAAAATAGAAGGCGAACGTACACGAGTAGAAGATGGAAAGCTAACAGGCTTTAAAGCATAAAAACCAGAAAGGAAAATTAATTCTGGGACTTTGCCAATATTTCTCAACATGGCCTACAATTCATTCACCCACTCTCGTACAACATCATTATCATATACACACATATACCTACAGAGCTACAGCCATTAGCAGAGAGCAATACATAGAAACAATTTCAAGCCCACAAAGAATAATCAGAGGATGTGTTAAATTTTTTGTTTGTTTTTTTAAAATGAGACGGCGTGGTGATGTTAATGGCACCGGTCGGTAGAGGTGGTACCATGATGGTAGTTTGCGGCATTACTACACCTAAAGCTACGATATTCAGCACAAACGGAGTTATTTTATGCCTTTATGGTGCACTCAATGTGGTTGCTTTTTATGTGCAACCATATCGACATTTAATAGTTGAAACTATATGCACATATTAACTTGTACACGCGAACAAAATTGCAATGAAAATGGTAGAATAACTCAAATTCTATAGCGGTGATAATTATAATTAACGTTGCTAACAAATAATAATGAGTGGCAATAAATAAAAAACCTATTGGTAAATAACCTGTCCCAAGTAAAGGGTGGTCCAACCATAATGCACGATGTTAATTGTGAGTCACACTTTAAAGTCAAGTCTTTTGCCAAACTTAATTTTACATTTCTTTGTTTCAGTGCTTGACAAAATCAACCATAGAGAGGTTTACAATTGAGCATCGTGTTAAGATTATTGAAGCCGTTTACGAAAATGGGCGTTCAAATCACAATACATTTCGTGCGCTTCTTGATTTATTGGTGAGCATAATCGACTACAGTTTCTCTCAGTGGATTAGTTAACAAGCAGAATTGCCGCATTTCGGCAAATGAGAATCCACGAGTGATTGTTAAAAGGCTACGTATTCACAAAGGGTGACTGTTTGGTGCGGTTTAAGGGCTGGCGGTGTCATTCGGCCAAGCAGTTGCCGTGAATGGTGTTCGCTATCGCGAGATGATAATAAACATCTTGTGGGTAGAAATTGAGCAAATGGACCTGGACAATAAGTGGTTCCAACAGGAAGGTGCCACCTGCTGCACCGCTAACGATACACTGACTTTTTTGCGCGTGAAATTCAATGGACACATCGTGGCGATATTAATTTACAGCCACGATCGTGTGATTTGACACCGTTGGACTTCTTTCTTTGGAGATATTTAAAGGAAAATGTGTACCTCAATAAGTCAAAAACAATTCAAGAGCTAAAGGATGAGATAATTAGGCACATTATCGACATTGCACCTCAATTATGTCTCAGAGTCATTGACAATATGGACCAACGGATAGAGGTATGTCATCCAAGCCGTGGCGAGCATATGGTGGATATTTTATTTCACACATAATTGTTATAGATCTTTCTATCATAATAAAAAATATTGAGATAATTCTCTGAAGACCACCATTTGTAAGGTGGGTGTTTTTCGGAAGCAATAAGCGATCAATAATTTTAAATTCTCAATTTTTCACTAATAGTATTAGGATGATGCGACAGATCGGTAGCAAATCTCAGAATTTATTTTATTCAAGTTAAATAGCATTAAGTTTAATAAGTATCAAGCTTTTTGCACGTTCAGTTAGAGCCGATCCATCCAATTGAGCCGATTAATGAATCTGCTTTCAAACCGTCCTAATCATATATTCACAATCACATTCCTCCACCTCTATCTTCCTACAAAAAATATACTTTTCTACTTATGCAATGCATTGTAGTAGAATAATGCATTGCATAAGTAGAGCACGTCTTATCCATCCCATAAGAGCTGGTCGCAAGAGAAATCCATTACTGCAATGAAATTTTTTCTCTCTGTGTAGCATACATTGACATGGACATCAATAATAGGGAATATATGGGAAATTCCAAAATTATTTAAACTTAGCATTTTCTACAGTTGCGAGTTTAAGATCTGAATATTGAAAAATATACAGAGTTGAGTTCACATAACGAACTCCGTTCAAAGCACTTTGCTTCGCTTAAAGGAAAATCCATTTCAATGAAAATCTATGTGCAAAATTATATGAAAGAAATATCGCTTAAAAGAACAAATTATTTATTTACCACCGACGAAATACCATGTAGTATCGGTTAATTTTAATCGTATGTCTTGCAAACCGGAACACCAAATCTGAATTCTAAAACAGAAATCATCTCTTTTACGCTTCCTGAACTCTATTTTAGGAAAGTGCGAGCCCGTTCAAACAAAAATCCCACTTGAACGAAAAACTGAAATATGCTAAAAGGAGAAATTTTAAATTTTGTTTTATCCAAGTGCAACTGTCTACGAGTATATAATTGATCAGTACTTACGTACTTTTTACTGCCCTTAAAAAATATGGATGCAATAGCATAATAAATACATATGTATGCATGTGTGCATGTCGATCGTGAGCAAACTCGGCGTTCATCTTGCCGAAAGTTTTCTCATACCCCAGTGTATATTAAAAATTGAAATCACTGAGCCATGTGATATGCCTATGGCCTCCGCAATCTCTCCAACTTTCAAAATCCAATCGGCCAACACCATATCGTGAATTTTTTTCAATAGTTTCCGCTGTAGAGACCTTGCCTGGGTGTCCACAACTTTCGACGTCTTCCGGACACAAAGAAATTCATTAAGCCACTTTTCTACCATTGAAACTGATGGTACGGAATTTCTCTAGTATTTATCAAGCTTGACCTTGACTTTTGTACTGGTGTTTTTCCGCGAAAAACAATGCTTCAAGAGCATGATGTTAATCTCTCTCAAATACCTGACGCAGTTTGCTCAAACAAATGCCTCTTAAAATTTAATTGAAAAAATATATTATTGCGTCAATTGCCTTGCTGCCATACAATATAATTTATAAAATTTATAATTTTTAATAGATGTCCTTCGATTACTTTGACAAACGTTACTGAATACAAATCTGTATCTGTAGTGTTCATTCACTATGCCATCAACTTGAAAATATTCTGAAACTTAATCTATCCAAAAGGAAACACAGTGTGGTGCTGTCAGAAGTTATTGAGAAAGCCTTTGATCGTGTTGTGTCTATTTTTGTATTGGATGAGCTACGTGAATGGAGCATATCATCTTCTATTTTAAAACTAATTTTTTCTTTCTTGTCGAATCGTACCGTTATAGTTAAAATTGATGGACATTTTTCCAATTCACATCCTTTGAACAATGGAGTTCCTCAGAGCTCACCTCTTTCAGTAGTTTTATTTACTGCGTACATCAATTCTCTAGCTAAATCAATCCAGTCCTCACCGGATGTCGATTTTTTGGAATTTATGCAGACAATATTTTTGCTGTTTCATCAGGTTTGCCAGACATTGTTGCAGCCAACTTAATAGGTTTGAATATCGTGCTACAAACATGGGCTACTTCTCGCGGAGCTGTTATACCTGAAAATAAATCTGAGGTTCTGCATGTTTGTAGAAGGAGAAACTGCAATATTTCTAATATTCGTATTGGATCTGCTGAGATAAATTTTATAAATGAAATGAAGATTCTTGGAATTATTTTTACAAAAAATTTATTATGGAATGAGAAAATCAGACTGATTGTCGGTAAATTGCGTAAAATAATAATAATAATAATAATTTTTTGAAATTAATATGTTCCAAGAAGAAAGGTCCACACATTGAAACGGCTATAGATATTTGTAAATCCTTAACATATGGTTTGGTACAGCATGGCATATCCATTTATGGTTGGACATCTAAGACCAATGTAAATAAAATCAATACCACTTTAAATGAATGTTTTCGAACTGCTACTGGTCTATTAAAAACAACACCAATTACATCATTAAGGATTGAATCCAGATCGACAGATTTTATTTCTTTATTAAATAAAAGATCTATAAACCTAGCTTCTAGAGCAATAACAGACACTAAGGGGGGCCTCCATGATTTATTTTGGAAAACTATTCACAGCAGACATAAGAAAAAGAACGCAAGTGCAGTTGGTAAAATTTTACTTCTTTTCAAATCATTTGATATTCCACTGCCAATCAAGCCTGTATATATATCGTAGTACTGAGATGTATGTTGCTATTGATTTTAGTCTCTCAATTTTTTATAAATCTAGCACTTCACCCAAAATTTTCAAGTCTATGATCAGCAACATAATGGATAATTTCTCTCCTGAACTAGAGCTATATACCGATGGATCTTTCCAAAATGGCATAACCTCTTACTCTGTAGTACAGTATCTTAATGCTTCACACTGGCTTGTAGTAAAACAGGATCAGCTGCCGATATTTGCGGGTATTCTTTCAGCTGAACTTGCTGCTATTAACGCAGCAATTATGTTTGCCGCTCAAAAAAGGACAAAAACCATTATTTGCACAGATAGTTTCAGCGTTGCCAAGAGTATTTTTTACAACAAAAGTGGAATTTTTGATACTATTTTAAAACATCCTGACATTCATTGTCCTATTCTTATTTTATGGATACTATCACATATTGGCATTGCCGGCAATGAACTTGCAGATAGTGCAGCTAAAGAAGCTATCAATCGACCACTGATTTTTGAAGTTCCTAGTTTTCATCATATTGCGAACAACATATTCAAGGCCTTAGACAAAATACAAAAAAATCTTGAGTGGCAAAACTCTAGCAGCTTTCAGAGGCAGCACAATATAACTTATAATAGGCCTAAATATTTCAGGGACTTTACCAGAACACAATGTGTAATACTTGCACGTCTTAGAGTTGGTAAAGCATTATTTAACTGTCAACATTTTTACAATCGGATGGAACCTCTTAAGTGCAGTACTTGTCATCAAGTAATGAATGTTCGTCACCTTTTAATTGAATGTCCAATATCCAAAATAGCTAATTCACTACAGAAAATACTCGACTGTTCAGTATCTCATCATTTAATAGAAATTCTGAAATCGCTCAACAAACACAACTTATTTGATATTTAAATTTTCTTTTTTTAATACTATTTTATTAACCAAATTTTACTTAAATTAAATTACTTTATTTAAATTAACTTATGCACTAATTAAAAATCTCTTTTTTTGCGCGCAATATGGTCTAGAAACCCTGAGCTTTTCTTTTTATGTATTTTATAAATTTATTTATAAAGTATATTTCTTTAAATAAATAAATGATTTTTAATAGATGTCCTTCGATTACTTTGACGAACGTTACTGAATACAAATCTGTATCATAAAGTTAATCTATTATATTAAGACCATACTACTCGTACAACCAACCTTCGTAAAATTGGTCATTATAAACCAAACAGATGTCATCTACACTGATTTTAGTTAAGCTGTTGCTAATATAAATCATTTACATCTAATAAAAAAATTACTTATGTGGATTTCTCTGATCCTGCATTTAATTGGATTCAATCGTATTTATCAAACAGGACACAAAATGTTTTCTTTAACAACACATTATCAGATATTATATATGCTCCATCTGGATTTCCACAAGGCAACCACAATGGCCCTCCACTATTCTCATTATTTATAATGACCTGCCCCAATTCATAAAATTTTCAAATATTTTCATGTATGCTGATTATGTAGAAATGCTTATGTTAAATAATCAGTTATACGGTCAACAGCATATTCAAATGGACTTGGACTCCTTTCTTATATTGGGTTAAAACAATCCAACTCAATTGATTACATTTTGACCCCCCTTAACTTGCCATTGTACTCAGCTTCACTTGGTGTTATAGAGCTGCCTACATCAAAGAGCCGTAGAACTATGTATAGGGAGCTTTTATTTATATAAAATCTCATTAGGTGCGATATATGTATAAAATTGAATTTTATTCGGCGTACCTCAAAAATGCTGACCCGTTTAAAAGGATGTGCAACACATTTAACTAATATTTAGGATTCACTTACTACGTTTATACGCACGTCTTATTTGCAAATAAAAAAGAAGAATGTTGCCGTATAACTTTTTTATTGTAACTTATTAACTCACTTAAACAAGTCGTGAATAACGACACTATTTGCATATAAAAAGTAAGACGTTGGCACTTCATGAACGTTTTTTGTGTGTTACTTACCAAACAATCATATTTTCGTCACATGGCATCACTAATAATAACATAAGTTCTGTATGCAATTACCCGTATAAACAGTGAATTAGTTATTTGCAAATAGTTCTATTTGCAAATAAGACGTGCGTATAAACGTGGTAACTGACTCTTCTGCAAGTCCCAATGTTATAAAAACTTTAATACTTGTTAATCTAAACTTATAGCATGTCATTGTATTATACATATATGTGCGTATGTACACACATTGTTATCTTTTTCAAATACTATTAAAATAAATTGTATTTAATATCATCTTTGTCAAATGTAACACATTTTATAAATGTCTGTGAGGACGATTTCCATAGACAAATAAATAAATATATACCTACATACCGACAAGAAATCACCTCTTTGTCTGTCATAACCGACTCTATATATGTATATGGTCGCATTGATCCTACAAGGAGCATAGGGCCTCAAACCGACTGGAGATCAAATGAGCATAGATGACATTTGATCTTTAATAAAGTCCAATGTTTCGTATGTTCAAAGCACATCCCAACTTCTTGTGATTTGTTTAAGTTGTTAGTTTTTAATTTAAAATAAAGTTTTTTATTGACAATTATTACAAATTAATATATTTTGTGCCATTTACTTGGATCCTAATTTTGTATTTCACCAAAATGAAATTGTTTTTGTTTTGCATTGCGATCACAAAACGTCTAATCATGGCGAAATACAAAATTAGTTCCCTGATGATTTTTTTTTGCACTTTATGTATTTTTCTTTATGTATTTTTCGCTACATCGTTACTGAACACCAGAAAACCTGGCAGGGGCACGTTTTATACGCCCTTTCTCGATGGCTTGATGTTGTACTTCCTGTTGTCTAAGGTTATCCGGTTTTCGGACCTAGGCCTTGTTGCTTATAGGCCTTAAAAACTTGTACGTTGCTATGGATGAAATAACAGCGCAACAGACGCGCTAGCAACTAAATTAAAGGTGGGTTCGCCCGCTCGTCTGTATGGGTAATATGGTTTTACAACACATTGACCATTGGCCGGTTACAAGGTTACTACCAAATCCCTTAACGGGCGTACAAATAAGTATTTAAGGTATGCCTTATGTTCACACAGAACCTGAAAATGGAAGGTTTGTTGAACACAAGACCGACCAGAGATCATATCTGGTAACCAGTAGCCTCTAGGCTTTGTCCTACGCTGGTTATTAGTGACGACACTACTACGGGTCACGTGATGACTGCGGTTGAAGCACAATGATACGCGAGAAGAGTTGTATATCAGATGAGTGGATAGGCAATGTGGTGCTAGTGATCGGATTGTAGATAGTCTCTTCATGCCGTTGATATTCGGTAGGGCGAGTGGTCCATGATAGGTGGACTCTTCAGTGGCTGGGCCGTTGGGGTGGTGGAAGGAGTTAGCTACAGTACTTCAGCAAATCTTCTATACATACCTCTGTACCTGTAGAGAGTTTGCTACAATATCGGTCCTGTCTGCGGCACATGTAAATCCTCCATCTTTTTCCACACAGTGTGTAAAGCATCATCAGGTTGTTATATGACAGGTGCTGACGTTAAATACTTAAGATGATGTACCACCAGAAAGAAATCTCTTACTTTATGTTCACATGTAGTCAATGTAATGGTCTTTCTCAATGAAACGACTATCGCTTGTTTCATTGCTCTAAATATATATCGGGAAATGGTAAAAAAGTTCAAAAACCGATTTTCAATTTTGCGATGAACCTTTTGAATTTCAATTTTCAAAATCGATTTATCCTGCCACAATATCGATTTTTTAGAGTTGGTTTAAATTTCATGTAAAAGAGCAAATGAATGTATGTCGTAATTTGAAGTGAGCACTACTGTGTATGAATTTAAAAAAGTTCTGTTTTCAGAAAAATTTTATGCCAAAGTGTGAAATAGATGATATTAATTCCAAAAAATTATATCGCCGAAATGGCCACTTCCCGTGTTGATACATATTTGTGTCCATTTTATGGCATTTGAATTTGCTGCTCGCAAACATCTGGCTCCAAATTGGTGACATCTTCCTCAATGATGGCGATCTGGAGGGCCAGTTCTAGTCTCCACAACAGGAGATCATTTGATCTGGAAATTGGAAATTAGTACCCTATTTTTTCTGGAGTGCAGATTGCAATTTTTTTCCAACTGGCACCATATATACTTAGTAAAATATTATGTATTCAATGGGAGTCTTGTCCATTATCTGAACTCAATAGGCATTCGAATGTTATTATCCATGTGGAATAAGCATTTAATTGATGCACTTAACGGAGATGTCAGCAACATTTTTAAATGCTTTTACGACAAAACTTTTATTTACCACGGCACCGACCTGAGTGCTACTTGGATCAAAACGCTGTATTACTCATCTGATTATCGCAATTTTTTTATAAAATCGCTCACGATAAGCCGATTGCACAAACTCGATGGTTTTATTAATCGAAATGAAATATCGATCGGAAACGAAATAAATTTGTAATTCTAGTATATACACAATACAATTTGCTGGTCACCGTCGTCTGTTCAATAGAAAAGGTGAATTTTGAAATTGCTCAGGCTACGTGCATTCGATTAGCAATTTTTTTTCTCGAACATATGTTCGTGGCAAGTGTGACAATATAAAAAGAAATCGGTAATCGAATGCACGTAGGCCGATGAATTTCAAAATTCACATTTTCTTTTGAACAGACCACGTGTGTATTTGTCCTGATCTGCAAAAATATTTTGTTCTTAAAACCACAGAAACTTATTTTAATTAAATTTATCCTGTTCCGTATTCATTAGAATCCATTTTCAGCACTTGTGCTCTGCTATAAACAGATAGAAGTCATCACAGGACCTTCGTTCCCATGTATATGTTCATTATATATAAGTACATGAGTATTCAAGTACATATGATGTATTCACGTGTTTAACTCGTTTAAATCATATTAATGGTAAATCCGAGTAAGAAATACTATTTTCATTGTTTACTGATCTCTTATTTTCATTGATGACTTTTTAGAATTGAAACTTTTTTGTTGGCTGTTGCTCATCTAAAAATATTTTTAGGAAATTTTTTTACAAATTAATGAGAATTTTTCCATGACAATCCAATACCACAAAATGCAACAAGCAAACCATAATATTATTTTTTATTGCTTTCGCTTTTAGACTTTGTTACTTTTTTGTCAACTCATATTATACAGATACTTGCGGCCAAGAATAAAATTTCGTGCAACAGCAGTTGCATGGTTTTTATATATGCAAGTCCATATATATACATTTTACTTAATTTATATTGACGAAAATGCTCTCATAGTTGCCAATTTATAAAATTAATAGTTTAGTTGTTGTATTTGACCTTTTTTCTTTAATTTTTCAGCTTTTTACAATTTTTGTCATTGTTCACTGTTCGCACTACATTAGTATTCCTACATAGAAGCATACGTTTAATTTAATATCCTGCACATATCCTGCAGCAGTAACAATGTGCCTGTGTCGATGTGCAATGCAAATTTTGATTTTTGTATTCTTCTGTACCTCTGGAGTGAAACTAATGGCATCTTTGTTGTTGCTGCTGTAGTTGTTGTTGTTGCATTTATTTCTGCTGATGATGGCGGTAATATTTTGTGTTTTTTGTGAACAATCTTGTCTCTCTGTGTGTGTGACATTTTCTTTTACCCTGCAGTAGAGCTGAAAAAATTTACGGAATGTTGCACATATTAAAAATCTACTGCGGCAACAACTACATACAACAGCGAAAGCATAAAGATGAAGGTACATAACACGCGTTACACGCGTCAGCGCGTTGTGGACTCCTGTCAAAAAAGTTGAACTAGAGTATTTTCATATAACAAGGTACATAAAAAAGTCGGCAACGCGTCTAACGTTAACTTTCAACTGTTCACGCATCATGTTTAAAAATGGCGGCTACTCAGCTCATATTATGAAGCAAATGTGGTTACCAGCTGATTGAGTATGAACAAATATGAAGCGTGTTGTGTAACTTGACGCGTATAACGCGTAAAAAGTTTACAACGCGCGCACGCGTGTTATGTACCTCCCCCTTAAGATCTATACACTTCTGACAGATTACACTATAGTACACTATAGCCGAATATTATGAACAATATTAAGGACAGTTTTCGAAAACTGCCACATTCTAATTAAACCGTTTTCATTGGTTTACCGACCAATGAAATGTCGGCGGCATATGAACAGGTAAACAATACATTTTTGAAACTCGTTAAACGATAAAAACCATTTTTTTTTCTAATTTCAAAAATTAGGTGAGCGGCCGTTCTCGAATGAAATTTATAGACAGTCCAATGAAAACAGAACTATCGATCGTTCGATTGTTTGCCAATTCCAGGTTATATGAGTAACTTGTCCACATTCATTCCGGATATTCCTACTGCCACTTCCTAATTGGCGACTCGACTGAAGCTCTCGTTGAAAACAAGGCTTAGCATGAGCCAAACTTGCCGAATAAGAATGCTCCTGCTCTAATGTTCCTTTTCATTTAGTTTCTATAGTATACAAATTCCTGCACTTTTGATGTACACAGGAACTCATACATACATACATATTTTTGTAAATGCTTGCGTATTTGTTTGGAAGAGGGAAAACTCCTTTGTTTATTCGCTCATTCTTTTGCCCGTTGGATTCTTTTACATTTTATTTAAAGGAAGGTTCGTTTTGCACAGAAGGATTCCCATGTGGAAAAACATTTTTGCATCAAAATGGAGGCACTGCGGCTGATGTGCTATGAAATTTTTGACGTGCTCTTGCACAATACTTAAACGTGCAAGTTTTTAAACAGGGTGACAAAAATTTTGCATTCAATGAAATAGTTCCTTCTTCCGCTCCGGTTAACCGGATTTTCCTTTATTTTTAACATTTAATTATGTTTCCAGGTAATGCACTCTCAACTTTTGAATTGTTTTTAAATACAACTAATAAAGTTGTCTCTATTTTGGACAAATGATTGATGACAATTTCTAAGTGTGTTTGAGCATTATTTATTTTTGAAAATATTTAAAGTTTATTTTGAGTAAATGATGTTAATAACAAAGTAAGAAGGGCGTGGCTTACGCATTGCGCACTGCGGGAATTGAATTCCAACGATGCTTGCTATCGTGAATCAACTTAAATTTCCATTTCTCCTGTTCTGTAACATAAGCGTGCAGTTTCTTCCGGGTGGGCCAATAAGCCCATGACCTATTGAATTTTCCTTCCAACAGCCATCTGTCAAAATTTAACAAGCTGCATCATTTAGTTTGTGCTTGATTACCGCGTAGTTTGTCAAAAAAGAGAATTTCGAGTTCTCATTATGAATTTTATTTTGCGGAAAAAAACCACTCAAATCAAGGCAAATAAATAAAAAAGGAATTCTGCACCATCTATTTCAACGGTAAAAGAAAGTTACGGAAAATTGTGTTCAGCGGCGAAGCTCATTTCTGGTTGAATGGACACGTGCACCAGCAAAATTGCCCTATTTGGTGTGAAGATCAGCCAGAAGCATTGAATCTCGAAAAATGCACTGTTTTATGTGGATTATGTTGCACTTTTTCAAAGACGACGAAGGCAGGAACGTTACTGTGAATAGAGGGCACTACCATGCGATGATTACAAATTCTGTTTTGCCCAAAATAGAAGAAATGGACTTGGCTGTATGTGATTTCATCAAGACAGTGCCACATGCCACACAGGACGCGAAACAATGGCCCACTTGAGAAGCTAGTTCGTTGAACAGTTTATTTTACGTTTGCAGCCGGCCGATTGGCCACTATGACCATGCAATTAAACACCTTTAGACAATTTTTTGTTGAGCTATGCTTAGACTCAGGTCTAAAGTCCTCCACGGTTGATACATTGGAGAGTGTATGTCGAAATTGGGCCCAGTGTATGGACCATTAAAGGCGTAGGCGCGGTCAACATTTACATGACATCATTTTAAACATTGGCTTACATAGATCGTTCTATCGACTCAAATAAAGATTTCATACATTTCTCTAAACATTATGTTTGATGTAATCATAACCACTATCATAATTGATTAAAAAAAATAAGTTCCTAAAAATATACATGAAAACATTAATCCAGTATGCTTAGATTGGATTCACACCATGGATCTTTTCTATAAATTTGTTGCATGCAACTTTTTTTTATTCGCTGATAGGAGGGATGTCGAAACGAAAGATACAGCATATAAACACTTAAAAGATTTCTTACAACATTTTTTTAACTCAACCTTATATTAGCATATAGGTACAGTTTCATGCAACAAATTTCGCGAACATGATGCCAATTGTAAATGCAGTCTCAGTGTTGAATTTCTCCTGGCAATTCAATTAATTTTTATCAACTTATCCCCAATTTGCGATTTTCATGTCAAACAAGGAGCTGAGGGAATACCCCAGGTATTTGGTAAAGATAGACTTGTTATTGTATTGTGGAACATATTTCCTTCCGCGATATAAATGTAATATGTACACATTTCCACGCATTCACCTTTATCTTCCATGTTCAAGCTCTTTCTTCAACAACGAAATGTATTTATGCAACTAGCGGGCACGGATGTATCATCAACAAATGTACATATCAACATTCAAGTCAAAATTATAGACTAATGGCGTGTCGGAGTCATGCATCAATCTGAAATGTGACTCAAAGTGCTGCCTTACAAAACATCTGTTCCTATTGGCTGCAAAAGTTCACTTCAGTTTATTCTATCGTGCCAAACTCTATCCAAGGATTAGAGTAAATGCAGAGCAAAGTTTTTTTTCGAAAACAGATCCAACCACATTTACTAGACCTGTGTCGGTCACGAACGAACGGATCAAATTGAACGAATCTCTCAACTGAACGAAATGATCCGCTCTTTTTCTTATCACTTTGTCGTTCGTTCGTTCGTTTTCAGGAGTCTTGTCGTTCATGTTTTTTGCTTCTGTCATGTTTTGTGCTGTATTTTTATGTCTTTTCAGGGTTGTTTGAGTACATTTTATTTCAGGCTTAAATGATATGTAAATATGGTGGGGTGTCATAAAGCCATAGGACATAAAGCCATATGGCGTCAAGTTCCATTCCATTGAGACATAAGGGCATATGCCATTAAGTCTCAATACAATTGGACTTAATGCCATAAATGTTTTCCGAAAATGAGACATACAGCCATATATTGAGCATCGGTTTCGCTTACAAACTTTTTCTGTATAGCCGGGCTGAAAATTTTCCTACTCTATGGTATTTCGAACACCGGCTTCGCTAACAAAATATTTCCCTCCTTCAACCTTCAGGCATGGTATAGAAATCATTTTATTTTAACTAATTAAAGAGCTATTATTTGGAGTCATCTAATGGAAGTTATTTAGTTAGGACTTATTTCATTATTTTGGAAAATTTTTGGTGAGCGGAGCCGGGGTTTGTTATACACAGGCCGGGATGGCTCAATGATCTCTCTATGTTATATGGAACAGCGGCTTCACTAACAAAACATTGTCTGTATAGCCGGCCTTTGGTCATATATCTATGATATATGGTACGATATCAAAGTTAAGGACCTCTTTCATCGGGAGTTACCTGTTATACCATATAGGTTAAAACAGTTAAACAGTGCCCGGGTGCAAATATAATTTGTATTGGGAGTTATTTCATTTGGTTGTTATTTTACGGTACCGGAAAATTATAGTGGAAAACTATTAATTTTTCCTTCTACAAAATGTTCGCAGTTTTAATTCCTGGAGCCTAGAAATTAAGGATTTTTTTAAATCATTAATTTCATAGATAAATAGGTATATTAAGTAAAATGAAGCATTTGTAACGCAAATCATCAAATGGGACATAAAACCATAATGGCTTTATGTCCCATTCCACTAAAATTGATATGAGACTTAAGGCCATATCAAAATTATGGCTTTATGTCCGTTTGAATTGAGACATAACGCCATTATGGCTTTATGTCCTATGGCTTTACGACACCCCTCCGTAAATATGTATGTAAATTTTTCCTAGTATTTGATAAATAAAAATTTTTTGTTTAGTAAAAAAAATTTTGTTTTTTTTAATATCTTTTTTGTGCTCTAAATTCGTAGGCTAATATTTCTATTCCGATCAACTTCATGGTAACAAAAGATCAATGTACGTACATATGTACATGGAAATTAAACCCTCAATGAATGACGAACTCATTGCCCAGCCCGAGCGCTTAAAAATAAATATAAAAACATTGACACATTCTTGAATTAATTTTTTATATAAAATGAAAATAAGAATTAGATGTCATTTAATTAAAAGACACAGTCTGAAATTGTTTACATTTTATTTTGATTTGCTAAGTATATGTACTTTTCGTTCAATTCAATCGTTCGTTCATTGGTTCTAAATGGAACATTTAAGAAATGACCGATTGAACGAAGATGAACGAACGGATCTTTTTTAATCATTGAACGAAAAGGAGCGGTCACTAAAACGAACGATTTGGCACAGCTCTAACATTTACAGGTTGTGTGTTTTTTCAATAGTGCTTGGTTTCCTTGTTGAACCATACTCGTCCATCTATTCTTGTTTTTTCAAGCATCAACACAAATTGCGAAACTATTTGACTTACCTGCAGACGAACCTGCAACGTCGTAGGCTAGTGACTACAACAGCGTAAGCAGTTTCTCAAATATCTTTGATATAATAAATAGTAACCTTATGGGCCTATTTGATACCTTTCCTGGCTTAGAGATCATACTAGTTACCTAAACCTTCCATTTTGCCATAAATTATATTACAATTAGAAAAATTATTTTCTCTGTTATACTAGGTATCTCCAAAATTTTTTTGTTACTAATTTTATCCACAGAGTTTCGTTGAATTCAAACCAACAATAGCATTTGCCATCTAACGAATATCGACTGTGTGGCGTGAATACTATTTAAAAGAAGTTAATGAAAGAGTTAATTTTTCGGTATAAATTTTGCTCAATCCCTGTTCAGACAATGCATCGTATACTTTGAAGTCATCTAGTTGCATGCCATAGTGAATAATCTGTTTGTGATGTTGCGTCGGGTTGTAATAACTAGCCTAATCATTTGACATTAAATTATATAATTTGATTTTTTCTACGTCAAAATTGATTCACTTTCATGATTTCTGTGGAAGTTCTTTTTTACGGAACTTTTTCCAAAAAACTTTTATTCTCCCAGACACTTCCTATATGTATGTACTCCTATTGTCTTCGTTCCATTACTATTTTACTTTGACAGTTAAACATGTCATGTTGAAGTAATATTCCGAGATTCGGCTCCAAAGGAAACTGCAAAGAATAGGACTCAGAAGTAGTGTAAGATTCGGATCAATTCTACTAATTTGCAAGATATTCACTTCTATATTCCTATTCACCGACTTCGAAGCTGTATTCATTTTGTATAGAATATTAAACGTTTTTCATTTTGTTGCGATTGTACATATATTAAATCTTGATTGGTTATGTCGCCCTAGGAATGAGCTTCACAATTGGAAACCGTGTAAATTTGCCAGTAGTAACGATATCTTTTTCCTCATGTGAAGGTAAATCGATCATTTTTTGATTGAAGAAAAATAATGCTTTTTAAGGAAATAAGTTTTTTTGTAATGAAAGAAAATATATGAAACCAAGTTTTGTAGAAGAAACATGTTCTGATTTATATCTCAAAGTTAAATAATGTCAATTAATTTAATTTGTTAGAATATTTTACTTTCAGTCTGTAAATGCAAAAGTTCCCTACATATTTCACTACTTTGTTGCCGTTTCCATCATTGTCGTTGCAAATTCGGTAGCAAACTTTCTGTTTACTTTTAGGAAACTAGTGAATGGGGCAGATAGTGACTTAAACAGGCCGACAGTTTTCTAGCAGACAGCATTTCAGTCAATCAGTAAGGCAGCTGCTGCTTTGCATCTTCCTTTTTCTAAATACATACATACATGTATGTGCACACATACATGCACACATGTCCATGCATAAATACATAAGTACAGGTACATGTGTGTGTTGTGTGTGTATGCATTTAGAGGTATGAGGTCAAATTGTGTACGTTCCAGCCAAACCAGCACAGCGTGAAACGTTATCACAGGATAATATTTTGCATACTCCGTATGAGCGAGCAACAACATGTGATGTTTTGAAAATGAAAAAGGCAAAAACAAGGACAAAAATAACAACACAAAAATACGATGAAAACAAACAAGGAAACCATATTCTGGAATTAAAGTTTTCATAGTTGATAACAGCGAGTGGATGTGTTTTGAGCGTGCGGTGGTGGGAGAAGCAGGGATGTCAGTATAATATAGTGTTCGTTTTCCACACCGCATGTACATGAATACACCTCCTCATGACCAGACATACACACTTACTTATGTGTGTATTTATATACGCAAATATGTTTGGTTTAATGATGTGATAGTGTAAAGGATGTAAGTTAATGAAAAATTTTGATGTTTATGACATTGACATTTTATATCGATTTTTTCACTTATATACATACATGCATACACACATATAGTACATACATACATACATACGTAAATACTTTTATATATTGTGCAAATTCCATAAAGTCTTTCTTTTAGTTTTATATTTTTATCATTTTTGCTGGTGTTGCACTCTGTATATGTAAATTTCTTTTGTGTTTTACGAAGTTATCTGAGGTAAAATTATAAATTTTCTTTCATATATTTGCATGTAAATTAGTATTTACACAAGCACACATACTAAGCAAACAGCAACAACCTCAAAGCCATTTTATAATACAAATCTAATTTTGATCCTTACATTCGTATGCCACAAACGGGTATAATTTGGGAAGGAGTATAGTATACGAGTACGAAGACAAAAATAAAGATGTGCTTTACGTGAGCGCCTGCTTTTCGTATGTAATTATATGTGAATGTCAGAATTGACATTTCATAAAAAGCTTATGAACTATGATGTGTCTCGAGTAAAGTATAATTTTATATATTTTTTGTTTTTGTTCTTTCATAACGAAAGCCTTAAATCTAAATAAAGTGGGGAGGAAATCTTTCACTTTCAGACGTTGTAATTGAGATCATTACCTGTGTATACTAAAAAAATACATATTTCCATCAGAAAACATTAAGGCCACAACATGCTATGAACATTATCTTCTCACTCGAATGCCACTGTATTATCGAATTAAAAAATAAGCGATAAATTAAGCGGTATTTCAACCTGGTTAGAATACTACAAAATAACATAAACGATACAGACCCTCTATGTAAACAGGGGGTATCCAAACTAACCTGTACACGCTAATACAGTTCATCGGACAAACGCGACGGAAGATCGAAACAAAATTTTGTGAACACGCGAGGGACTGCGACAAGTGGCTAAGGAAACATATTTAACAAGGACTGCATGCCAGGATACATTAAAATGCTGCATTTATAGCATAAAGGATGGCGGCTGGATGTATGAGAAAACATGGACGTATGAGAAAACATGATAATTGAAATAATAAAATTTTTATTTAAGCTGCCGACTTTAGTGTTCATTCATGTATCCGATTTGGGTTCTCATGTGATTATATTTGCTACGGAAAACATATTCTAGGAATGCTTCATACGCAATGTGACCTGGAGATTTCTATTTTTAAATAATTTTAATAATATATTTTTCATAACATTTGATGTTGGCATTGTACAGATTGTTGAAAAAGGAAAAACAATATTTTCATTTAAGTCATTATATCTTACAATACGAGAATAATGGACAAAAAAATCCTCCTTGTTATTTGTAACACAAGTTGATGCAAAATAATGTCATAATTTGAATTGGCTGCCAGATATTTTGCGAGCAACAATTAAAAATGCCGTAAAACGAGCCCAATTATGCATATAAGGATGCATATATAAATATTGTTTAAAATATTTTTATACATACAATAGTAATTGGGCTACTGAAGACCCCAATACAACAAGACTTGACCAAAACAACAGAAGACCCCAGAAACGAATAATTACAGATTACGACGCATATAGAGAAAGAACACTTTGAAATAGACAATGCTAAGCGAGAGAGTGACAATTTGATCAAGAGGATTACCAAGGCCCACAAGCGGACGCAGACAATTTAAAAGCTAGGGAAAGGAACACTAAATATGGCACGTAGCCGAAACCGGTCTGCTTACAAACTAAATTAAAGGCAGGAAGAAGGAAATTCGTTCCAAATTCAAGCAAACCTCGTCGAAAAAAGTTTAACACGCTAAATAATTTATGAATCAAGGCCAGGAGATGCTTCATTTCTTAAGTTACCCAAACTATATTTAATCAGTAAATGGTAAAACTTCCCACAAGGAAAAGAAGTCGTAAATACTCCTATAATATATCCAAATTGAATAGAAGATTAAGGAGGTTACTTTTCCCAATATAATAAAGACAGCTTCCGAATCGCTGAATATGAATAAAAAATTTGAATAGTCGGAATGGGAAGCCTACATTAAAATCATTAAAATTGATCACAATTCTCATTACTTCTGGATCCTAAACTCAGCATTATCGTAACTTTTTTAAGGTCTTTGTTTTTGGTACTGAATGGGAATGATTTGGAGTTACAGCTCTAATATCTTTTATCGGACTTCTATTGATGTTTGAAGAGTGTTTGGTATAAAAATATATTTAACTTTGTAATTAAAGTGTAATCCTTTAATAAAGAGATTAATTATGGCATCTATTTTAAATATTATAAACAGCAAACCGTTCTTGGAAGATGCACTTCTTTTGAGAACTGAGGATGCTAAGCACACCCAGGTGGGTCTACCCCTATGTGTACATATTTTTTTCTATCAAATAGTTGGGACCATCGCAATAAATAGATACGACAATAAATTAAAAATAAATCTTGCCCAGTTACAATTTATAAAATTATGGAAACGATCCAGTCGAGTAATTTGTCAAGGAAGAAAGATATGGTAGGAAAACTTAATACGAGGGTAGTTTCAGGACCAAATTAACTAGGTAACAATTCTGAACTTCGCACATAAATTACAAGAATTCTAGAAAAGGCCTAGAGTTAGAAGTCAGCATACGCCAACTAAAATTGGCAATAATGTTCAAACCATTAGATAATTTCTAAATACACTTTTATTTATCTGTAACAATAGATAACATACTTATATTTTCAATGATAACAAGCTACATGTACAAAAAGGACTTCCAGAGGTAGCCGATTTTTTTAGGGGAACTATTGGAGATCCACTGAAGGATTGTCTTATTTTACCCAAAAATATGAATAATATGCCGTGGCTTGTCTTTTATTATAACCGAAGGCAAAATAATGGAAAATATTAACAATATTTAATTCTCTACACTAGAATATTAAATCAACCATTGAAAGACAATACGACTACAAGCTTCGTTATTTAGATATTTAGCAATTAGATGGAACGTAGTTTATTGATGGAAAAACGAATTTATAGAAAGAGTTATAGAAATCGCCAACAAAGGCTCCAAAGAGAGATTAAAAAGAACTTTGAAATAAATCTGTTGGTGGGAAGTGAAGTACACCAAGTCACATTTTTCAGAATACATTTATTGGTTCCGTAGACATCGTTGACGAAAAATTTTGGGGAACAAATTTCTCATTAAATTTCTTTTCTTCTCAACTTAATATAAGCGTCGAGTTGCGAGAATGTCCTGCACTGTCAATAACACTTTTATGTAAAAAATTTGAAAATATTCCGAATCTAATTTCGGTGAGTTTCTATAAAAAAAAACATGAGAATTATGTTTTATATATAATATAATAACAGATATTTTAGGTAAAATTTCTTATAAATATTTACTATTATTATTATCCTCTGTACTATTTGAGGTTTCGTTAATCGAATAATTTCAGATTAGCAGGTGATTAGCCTGCGTCATTTAATCCATTTTGGGACTATACAATATTCTAAGACATTTTATGAGTTTTTCACTGGAATACTTTTCGGACTTAGGCGTTGCACACAATTGTGTATAATTCTTTGTAACATATGCGGAAAACAAAAGTGCATGCACAAGGAAATATATATAAGCTCCAGTCGATTCTTTCAGGAGCATAGGGCTTCGATAATGATAAGGCAAAACTTCTGATTGGTTCTACTTGGTGAATTCAGTGTGGTAATTATCAATTACACACAAACCTCCACGTGGAAGCCCATGGGCGATAGTCTTGACACACGTCAAACATCGGGGAATAGTTTGGGCGGTTGCAAGGTGGGCGTCTGTTGTTATATATGCTAAAGAAATGTATTTTATATTCAGCCAGCCTGTTGGGTAGATGGCAACCCCGTCATCAAACTAGGATGCAGTATGCTAATCACCTGCTTATTTGAATATATCCAATTAACGAAACCCCAAATAACACTAAAATGACCTATGCTCCTGAAAGGAACGAGGGGAGCTTATATATATTTACGGTCTAATTCATAAACGCACAATAACAGCTTTATAAGAAATTAATAAGAGAAATTTGAAAAAAGAGTATTCATAAACGTTTAATAGTCTATTAATCGCTTCATAACACTGTTTGAAATTAGGAATTTTTATTGTAGCCATTACCCTACTTTAACAGTTCAATAGAGTGAAATAATGAGAGACTTCAGAGCAATTAAAAACTTTCCTGGCGTTATTGGTGTAATTGATGGGACTCACGTTCGCATCAAAAAAACCGAAGATGACTTATCCCAATATTATATTAACAGGAAGGGCTACTATTCCACTCGGAGTGACGACGAAGTATGTGTAGTTAAATGGATGGATACAAAAGCAGTCACTCTGCTATCCACTTGTTCAGGTAGCGCCCCTGCTGATACCTGCAAGTGTTGGTGCAAAAAAGAAAACAAAAAAAAATTTAAATAACCCGCCCAGCTGCTGTGGGGAATTATAACACATGCATGGGTGGCATAGATTTGTGTGAGAGATTAATAGCTTACTATCGAAGCAGGATGCGTACAAAGAAATGGACTGTACGATCCTTTGCTCACTTTTTGGACTTAGTTGTGGTTAACTGTTGGATAATGTACATCCGCTGTTGTGCCCAAGAAAACATAAAAGCAAAAGATAAACTTGGATTGCTTCAATACAAAATAAATCTGGCCAAAGCTATGATGGCGGGAGAGTTTCTCAAGATTTTTCACATCTTGGTTCAAAATCACGCCCTAGTACAAGCATATCTGCCACAACCAGTCAGAATTCTGAGGACGATCCATGTGAAAGTCCAAGCGAGCCCCCTACAAAGAAACATCGTGCGGTGGTTCCACATCCTCAACCAGAAATTCGTCTTGATAATGTAGGCCATTTACCACGCGTTGTCGTACCATTTGCTCAAAATGTAACATTTACTTATGTACATACATACATACATACATATGTATGTATTCTAAAAACCAATTGCTTTGAAAACTACCACACTGTTAAGAGCCTAGGTACTCAATAATTATATGTATAGATCTGAGGTGCACACATGCGCACCTACATTTTCCACTATTTCAAATAAAAAATTAAAAGAAAATCACATAGAACTATTTTATTTGCTGCCCAAAGAGTAAACAAAATATACAAAATATGAAAAAAAATACTTGAAACATTATAGTGATGCACAAACAAATGCAATCAGGTGGGTACCTAAATCGTTCAACGATGAAAAAACTAACGTGTTTAGGCACATTTTTTATAAGAGATTTGTACTTTATAATTTCGTTTGTAGAAAATTATTTCTAAAACTTTGTTTTTTTTAGCTTAATATATGTAATTACAATCGATTCCAAATATTTGTTGTTATTTTTTGTTGTATTTGAACCAAATACTCATATAACCCATTTAAATTATTTGTATCACTAAACATAAAATGAGAGAGGATTTTGTACATGGTTGCCAACAGCATAGATAAATCTGATAAGAGAGTTTAATTGCTAAAGCAGCGCTATTAATCGTTTATGAATATAAAATTTTATTGCATGTTAATAAATCGAAATATGTTTAATAACTATTCTACAGTTTAAGGCTGAAATAAAGAATTTTTATGAATTAGACCGTTAATATATATATAAGCATATATATAAATTATATATATATATATATATATATATATATATATATATATATATATATATATATATACATATATATATATATATATATATATATATATATATATATATATATATATATATATATATATATATATATATATGTGTGTGTGTGTGTGTGTGTGTGTGTGTGTGTGTGTGTGTGTGTGTGTGTGTGTTTGTTTGTTTGTTTTGTGTATACTAAATTGAATGCTTTAAATATCAATATGGTTTAAGCCCACTGATGAGCGAAACCCACAACAAACAACAATTTCTTTCTCTTTTATATTAAACATATCAGCTGATTGATCTGATATCAAAATACTTGCTTTAGAGTCTTTACAAAATATAAACAAAACATAAAAAATAATAACGCTTCCTCATATTTTTTAGTTTTGTTGGTAATTTCCGGAGTCCCGTGAAGGACAGAAATATTTCTTGATTCCCGCATATCAAAAAGTTATTTTCTGGATATAACAATTATGTCACTAATCCATGTGGTTAAAATATGATATAGGCTATATACTAATTTATAATTTATATTTTTATTATACACTGGTATATAAGCCTGTCCATGACATCAATCAATATATGTTTTTAATATAAAAGCAAGTTAAAAATAAAGGCTTGTATTAAAAACAAATTTTGGAAGTTTAGTGCGGCTTTATTAAACAAATTTATATATAGGACTTCGTAGTATATATGTATATATGGCAGGCATAATCAGGCCTAAAAAATTTTGTAAATAAATACATACCTTTTATCATGCACGCCATTCCCAGACCAATTACAAAAAATCCAACTACGTCTTCGTTGGGTTATTTGTCGCGGCTGGTACTATAAATGTGTCAATTTTCAGCTTTCTACACCGACTGATGTGTAGAGAAAGTTCTGGAATGGCAAACTAATGAGGAAGGTGTAAAAACTGTATAATCTCCACTCCCCGCAGCCCCCAAACCGAATATCAAAAACCCGGCTTCATTAGGTTCTTCGTCGCGGTTAGTACTATAAGTATACCAATTTTCAGCTTTCTAGGCCAACTGATGGCTTCAGAAAGTTCTGGAAAGACAAAAAAAATTTAGGGAAATTACATATGTAGATATAATTTATAATTATAATTTTATTATATTTTATCGCAATTTTGAAATTAATTTTAAGAGCAAGAAAATATATTTTTTTTTAACTTTTGTACCTCAACAAAATTTTTAATGCTCCTACACAAGTATATATCGTCCTGAATTTATATAACTATGTGCATGCAAATGCACGCATACATACATACTTGTATGGAAGTAGAAGCAAATGACAAATTGACAACAATACTGGCAACAATTCTGCAACAACATCAAATATGTGCATAATATACCAAAAAAATATCGCAACATGCAAATTTATTTCGACGCTGATGAATTTTTTTACAACAATCCTATGGAAAATATCACTCTTCACAATTTCCTTTGTCAATATAAAATGCGGCAATGTTGTAGTAATCAACCAGAAAAATAAGTAAAAGCGAATGGCAAAAGAAAATCAAGCAAAATCGTTACCAGGAGTCAATTTGAAATTCAATGACATTTTTTTATCTTGTTTAACGTGATCTTATCGCGGCTGTTGACGACATTAACACTTTCTATAGAAAATTATGATGATGACAATCATGACGACGTTGTTTATTTTTCCTTTATTTTATCGCAAACACACAGGATATCAACATAAAAAAAACAGATGCCACTGCTCATGATACAAACAAATACTGAACAGAAATTCACCACAAGGCAGAGAGGATTCACCATAACTTATGCTCTCAAAGTTTGTTCTTAACTTAGTGGTAGTGACGAAAAAAGCTTTACGTGTGTTTTTAAGACGTGTTGCAAGATGAATCCGCTTTGCATTGTCAGTCATCGCAGCTTCTTCATCACGGACAGTTCTAAAATCGCTTCACAAAACTCCATATCTTTTCCACAAAAAAATAGAAGAAAAAATATAGAAAAAAAAATCAAAGAACAAAAATAGAATATATATTTTGTTTACCAACCACCTCTCCCACCCTTCTCACTCCCTTTAATATAACGTGTGTACAACAGTGTTTAGCAGAATAAACAGAAAGGAAGAGGAAATTCTAAAATTGAAAAATAAGAAACGATAAAATTGCAACACGACTGATTGATTGAAAGACGGTTGGCATGTCAGCCATTTGGTTTGAATTAAAATAAAGTGAATGTGTAAGTGAACGCAGCGTCTTTTATACAGAATCCTGTGAAGTTTTCGAACCATGGATGTTTAATAAAATGTATGTTTTTGTTTATACAAAAGAAATAATAATAATAAATAAACAATAAAAATTTCGAGTGTAGCAAAAATATAAGATGATGATGTAAAATTTTTAAAAAGATCAAATATTCATATACCAAAGAAAATTTAAAAATCTTGTTTTAATTATAATTAAAGTCCTTATATTTAAATAACATCTGCATCGTTGATATATAAGTATGTATATATATAAGGTCATTTCATTCATGCGGCAATAATCTAAATTGTCGTTATATATTCTGTCGCAAAGTGTCATCAAGGAAATGAGCATCGTCATATTTATTCATGAATTGTTTATGTTTCTGACACAATTCGGTCAGTTGGTCGTTGACATGTACATATGAATTTATAATTAAAAGTTTTTTAGTGTGCGTGCGCGTATGTTAAAGTGTGTGTGTGTGCGTGTGTGTGTTTGTCTATATGTGTGTAACGACGTAATTTTGTCACATGTTACCCATAATTAATGATTAAAATACAATCCCCACCTTGGCCATACAATCAGCATCCTGCCATAAATTTGTTCGTTATTTGTAATTTGCAACTCTCATTTTATAAAAATAGCCGCCTTCGTAAATGTGCTTTTTGCCGACAAATCTAGAATTGTCAGTTGTAAGAATACGTGTGTGCCAGTGTTTGACTCGGTGTTGCTACGAAAGCGATTTTAAAGCTTAAATATCATGAAAAGTTTGCTAAAACTGCTAAAGGAATATGGAAGATAATCTTTTAAAGAAAATACTTAAAAGAATAATAAAAAGGATTTTTTTTGCTCAGTTAAAGACTTTGAGGTGTGCATTGGAAGTATTGCTTTTTAGCAATTTATGTGAATATTGCGAATATTTAAAAATGTTATTACTTTATCACAAACTGAGACTTCAATTTTCTTTTTTAATAAATAGTGGCGTCAAAAGTGATCATTAAAAGAAAAATTTCATGAGAACAAAAACTCTCCAACATATATATCTTTGAATTCGAAATTTATGTGGTTTCAAAACGAGTAAAACTAACGAAAATTTAACGAAAACCAAGTCTGAATGGGTGTGGTTTAATCAATAATTTATTTTATTCGGATCATTGCCGGTATCTCAATCTTTAGACTTCATGGTTCTTTAACGTTGCTTAGAAATTATTTTCTTGCACATGAGAGAGCTAAAGTTTTGAAAGTTTGACTGTATAAAGATAAAGTTAGAATTTTCATATACATATAATAATAAACACCTTGATCCTCCTCTGCCGCTGCTAGTTTTTCTTAAGGACTATCTAAAAGATAAAATAAAGCTTTGGAAAATTTTCACTCGTACATGGCCCACAATTGTTTGGTTTCATTAGGTTCTGTGGAAAGTTCATGAAAACATTAAAAACAAACTTTTGTCTTGTATTACCCTTAAAACAAATGAAAGTCTGTAATAAGTAGGGGAAATATGTTTGTTTTTATTTGTTTGAAATTTCTTAAAGGATATTATCACTTATTGTCATCTTTTTCATAGAGCTGATGATCTCCAATCATCCAACAGGGCTGTAAAATCCTTCAATTACTAATATCTATTTTCGAATTTTTATAAAATCAATGAAATATAAAAACACGCTTTTTAATTTGAATTGAATAAGATATTATTTGTATATATTCGATTTAAAATTGTAACTAGCCAAGTTAAGGCCAACAAGAAACCAACAAAACAACATCATTCAGTATTGTAGTTCTTCTGATAATATAAAAAATAATGTTGCTGTAAAAGGGAAATAGTCCTTCCACTCCTATCCAAGGAGTGTTCTGCCTGACTATGCACTTTATTTTCAGAGGAAGCCCTACAAAATTTGATGACTCGGTTATACGAGTATACGTAATTTCTCAAATGTAAGATAATTAATAGCTACAATGTATTAGGCGCTGTCCCATACCTGTATTCCTTCTCTGGAAAAATAATTTATTTATATACTTGAACGAAGGAAATAATTGATATTTACGATATAATCATTCATTTGTTCTTATAGTCCCATGATAAATTCGGGAAATGCCACTATTGTTGTTCTTCAGATGTAGGAAAAATATAATTGCATTCTATGGTAGGATACCCGCCTTCCACCACCCTTTTTTGTCATGAGTTTACACGTATATATAGTGTATTCTATTAGTAGCGTATATAAGTTTTGGAGAGTTTCCCTAATGTTGTCTTGCGGCTATGGAATAGTGGATAAATGGCTTCTTCTTATATATGGTTGCTTTTTCTCGAATACATACTTTATTCCCGTTGTAATGTACATTAAATTTGGAATGTCCCACGATTGAGCTCTCCAGATATATAATAATTAATGATTTCTTTGTATGATGGCTACCCTTTACCCTTCACTCTTAAAAAGTAAATAAGCTTATTTTAATTTCCCGTAGGACGATAGCGAAATTTTAGGAAGATTGGTCTTATTTTTTAGCTTCCTAAAAAAAGTATAGAAACATACAAGCACAGATTCAATATTATATTTAATCAGTAACAATAACAGCTAATGGTTCTTTTAGACGGAATGTTTCTTACAACTGTTTGGTCAAATTTTCTGCTTAAAAATCTACAGATGTTGCCAGAAAGCTTTGGAATAAAATCAGATGAACATCTTCAATTAGAGCGTGCTTTAACAGCTGTTTGAATTATTTATTGTGAACAAAAAGCAAAAATTGTGCGTAAAATATGCATTTGTAAACCGTCAGAAGTTGTGTCAAATATAATGAATATAAAAGTTATAAATCTTCTGTTATTTGAAAATTCTTACAGACATGCAAAATTACATTGAGCCGTTAAGCTTAAAAGTCAGATGCAAATAACATTTCGTCTAAAACCACTATAAACTTTTTTTACAATCACTAATTTTTCATAAGCCGGTTCACATAACAATTCTAGATTTCTGAAATTTTATTTCTATCAGCTATGAGGAAAAGGTTATTGTTGAGATACTTGTGTTGCTTGCAACATTTTTTCGCACTCCTGATTATTTTGGATTTTCGAGTTGTGACATTCATTAGTTTTAGATAATTTTGTGATAAGCTGATTCATGTTGACCTGAACTTCCCGACCTTGTAACAATGAATTTGAATAAATGTTATAGAGAATATTATTTGAAACCATTTCGCAATTTCTTAAATTTGATATACATAACTTAGTTATGAGTCTACTGATGAGCTCATCAAAGCAATAGAAAAATATTAAATATATGGACCAGCACATAAATAATTTTTAAAGACTATTCTAATATCTGAAATATTATATTTGGAAATAATTATATACTAAGATTGATGGTTGCTCCTAGTCCCCTCCGGTTTACACCAATATATCGTACAACCGAAGTAAATGGTTCCTATTTTCGAAATATAATGAGCGAAATTTGAACCAGTGCGTGCTTATGAGAGTTTAAGTCTACCTTCGCACAAACACTTGAACTAATTTAATTTTGGAATCTCGGTAATTTTCAAATTATGGATATTCATTATTTAGCAACACTGCAATTACAACACTAGGACAATTACGTAAAAGTGTTCAACAACATGCAAGTGAGTGTTCTCTGCGTCCGAATGCCGATAGAGTGTTTTTTAAAGCTAAATATTGCCTTTGTTGTTGTTGCTATTACATGTATCGACATGTGTATGTATGTGTGTGCATATAGGAAGGGCTCTGTGAGCATATGTACATAGAAATTCAGAGAAATAATTTGGAAAAACAACAAGGCAATGTTTGCGATTGTGTTCAAAATTAAGCGAGAGCTGTTGTGCCAGCCGAACTGAGTATGAGAAATAATAGCAGAGAAAGAAGAGGGATATTAAAATAAAAAGAGCTTTTGTATACTCCAAGAAACTTTCATGAAATAGAGCAGTGTTCAAAATTGTTGTTAATTTCCAAGCACTTACATAGATAAAACGGAAGTGCCAAAATAAATATTATTAAAAATAAAAAATAATGGATGTTTAACTGAAGTAATTACTTAAGTTCTTAATGGAGTCATATGATCTGACGCAAGAGAATTAAATGTAAAATAATTCGTCAAGTACATGTAATATTTAATCCTGTAAAATCAATCGTATTGGTATTTTTTATTAGCATTTAAATATAATAGGCAATAAGACAAAAATGAACAAAGTTCATACAAAATCACAACTCAGTATTACAAACAACACCAAATGAACAAGTAATAAAAATAAAAGTGAATGAAAAAATGTTAAAAACAAATAAGAAAAATATGAACAAAAACAAAGTTTATCTAACTTCCGATAACGAGGTCGTAACTAGCACATCCGTTACACACACACACATACATATATACGAAGTAAATACGTGAGTTTGGCTGTGTATCTGTACATACATACACATTACGGTAAATACAACTAAATACGTATAGAAAACTTCTACGTAACGGGAAAAAGTGCCGCGTGTAATTGTTCGGGGGGAAGCAATAGCGAGCACGTGCTTAGTGGTAATGACATACATTTCGTGTAATTAAATTTTATTCTGTTTATATATATTATCGCACTTCGTTATATTATGTTGAAGTGGTTTTTGCCGGGGTTAATGATAATATTATTGTAGCTGTTATTTATGTTTTATTTACTCACTCCTCCTTATATTTTCTCGCTTTGCTTTGCTCTATGTTTCAAGGATATTTTAATAATAACGACTATAATAGCACTTAACTTATTTTCTAAAACACACACGCACATACATATTTGAACAAACTCATGCTCTGCTAAAGTTTTATAAACAACTATAACATCAACCAACTCTACGAGAAGGGCATCATCATAACCAGAACTAAATAAACGGAAAAACTAACCGCCAGACAAAAACGGATTAAAATAATATTGGAAGGATAACAAAATGTAAGTTGAAAAGCAAACTAAAACAAACACTAAAACACTTTTCACCATGAATGCCAATGGGGAAAAAATCAAATAAAACTCTTTTGTTCTAGTGCCAATTAAGGAAACTTTTTGTCAAGAGTGTATTGTTTTTAATTAACCCTCAAGGTATAAACGTTAATAATATGCTGTTTTATTTTACCTTTTTGAATAATCTTACCTCTAATCCATTTCCAAGTGTGAACTTTCTTTTGTATTTTTTTCTTGTTGCAAATACATAACTTGTAATAATACGTTGAAATTGTTTGAATGTTAAAATATTTAATAAAAAATACGTTTGTGATACAAAACTTTCAAATAAAAAAAGTTATAAAATTAACATTATTCTAATTTTAATGCACCTAGTGCTCTGTTCCCTTTTAACGAATCGGCAACAGTAGGCGAATTGTGGTAAAAAGTTTATAAACTTGTATTTATTATAAAGATGAATAGCCTGTCCATCGATGTCGAAAGAAAACTTAAGCAAACGAAAGCTGTCACTACCTTTCGTTCGGCAAAGCGTTCCACTATCTCTACTACTAATTATCGTTCGCCCAGTGAAAGGACCATTTATTAAGGTCTGTGCATCTCTACAACAAAAATCATTCAATGACTTGTTTTACTGCCAAACCCAAAAAAAAAAAAAATTCCTTGATGTTTTCTGTAAGGAGTTTGACAACAATGATGTGATGTGCACAGGCCATGTGGATTCGCCTTGGCTTATTACTACGTTGCAACGTGACACTTTTGAAGACTATCAATATACTAGGTTGCCATATCGTAAGTTCCACCAATAAATCGGAAATTAAAAAGGAAAATCGCTTAAATATACACCTCTGTAGTCAGCGACAACAAAATTAAAGTAGTGTACCCAACGTCAATATACAGACCGTGAGTGCAAGTGGGTTGTTTTTTATATATTTTTTTGTTCACATGGTTGTGACATATGTTTTCCTGGAGCTCGTTATAAAAAATGCATTTCATAAAAGAAGCCGAAAACATTTTTTTCATTTTACTTCAAAACAAAAAAAAGCAAAAATTTTATTTCATTGGGAAAAATATTGATGAATCTAATTCCATTTATTGTTGTAGCAAATGGAATGCATCCTCTACAAGTTCAGTGTTATCTTCCGTCTATTTATTTATGATTCTGTGTACAAAAGTCGTAGGGACATTATTAGAACTCGGCGTTGGTTAAAAGTTTGATTTTAAAGGATCGATAATTTATTTAACCATTCGATAATAGTCGGTAAATACTCTGGTATAGCCATTCTTTCTTTCTTGAACAGCTGTAAAAGTGAAACATTTTTAAGGGTCAGTTTATCACTCACTTTTGTTCGGGGTACCTTTAAGTAACGTCTAATTTACTGCCAAGTTGTACTAATGGCTCTTAATTTTAAGAATTAAATTTTAAAAATTCGAGTTTATCTAATGAAACTTTAAAGCACCAAAGAACATTTTAATTCAGTATTAATTGCAATTCTACATTAGAGTTAATTTACACCTATTTTAAATAATTACAATTTGTGAAGAAATTTTTAGTTGGTTAATTTGGGCAATTATGAATTGAAGTTTTTATAGTGAATGTTTGTGGTCGTTTTTTAACAATATATAAAAATTTTAAAATGTTTATTCATTTCCTCATTTGTCAATTTTTGTACTGAAAACATTAAAAACAATTCTATTCACTTTGTTTGAAATTTTGCTAAATATTTTTAATTTCCTGAAGTAGACACCCGCAACGTGTAGAAATATTGAAAAACTAAAAATTAATTAATCGAAATAAACAGCGAATAATATCATCAATTTATCAACAACAAAGAGTACAAAAATTAATTACAGCAGATTCAAGAAAAGTTATGAAGTTTGAAAGCTTTTCAATAGATTCAAAAACTTAGGGGAGAAAATTGTAAAATGTAAAGCGACTGTGACCTTTTTAATTCATTGCCGGAAGGAAGGTATAAAACCAAATTTTATAAAGAATACGACTAAAAATATTATACATAAATATTTTTCATGAAAATTTTCAACAATCAATTTCGAAACATCTTCAATCGCTGTACAGCAAACATGAAGTTCCGCGGAAAATGTAAAATGAATTACTACGGATTATACGTATTTTAAGAAGATTTTCTTAGCAATGAGGAAGTGAATAAATTTTGGGAATATGAGGACAGACATGAGGACATATAAAGAAATTTGACCGTCTAATCGATTTTCAAAGATGACAAATAAGAACCATATATACTCAAAAATGGTTTATAAATAATTCAGATGCAGAATGTATTCTTTCCTTAGGACAAAAGCACGCCTTATCAATAAAGAAAGAAAGATTTCCTACTATTAAAATTATAGCAGATTGTAAGGATTTTGCACAGACTCTATAGCATAAGGAGGATCAAGAACTAGTTTGAACCCGATGTTGAATGTGGTGAAAAGTGTCTAAGATTAAATAAGGATATAATGACTTTAAGAGCTGATAAGGGTACTACAACTGTAGCTTTGAATAGAAGGAATAAATAGTATTGTCAGTGATTTTACAACTTATGAGGTATTAAATAAAGACCCCACTAGCAGATTACAAAAGATCAATAATGATTTTATTGAGAATCCTTTTAGATTAAACATCATTACATCTTCCGATAAAAAAATGTGGCTACCGCTCCTTAATTACACGTATGTACATTTATGGTTTACAAAAATACATAAAGAGGAGTTTCATTTAAAGCCCATTTGCTCCTGTATAAATTCACCCTGTTATGAACTTTGTAAATATATTAAAAATATTTTTAAGAATATGACTGCTGTTTTTAAGTGCAATTTAAAAACTGAGCAACAGCTTCAAAAAAGGATAACGAATCTTAGGATACAAAGCAATGATAAATTAATTTCTCTTGATGTAGTGTCGTTGTTCCCTAGTATTCCTATAGATCTTGCTATGACTATATAGAGGAGAATTGTAGTAAAATAGAAAGAATTACTAATATAGATAAAGAATTATTTTTGGGTATTCTCAGCTACCAATGGGATCTTCAGCTTATCCAATCGTTGCAGATTTTGTCATGAAGAAATTACTAAACACTTGTATTAACAAACTGTCAATCCAGCCAAAATATATTACAAAATATGTTGATGACTTAATTTGTGTTATTTCGGAAGATGAACTATCAACGATCAAGATGAATTATCAACGTTTAATTCATTTCATCCCAATATTAAATTTACTATTGAAAAGGAATGTAATTCTAAGCTTCCTTACTTAGACACGTCAATAATAAGGAAAGATGGGAATTTATTAAAAGTTTGATACCAAAAAAACAACGTCTTCTGGAAGAATCATTAATATCATAGAAGGATAATTATTAATACAACTAGAAACTTAATAGAAAGAGTTTTGAAAATATTCTCAAAAATGCTATCGATGTTAGGAGAAGAAATACACATTAACAAAAAACAAAGCTCTCCTTGATCGGATCAGGACTTTGATTCAACCGAGAATGACACAAGTTTAGGAATTTAATCAACTTATCGCAAGTCAAGAACTTGAATGACAAAATTCGTGAAGAAATAATAATAATAAGTTATTGTCTTCTCTGGATAAAGTTTCTCCAACCTTTTGGAATATAACAAAGGTCTTAAGGAAAAAGTCAATCAAGAACATTCCAATATTAAAATTTAACGACACTCGTTTTACCACCAATCAAGAAAAGTGTGAAGTTCTAGCAAAAACTTTTTTGTCGAATCATTCTCTTTCTTCTGAACTCGGAGACAAAATAACAACAACAGAGGTTAATAATGAACTGAATTCTTTTAGGTTATTGAATGAGATTCAATCAAATATTGACTTGATTCATCCATCGCAAATCAGCTGTATAATTAAAACTTTGAACAACAGAAAATCACCGGGCTTAAATACCATAAACAACAGTTGTCTTGAAGCACTTCCTAGTAAGACTATTAAGTTTTTAACAATCATAGTGAAAGCTTGTATGAAGCTATTTTCCCAAAAATTTTCAAGCAATCAAAAGTGATTTCTATTCTTAAACATGGTAAGCAATTAGATTCTCCGTCTTCATATCGTCCAATAAGTCTATTGTCCAGCACAAGTAAAATTCTTGAAAAAGTATTGAAAAACAAACTAACAGATTTTATGGACACCAACAACGTCATTCAACCACAACAATTTGGTTTTCGTAGGGATCATAATACGGTTCATCCGCCTATTAGAATAAGAAATTTGGTTAAGGAAAATTTTACAAAAATCAACAGAAATGATTTTATTAGATGTTAAAGCTGCTTTTGACACTGTTTGGCATGATGGCCTTATTTTTTAAATGATTAAGTTAAATTTATATTCAATATTTAATTAAAATAATTCAATGTTTTCTAACCTCTCGTATCTTTAAAGTGCATATAGGTCTACACAGCTCGCAATGTTATTCGTTAGAGGCTGGCTATCCTCAAGGATCATGCCTATCGCCTGTTTTACACATCAGATTTTCCACTAAATAATGACTGCACTCTGTTCATTTTTGCTGAAGACACAGCAATTTTCAGCTCTCATACTATGGCTGCTGACATAGTCGTCAATCTTCAAAGAGCATTTATGGAAATATCATCATATTTTAATAAGTGGAAGATTTTGTTAAATTGTGAAAAAACGAGAGCTATATATTTCACAAGAAAACGCAAAGATATTTTTATACCACAGTCCAACATTATTCTAAACAATGGGAACAAAAAGTTAAGTAATTAGGTGTCATGCTCGATCCTAAGATGAATTTTCGTTATCATATTCCTTATATTGTGAACATAGTGAATATTTTAGTTAGGATATTATACCCGTTCATCAACAGAACATCTAGCATGAGCATTAGCAATAAACAACTCATTCTGAAGGCTATTTTCCATGCCGTTATTTACTATGCTGCGCCTGTCTGGTCTTCTAGTGCCAATTTAATTTAAAATAATTCACAACAAATTACTGAAACTTATTTACAACCTGTGGTTCTTTTATACTACACGACATCATAATATTGCTTCTCTGGAATTAGTTACTGATAAGACGAATAATTTCAACGCCAGATTCTTGAATTCTGATTACTCGCATATTAAGGATCTAATACCATTCTAGTTTACCTTTTAAATAGTTTTAAGAAGTTTGTAAGTTTCAAATAGGTTTTTCAGAAACTTTTTTCCTCCTCATGAATATTATATAACATATGTTAAAATATTAATTTTTAATTAACGTAATTAATAACTAAGATGAAAGAGACAAAATTCTTGAACTCTTGCCTATAAAAAAATTAAAGCTGTAAATATGAAAACATTATAAAAATAAAAACAATCAATCAATGAAAAAAATACAGTTTTTTATGAAATTTAAAAATGTTTATTCATTTCCTCATTTGTCAATTTTCGTATTGAAAATATTAAAAAAAATCTCTTCATTTTGTATGAAATTTTGTTAAAAACGTTCATTTTCTGAAGCGGGTGTTGAAATATCAAATAAGTAAAAATAATTATATTGTTTAAAAAAAAAATATTCAAAGTCCAAAAATTAGTTCAATTAATTAATCAAAATAAATGTGAATGTAAAATAATTAAATATTAAAACGAACGCATCATAATTTTTAGAGGGCATAAGTAAATATTTATAACAAATTGATAAATTTTCAGATTCAAAATTTTCCCCAATGTTCCTACCCATATTAGAAAGCTATAGATACTGTCAACTTAGCAGGTTGCCATAAAAGGAGAAGGGGTTTCACTTCTCAGGAACTTCATCCCCATTTTCAATTCAATACTTTTAACGGTCAAAATTTTTGGATACGAGCTTGTCCTTATTTTCACATTTCTGTTTTTGTGGGGATATGACTCCTCTTTTCTAAGCTGTTATTTTTTATAAGTATATATATATATATATATATATATATATATATATATATATATATATATATATATATATATATATATATATATATATATGTAAGTATATATATATATATATATATATATATATATATATATATATATATATATATATATATATATATATATATATATATATATATATATATAAAAGTATATCTAAAACTTCTTTTAACTAAAATTTTACAGATGGTTGGTTCATTTATATGATGACTATATCTTGGCTTCACAGAACGAAAGAGGGTTTTCTAGGAATGCTACATAAATAACGAAAAAACTAACTTTTTTGGTCACATCCCTCGTAAAATGTACATAAAAAGGTTGCTGAGCGCATGAAAACAACTAAGGGAGAAAGAATTCTCCCCTCAAACACCTTGTATAGGGAGGGGTGTTTACCTTTACTTAACGATATTAAAAAAAGAGTATGTCTTAAGACCAGGCTTACCAAGACCTATCTGGGTACCTCTTTACATATAGTGGAAGTGTCCCGTAAAATTGATGAGTGAATGAATAGATGCTAAAATATTTACACCTTCACATATTCCGGAAATTTTTTTGGTAAAGCCTTTAAGATTTACCTATAAGGTTACCAATGTGGTCTATTTTTATATATGAAGTTTCATTATTTTATAAATAGCTCCAGAATCAGTGAACTGACAGATGGAAAAGTACTGTTTCTTTGTTGAACCATTCTGGCAATAGCTAACACGTAGAACATATGCATATTCCGTGAAATATATGGATATGCTAATGTGAAATGTATGGAATGCCTTCGTCCTATTTCTTGTAAGTATGAGCGTGAGAGTCCTTAATATGCCTTAAGTCGCAATTTTTCGTTAACTGCATTGTGTCTTCTTCAGTGTTCGACTTCCTGGCAGCACGAAAAAGATTACATTCACTTATGACTCTATTACTTAAAAAAATGAACCACCTCTTATACTTTCATTGCTCATTACATTGTCTGAAATCCTTTATGCCCTGGAGCTCAGAGTATGTTCGCATGAACTTATTTAAATGGGATCAAGTACCGAATGCATTGCAACACAAACTTTTAATTCAACACCTACAAATCAAAACGTCTAATTGTAGTCAGACATTTAATTATACTCCCTTTATTTATATCTATTGTGACAGTAAGGATAACGTGTAAATTCCCTTCTGTGGAATATTAAACGCCACTCGCTCGTTGTTTTCTCTTAAAAAATACCCAAATTAATGTAATTAATTTCATCAACTTTCTATGTTAGAATTCCACTAATATTTAATTAAGTGAAGCAACCTTATGAGGGGTTAAAAACACCGGGTAAATTTTCGTGAAAAATACACTGTGCGCAAAAGCATAAAATTGGCCTGGCGCACTACTGTGCATCTTAATTCTTGTTGCTCTCTATAGATTTTTATAGCATGGGAAATAATATAAGGAATGTGCAAGTTGTTTCATAATTAATTACATATTTTTCCATACCTGTAGGCACACCAAGGATATTTCTCTAAGGGCTCAGTTGCTTATTTGGATTAAATATATAAAAATATTTATTATGGTGTCTTTATGTACGTTGCTTGCTTATAATTTTGAAGAAAAGAAGCCCAGAAATCATATTCGTAAGTTGCCCTTGCCATTCTTTATATGCTTGCTGCTCGAAAGCTCCGAAAAAAATCGACATTTCGCTGATTATTTTTAAAAAATTTACAATTATTTTAGCCAGAATTTTCTCCCTTTCTAAACGGAACTCCAGTGGATTTTATAGTGTTTTTATGTTTACTAATAATTTTAATTTTATTTTAAATAACAATTATTTAGATTTTTGTCGAACCTTGGGTATTCCGATTGAATGTATATATTTTTTTGATTTACAGAAAAATATTTTTGTACTTGAAAAAGGACTGTTGAAAAAAACTAAAAGACACTCTTTGTGATTTTTGACATCAAATTTGGCGAAAATAGCCTCATAGGAAAGAAAGCTTCAAACAGATACACTAATACTAGCTCCCTTGATAAAAAAATATTCACCAGCATGAGCGTTTAGTTATGGCTATGCAGCGTTTGTGTGATCGGTGCTCATGCCATGGACTCAAAGCGATTACGATTATATTATTTAAAAAAAGAATCATACTAAATGTATAATTGTTTGGTAAAGAGTTTCTGATAACTATTTAATTACAATTATCGATAATAATCGGGATTACTTGTGATTACGATAAAATAATGCAAACGAATCGAATGTAATCAAAATTACATTCGACTACTTTCATGGGCGGATGTCATTATCAAGTGCAAGGATAACCTTTTTGTTTCTGATAACCAACATTGTATTGCAACCAAAAAAATATTTGAATGAAATATTGACATATGAACAGCTCTGGCCACCACAAACTAATTTGAAAAGCTCAAATATTTTTCGGTGAAATACTGACAAATTTTAATATCGACTATTTAAAATAAAAAATTTTCCTTCCCGTTTTACCTAATAAATACAATCACTGATGCCCAAAAGTCCTCTAATTGTATATATTTTTTGTTGTACTGTTTCTTTAAAAGCATTAATCATATACAATAGAGAATTCTCATATTGTTTTTGATTTGTTTGGCATAAACATATGAGGGTAAATGTTTTTAAAGCGCTTAGTGTTTATTGAAGATTTGGTTCAGCGACCATTGAAGTGTCGCCAAAAAACAATTTTAAAGGATTTATTTTATTTTCTTACAAGGATAGATTAAGTGTATTATTATTATTATTCCTATAATAGTTCTTTTATTATGCGTGCGATCACTTTATGAACTTGGTATTCATTCAAATGTCAATAAATTACTATATTTATTAAATTCATTCTTCGAGAAATTCTCCAAAAAAATTTAATATAAAAATTTTGTTCAAACTTTCACATTGAATGCACATGCACATTTATACATGTGTATGTGCATAAGTTTGCATGAAATTGTGAGCAGAATTCGATCGTTGAGTTAATATCCAAAGTCAGCATAATTTCATTTGCTGTCTGAGTTCATTGCTTTCTGTATATAAGAATGACAGACTGCAAATGTGAATGCAATGAACTTCAACAGAATTTGATCGCTTCAGTCGAAATCCAAATTCAGCATAATTTTATTTATTACCTGAGTTCATTGCTTTTCTTTATACAATGTGAATGCAATGAACTTAAGCAAAATAACTAAATGTAAAAAAAAATGTATTCTACCATAAATCGCAAATAAGCATTAATTTAGTATTTAAGCCAATGAATTTTTAATAAACATTGAGAGAAGTAATCAAACAATTAAATCGACTATTTCTTTCCATTTTCTCCGCATCAACCGGGTTTCAAGTGCTCGAGTTGAATTAACTGTTTTCTTGGTGATTCACCTTGAAAACAATCCAAACGACCAAGGCAAGTCGGCTCTTGGTAATTCATTTCATCTGATTGGCAAACTAGCCAAATCAAAAAACATTGGTGACCCCGACGTGATCATCAAAAAAAAACATTGGTGACCCCTGACATCCTGTAACTTAGCACAGGATCTATACAACGCTTAAGTCAACAAGTCGACTGACATGGCTCAAGAAGAATCAAATCCATTTTTCGCATTGGCGGACGCTCAACGTAACACAGGTGAAATTATTGAAACCATCATAAGAAATTTTAAAAAGGATCCAGCTATTAGAAAGACGCTAAACTACTATGAAGAGCGTTTAAGAAGACTGGACGCGGCGTGGGGCGAATTCGAGACTACCGATGCCAAAATACGTTGTCTTGAAAAGACGCTTTCAGATCACAGTTATTTTACCAACAGGTATTATGACAAGATCTCAGAACTCGTTTTTAAATATAAAGCAACATTCGAGTCGTTAATGTTGCAAGCATCTAATACTTCCCAACAAGAAGTCAATCAACATGCGGTTCCTACAGTTACTGGCACAACAACGCAATCGTCTACATTTGCAACAAGCTCCTTAATTAGAAGACAAGGGGTAATGATAGCGTCTTTAAAGAGGATACTCAGCATAAATCCAACAACTGAGAATATGAAGCTCAAAGAAAAACTTTGGGAACAGATACAAGATCTGCATTTCACAATATGGGAGTCCTGTCAAGATCCTCTGCAAGAAGGATACGACATGGAGTCATACGAAAAAAGGCGGACCATGAACAATTTCGCATTGACGTCATCAGCTGAAGCGCGACAAAGCTTTGCATATGGTCAGAATAATGTCCTACCACTACCAAAGATTATAATACCGAAGTTTAACGGCGAGTACTTAAAATGGCAAGCGTTTTTTGATCTATTTTCAGAATTAATAGACAAACAACAGCTTTCGCCAGTACAAAAAATGTGGTATTTGAAGTCAAATTTAGGAGGAGAAGCTGAAAAATTGATCAGCCACCTCTCGGCTACTGCTGAAAACTACGCAACAGCCTGGACGTTTTTACAAGAGCGATACAACAATCGGCGAGTTCTTGTTGCATCAATAATCCAGCAGCTACTCGATCAACCGTCTGGCGGATCATCAGCAGCAGCCATCAAACACCTGCATGACACCACTCAGGAGTGCTTACACGCATTACAAAACATCGGGATCGACACAACCTCCTGGGATCCAATTCTGCTGCATTTACTTACCAAAAAGTTGGATCGTAGCACCCATGTTCTATACGAGAGATCGATCACAAATCCAAAGGAGCTCCAGCAAGTGAAAGAATTTTTGGGCTTTCTTGAAACACGCTTTCAGTCCATGGAAGCGATGGGACAAAAGGAAAAACCACCTTCAAAGGTGTGTGCATCTGCTGCTTCATCAAAACAATCCGAAAAGGCATGCAGTCTGTGCAAAAATGGCTCGCATCAACTGTACCGATGTCCACATTTCCAACAACTAACACCACCACAACGCCTGAATTATGTACAGAAACAGAAATTATGCGTGAACTGCTTAAAATCAGGTCATGCAGCCAAATACTGTACCTTAAGGTCATGCGCCAAATGCAAAAAAAAAACACAATTCACTACTGCATTTGGAAAAAAGGGATCATCCACCAAAGGAAGGACCAACGAGTGAAACAGTCAATAAAAACAGCTCCCACCTGACATCATCGGCGACAATCACTCTTCCTGCAAATGATAAATCGCAAGTCACTTCGCTAACTACAGCCAAAACACAGTTCGCGGACTCATATGTTTTACTCAGCACAGCAGTAGTTAAGGTAAAAACTGGTACAACAAAAGTTGAATGCCGCGCCCTCCTTGACTCCGGATCCCAAACAAATTTCATTACTGAACGTTTAGTAAAACGACTGGGTATTTCAATGCAGCCTTCATCGTTAAACATCAATGGTATTGGAGCTACTAACACAAAAATACACCACAGAGTAAATGTAGCCTTGACCTCTCGTATTAACTATTTCTGAACACGGTTTGAGGCATATGTTATTCCTCGCATTATTTCACCGCAACCGTCACGATTTATCAACACTGAAGGGTGGTCGCTGCCAAAGAACCTAACATTGGCCGATCCAGGCTTCAACCGCCCCGAAAAAATCAACATACTATTGGGTGCAGAGCACTATCATCAACTGCTGACAATCGGAAAAATAAAATCATCCGATCAACTGCCGATCTTACAAAACACGGTATTCGGCTGGATAGTGTCAGGAAAAATAAATGGAGATTGTCCAACGGATATTTCATGTGGAATCTGTACTACGGATGAAGCCCTAGAAACGTCTATCGCCCGACTGTGGGAATTGGAAGAAATTAAATCAAACGACAAACCGCTCTCGATAGCAGGTAAACAATGCGAAGAACACTTTGCACAACATACGACCAAGAACGATCAAAACCGATTCATAGTGAAGATACCCTTTCATCAAAGTCCTGCTGCTCTTGGAGACTCACATGGAATTGCACTTAACAGATTTCTCGCCCTCGAACGCCGGCTACAGAAAAATCCCGAATTGAAGGCACAATACACAAAATTCATGAACGAATATGAATCGATGGGACACATGACAAAAATATCAGCAAATGAAATCCTCACACCAAACTATTTCATACCACACCACTGCATACTGAGGCCTGAAAGTTCAACCACTAAGCTTCGTGTAGTCTTTGATGCGTCTTGCAAAACATCATCAGGGCAGTCTTTGAATGACCTAATGTACACAGGACCCTCAGTGCAAAGCGAATTATTCTCCATCCTGTTGAGGTTTCGATTACCAAGATTCGTTTTCACTGCTGATGTCGAAAAAATGTATAGGCAAGTCCTAGTTTCTCCTGAAGATCGTCACTTCCAGCTCATTATTTGGAGAAAGGACACCACAAAACCTATAACCTACTATCAACTCAACACAGTTACATATGGTACACGCGCTGCTCCGTATTTAGCAACTAAATGTCTGCAACAACTCGCTAAAGAAAACACTGTTCGTTACCCTCTTGCCTCGAAATTTCTGCAAGAGAATTTTTACGTTGATGATGGGCTTGGTGGAGGAGATAGTTTGGTGACTGCAATAGATTTGCAAAATCAACTAACACAAATGATGAAAGAAAGTGGTTTTAATCTTCGCAAGTGGTCTGCAAATCATCCTCAGTTACTCCAAAACATACCACAAGGTGATCTGGAAGTAAATTTGGACTTTGAAAGCGCAAATGCTGACTCTATAAAAACATTAGGACTCATCTGGCTGCCGAAGGAGGACAAGCTTTGTGTTAAAGTTAACATCGAAGCAATTAACAAAATTACCAAACGTACAGTCACATCAGATCTTGCGAGACTTTTCGACCCACTGGGAATCCTCTCTCCAATTGTGGTGACAGCCAAGATGTTCATCCAAGAATTATGGGAATTGAAATTAGATTGGGATCAATCTCTACCTCAATCGTTACATACCAAATGGAGTTCTTTTCGCACCGATCTAAATGAGCTAAAAACCTTGGAAATATCGAGAAATCCCAGCTTCAGTCCAACTACATATTTTTACGGATGCGTCAGAAAAGGCGTATGGAGCAGCAGCCTACATACGGTCAGTGTTCAAAAACGGGACAATTATAAATCGACTCATTTGTGCTAAATCCCGTGTAGCTCCACTCAAAAGGCAAACAATACCGAAATTGGAGCTATGTGCAGCGGTGTTAGGAGCGCATTTAGCTACAAAAATTAGATCTGAGCTGCAGTGGACCAGCCCGGTTTGGTTTTGGACCGATTCAGAAATTGTGCTGTCATGGATAAATCCATCATCTGCATCATTCAACACCTTTGTGGCCAATCGAATTGCAATCATTCAGGCAGAAACTCAAATAGATCAATGGCGTCACGTCAGCTCAAAATGCAATCCAGCCGACATTTTATCTCGAGGAATATCGCCAAGGGCCCTGAAGGAATGCACACTGTGGTTTTGTGGACCCTTATTTCTGCATGGAGCAGAAGCAGCATGGCCATTGAAATTTAATCCAAGCCTGAGCATTCCGACCACTTTAGAAAGAAAAACAAAATCAGTAGAATCATATGTGGCAGTAATAGACGGACAGGATTTCGTCTACAAGATCAACCACAAAAATTCGTTCTTCCGATTACAGCGAATAATTGGGTATGTCATGCGTTTTATTACTCACACCAGATGCCGAAAGGACAATCGACAGCCTAACAGAACATTAACAACAACTGAGCTGGATCAAGCCCTAATTCCGATCATTAAGCAAATGCAAGCAGCAGATTTCAAGGATGAAATTCTACACTTAAAAAAATACAACGAAGTTCAAAAAACAAGCAGCTTGTGCAACCTGTCTCCTTTTCTAGATCGAAATGGTTTAATTCGTGTTGGAGGCAGGCTTGAGGCATCCTCATTGGCATATGACTCGAAGCATCAACTTGTCATTCCATATAATGATCCCATTTCAAAATTAGTCTTCGAAATGGTTCATAAAGACAACAAACACTGCGGAGCGCAAACGCTCCTAGGCATCATCCGACAACGCTACTGGCCAGTAAAAGGAAAAATTATGGCTCGTGCTACAGTTCATCGCTGTACAATATGTAGCAGGGCTAAACCAAAAATGTTTGAACATATAATGGGAGATCTGCCTGCAATACGAGTATTACCAGCTCGGCCATACGTAAATGTTGGAGTCGACTACTGTGGTCCACTTGAAGTTCACTACAAACTGAGAAGGAAAAGGCCGCACAAGGCTTATATTGCAGTATTTTGTTGTTTCGCAACAAAAGGCTGTACATCTGGAGCTAGTAAGCGATCTCACCACAGAGGCATTCATAGGTGCTCTCAAGAGATTTATCAGTCGCCGTGGACACTGCCAAAATTTGTATTGCGATAACGCAACGAATTTCGTTGGAGCGAAAAATAAACTACCCGAACTGGCATCCATAATCTACACATCAGAAGCACAAGAAGCAATTACAAGCGCCTGTGGAAAAAGGGGCATACAATTCAATTTTATACCGCCAAGATCACCACACTTTGGAGGACTATGGGAGGCGGCGGTAAAATCTGCCAAACATCTCTTAGTCAGAAGTGTAGGTAACGCGTCGTTGACTTATGAAGAACTCGAAACCTTAGTCATCGAAGTCGAAGCTATTCTTAACTCCAGACCAATTTCACCGCTATCAAACGACCCGAACGACATCGGTGCCTTGACTCCAGGGCATTTCCTTATTGGAGAGCCTCTCACTGCCCAAATCGATGCGCAAGCCAAGTCAAACAACGTCAAGCTGGCGACAAGATGGAATTTGGTATCTCGTCTCAAACACGAATTCTGGAATAGATGGTCGCGAGATTACTTGAATGAATCACAATATCGTAACAAATGGCAAAAGCAATCAGAAACTCTTAAGCCTTGAGCCATCGTCATACTCAAAGAAAATAATACCCCGGTTATGAAATGGCCTTTGGGACGTGTAATTAAAACCTACAAAGGAAGCGACGATATCGTCAGAGTTGCAGATGTCAAAACAGCTTCGGGTGTATTTAAACGCGCGATTCGTTATCTGGCACCACTTCCTACATCTGACGATGAAAGCAACGAGTGCCAGGATCAACCAATTCAACAATTGTCGATGACGTCAAATGATAATCATGCAAAAGAGAGTCAGAGACAGCAACCTTCATTGTCAACCGATGAAATGCCGACTAAGAGAAGTAGAAGGATGTCAGCAGCCAATGCTATGACGACAATATTGATGGCACTGGTTGCTCTTCCCCTTATTTTAGCGAATAAAATTGAACATAAAGAATTTGACTCCAACATTGGCTTACATTTTGAAGGAATCGGCAGCACACGAATCTCCAGATCGGAATGGAATATCATAGCCTACTATGAACTACAGTCATATTGGACAGAGATGGCTGCCCTCACAAATGAAACATCAACACTGCAACATTTATGCAACATTATAAAGCAAAAGTCAAACTGCCTAAGTGTGCTACGGACTATTGAATTCGGCTTACTAGATCTGAAGGACGAAAATATTCTGTAAAAAGAAAAGAGAGTTAAGCGTGGTGCGATCAATATCATCGGAAACGTTGCCAATTCACTATTTGGAGTCCTCGACTCAACCTATGCAGAACAAATGTCCAATACCATCGATTACATTAAGGCAGATGAAACCAACCTAAGGGAGCTTTTAAAAAATCAAACATCTCTTATTGACGCAACACTCAATATATTCAAACAAGACGAGCTTAAAATAAAGGAAAAGTTTGACAGCCTGGACATCCAACTAACCGAAATCATATCAAGGATACACGAGGAAGAAGAAGAAAACTATCAAACTAAGCTATTTAATATCTTTATATCACTATCGGTTCAGCTTTCTGTGATATCTTCCAGACTACATCGAATACAATCAGCAATAGTTTCATCACTGTCCGACTCGCATCATGGAAAAATCAGTCCAAAATTGTTATCACCCTTACAACTCCAATCTGAATTAATACAAGTGAGAAATCACCTCCCTGCATCTCTACAGTTACCAGTAAACCAAGATAACCTCATGCAACTTTATAGCCTCATGACTGTGAAGGGTGGAGTAACAGAAAATCATGTCATCTTTCACATAGCTATTCCATTATGTAATCCAGAAATTTTCTACCTCTATAGACCACATCCTATTCCAGTCCTGATAAACAACACACTGATTGCAATAAAACCGTGCAGTGACCTGTTAGCAATCAATAACCACAGGGATCACTATTTCATGTTAACTGAAAAACAGTGGAGATCATGTACAACGATAAGGGAAGACGAGTTTCTGTGCCCGAACATACAATCTACATTTGATGCAGACGCTGACAACGGTTGGTGCGAAATGTCACTTTTCAACAACAATTCACGCACTAGCTGTAATTTTGTATCTCTTACAAACAACCCATCGTTCACACAAATGGAGCACAGTAATCAATGGATGTACACATTGAAGCATCCTATTCGAATGACAGCAGTATGTGGACAAGACCATTCACAACTCACGCTAAAAGGGTCTGGGCTCATCAAAATAGGTCCAGATTGCACACTTAAGCACAAGACAATTACAATTCAAGGTCATAAAACATACTCGTCATCACTGAAGTCATCGTATACAATTAGTGCTAACATAAGCGACATTGCACATCCAAAACAAATGCGCACGCTGTTTCAAGACTCCAAAACATTTCTGATGTTCAAAATAAGTTACATCAACAGGTGCTAACGGAGCTACTATCGCAAATCCAACACATGAGATATCATCACGCAACTGTGGCATACTCTGCGCTTCTTTTAACAATTGTGATCATCATAATAATTATCTACATAAAAATACAGTGTCGAAAGGTGCAACCAAGTCAACAACCTTGTCCAGCTGTCCGTCAACTCGTCACACCGTCCGAGTTTATTACTACGGTTACGTAAGGAAGATTTCGAAGCAATCTGAAAGAATGCACAATTTATCAATCATTATTTAATGCATTTTTATGTACTCGCAATTTGTATTGTCTTCTATTTTTAATTTTTTGTTTTGTTGTTTCTAAATATTAAGTAAACGTGTTTCATTAGCAAGTAAGTCATTCTGTTTGGAGCTTACGGATAACACTGAAGCGACTCGGTTCTGTCAAATCAGCAATTTCCTCTTAGTTGATCATAGCTCAACGGCCGGGTGTATGTTCAAACTTTCACATTGAATGCACATGCACATTTATACATGTGTATGTGCATAAGTTTGCATGAAATTGTGAGCAGAATTCGATCGTTGAGTTAATATCCAAAGTCAGCATAATTTCATTTGCTGTCTGAGTTCATTGCTTTCTGTATGTAAGAATGACAGACTGCAAATGTGAATGCAATGAACTTCAACAGAATTTGATCGCTTCAGTCGAAATCCAAATTCAGCATAATTTTATTTATTACCTGAGTTCATTGCTTTTCTTTATACAATGTGAATGCAATGAACTTCAGCAAAATAACTAAATGTAAAAAAAATGTATTCTACCATAAATCGCAAATAAGCATTAATTTAGTATTTAAGCCAATGAATTTTTAATAAACATTGAGAGAAGTAATCAAACAATTAAATCGACTATTTCTTTCCATTTTCTCCGCATCAACCGGGTTTCAAGTGCTCGAGTTGAATTAACTGTTTTCTTGGTGATTCACCTTGAAAACAATCCAAACGACCAAGGCAAGTCGGCTCTTGGTAATTCATTTCATCTGATTGGCAAACTAGCCAAATCAAAAAACAAATTTATTATTTGTTGTTGGCTCAGCTGAGTTATGCCTGCATTGCATTAGCGCTAGCCAAATCATCAGTACCATTTAGCCGAATAGTGTTTAAATTCTATGAACTTCTCATAACATTTGTGTTTTTTTACGTATATGAATTTGAATGGATTTTAAATATGATTCCACTAAAAGTATTCTTAGTTAAGCCAACATCAAATAATTAATTGCCAAAGAATTGCAATAATGATAACTATTGCCCATCCTTTATGCCGTTTATCAATTTTATTACAATCAACTTTTCTTTCATATGAAAAAATCTGGTAGAGATGTTATTTGCTTTTATTATTATTATCAGGGAAACAGGAATACGTGCAGCTTTCTTTAAAATATTCCCTTAAAAACTAAAAATATATTAAAAACACTAATTTCAACTGCAATAACCAATTCAGATCTCTTACAAGAACGAGGCAGATTTTAAGAACATGAAAGAAAAAAAGATTCGTTATGTGTTGTACTTCTACTTATGTTTTCAAATATCCAATGAATTTATGAAAATGAAAAAAAATCTCAAACCTTACCTCTTGGAATATTAAAGATACTTACATATATTATCTGCAATAAAAGGAAAATTCTTGTAACACCGTTTTCAATTGCCAAAAGAACGAAATTTATAATTGCAAGTCAACAACAATTACACTTCCTGTACAAATAAGAACCCGAATTAACAGCATTTAATTAGAAATTATGCGCACATGCTTCATTCTCCTGACATTGAAGTACTTATTCATTAAGATTACAATTTGTGTTTAAAGTGGAGAGAGTTTTTTTCTTCAAGTAAAGACTTCATCCATTGAAATTTTATCGGCAGAACGGCCAACAATTAATTAATAATTGAATTAGCATAATTATTTGTTAAGTGTAAAGCATAAATTAAGCACTTCATCTGATTCATGTCTTGCTACACATTTTCTCATTATTAATTATTTCATTAAAATTAAATCAAAATTGTCATGAACAACTTGCATACGAGTGATGTATTCGAGGCTAATCACCTGATGACGATTCCTAGCAATTGGTTTCTCTTTTCTTTCTTGTGAAAAATAAAAACTACACTCATATGTAACCAAGTATATAAAATGTGAAACAAATTTATTTAATTTCCTGTTTTGTTATTTCTAAAATAATTTCATTGACCCTCCTGCATCCCTTGTGTCAAACTGACCGAATTTGTAATTTCCTTTTCCGTTTCATAGTAAGCGATATCTACCTGATTGTATGCTTAGCAGCATCGCGAACAATTGTTTTTAAAGTGAAAGAGATAAAGAGGATAAGTTTGATTCGCACTTACATAAAAATATAGACTTAATAATGATTCGGGTAATTTTGACATAAAATAATTCATAAGCCGCCTTCAACCTCAAAAACACTTCGATTAGTTTTATTCTTATTGGAGTCAAATCTTATATTAATACATTAAACCCTTCACAACAACATCAGCATTATAGTGAATCTTTGCAATTGTACCGCAATTCACTGCCAAATTAACCAATGGGCTCTTAGTAATTGTTCACTCAATATTGCAACGGTGTTCCGGTAAGGCGCAGATGGTAAAGCAGCTTCAAAATAGTCTAGGAAGCACCGGCCTATAAATAATAATTAAGTTGAATTAAACTATAAATATCAATTCAAAAAAGTTGAAAGTTGGCCTGGCAACTGCAAAAATGTGACATCTCAATGGGTGAAGATCACCAAGAATTTTGGATTTTCCAATATCCATACGCATACCGCCCACACTAAAGAAAATTTCGTGGATATTATTAACGAAAAAATTGAGTAAAACTTCAAAGAAAAAAATATCAAAAATACAGAAACTTTTTAGTATCCCCGAAGGAAGTTAATTTAACTAATACAATCATCTATTTGCCTAAATTTTGGCATGTAATTTTACAAACTGAAAACCAAATTCATTTACTGAATCAGTAAATAGTTTGTGTGAAATTTTGAAAATTTAGACAATATAAATAAAAAATGTTTTTGTATTCTTAAAATTAATAAAATAATCAAAAGTTTGTTGTAGCTTTAGCTCTTCATATGCCGACATTTCATTGGTTGCTAAAACCAAATCGTCAGTGAAGTTTTAGCAGTTTGAAAACATTCAACCTCGGATGTTTATGCCACATAAATCAATTACAATATGAGAATTTTAATATTCTATATGAATTACAACAAATACATAATCATAGCAGGTTTAGAATGTTTCTATACAAACCAACACAACAAACAATTTACTCAACGTGAGTCTATTTTATTTTACTGTAATGTATTTAGAATGTCAAATAAAAGATAAGAGAAAATATGTTTTCTTCTAGCGCTCTTCTTATAACGTTCCCAAGTCTGTGAAATGTCTCAACTAATATGGTAGTCAGTTTTTAGAAAAGTTTTTAAACATGGGACAACAGAATGAAATGCTAAAAGAGCCTTAGAAATCATGGTATTCTGTCAGGCATAAAATAGCATTAAGATTAGAAGAAGAATTTTGCGCGTTAAAAGCATTTTGTCACTAATTTTATGAAGATTTATGCCTTTCTTCGAGGATAAGCCAAAACTACAATAAATTGGTCTCCTGTGCGGACGAGTGAAAAACGCTGTTATCCTTATGGCCACCTTTTGATTTCTAATTTATCTTTGAGATCTACTTCAATACGAAATTCACTTTTCAGTGCTTTTTATATGAAACTTAAGTAACCAAGATCAATTATTTAAAATCTATTTGAATTAAATAGATTGACCACCTGATTCTGATAATTTGTTTTGGTTCGGCAGACAATCAAATGTACGGCCATCGACAAAATTTATTACGTTTCAAAAAAATTTTCGTAGTTTTATGACAAATGTTTGAATGAAATAAAAATATTTTATTCAAATACCGTGGGGTTTTTTAATGTTAATTTTATAAATTTCATTTTGTCCCTAAATTATGATCGTCTCCAGCAACATTTCTTTGTTTATATCAGACAAGTTAAAGTAAATTTTGACTAAAGTGATCTGTAATTTTGCCAGTCTCTTCGAACTCTCCATTTTTCAGCTACAGGCTGCTCTACGTCCTGCGGAGTTAATTTCATTATACTTCGCTTGTGTATTTGTAGAAGCACCATGTTGGGCAGAATATTTAATATTGGCTACTAATTTCTTTATGGAATCATGTCAGCAGGCGTTTTGAAAGGCATGGAGAACATTGCAATAAAATATTATTTGCTTATTGCCCAATTAATGTATGTGGTTGTCATTGCGAAAGTATCGTGGAGGAAGTATCGTGGAAGTATATAGTAATGATAGGAGATGGGTGGGTGGTATTAAGGTAAATTTAAGCCTCGACTTGAATCACTTTACACCACATAACTTTTCCTACTTCAAAATCAATTACGGGGTGATTAATCCTGATCACCAGACCTCAATTTGAGTGTGGTAGTCTCTAGTTGTTAGAAACGAAGGCCTGGCGATTTATAAAAAGTATTGTATTAACTTTCAGTAACTGATAATTTAGAAGGACAATAAGTGGCTGAAATCACCGGATCTTAATTGCTGGAAGAAAATCTTTACAACTAATAAAGTTCTTGAGTTTAGATTTTATTTAAATTTGCAATCAACAACAAGCTCTATCTCGACGGTCCTTGGTATCATATTCATCCATCATCTATAGATGGCAGTACAGTCCCCACTGGAATAGCTGCATTTTCTAAACCTTGAATCACCTTAAGCTTATCACACTTTGCAGTACACAACATAAAAAGTGGGTAACTTACAATAAGTCCTAGTAGAGCTGCATTATTTGCAGGCATTGTACGGGTCTTACCTCTAACGTGGTTTCTCCACGATAATTTTCCTGTGCAACGAATATTTCGAATTTCAAATTAGTTTTTAATTTGAGGCCATAGAGTTCTTCAAGTTTGGATACTACTTCACAGACACTATTTTTCTTAGTTAAATTGTATTTTCGTTTCATTTACCTCATCACGTGGTATTGGTATTACATTAAGGGAATTATCTCTTATTAATGTTATTAATTCTTTTATTAAACTGAGTTTTGCTCTCTTAAATAAATTAACAGCTTTTTCTATTTTATTTTGGAGAGTTGCGAACGAGTTTTATGTGATTCGAGCTCTATCATATGTTCCCTCATACAATTCTAGGAGTCCAAGTGGACTTATTCATCTTCTTGTATACCTCATCTTAGTGTAGTCCAACAAGGAATACCTCATTAATTTTGAAGGAATGTTATTTTCATTTCCTCCAAAGTATCCGTTTCTGCACCTTTTTCACTTCCTAGGAAGTTAATTTGAGAAACATTTTAATATTGTGAAAAAAATTTTCTTTAAATTTACATAGAAGCACTATCTTCCCTACATTTTTATCTGAAACTATCATTTTCACATAAGACGGCAAGTTTTTATCCCTTCATGAGTTCGATTTCTAGTAGCCAATAGGCTAATCGTTATTTAATATGAAACTATTTTATAAAAAAATATCATTTTCTTAATATATCGTAGGTAAATCTTAATTTAGTAAAAGGAATTAACGAGGAGAATTTGCTAATGACAAGAACCTTTTAAAATTATTTGTATATGAATCAAATTTAATATTTTTCTGCATAAAATTTACTGCTTTTTTATAACTTCCGGAAGCTCTTTATTGCGGAGTCTGTCACAGAAACTTTTACATTTACATTCTATAATAATATAAATAAAAAATAAAAAATGAGACAAATACGAAATGAAATTGGTGTGATTTTAATGTAAATTACAATATGTAATTCAGAGGTCTGTTCAATTGACAAAAGTGAATTTTCATTATTCTGAAAAAAATATTTATTTATTCATCAATGTCTATTTTGTCCCCTTGAGCGTATTCCCCCTTAGATATAACACACTTCTGCCAGTGTTTTCCAATCCTCGCGGCAGTTCTGATATTCACTTTTTGGTATGGTCCTGAGCTCTCAGCGATTCGGTTTTTATCTCCTCAATCGTTGCAAAATGACGTCCTTTCATGGGTCTCTTAAATTTTTGGAAACAAGAAAAAGTTGCAGGTAGCCCTATCTGGTGAATACGGTGGCTGCGGCATGACTACGTTATTCTTTTCGGCCAAAAATGTATGAAGAGCCAATGACGAGTGCATTATCGTGATGCAAAAGCCATGAATTTTTTTCACAATTCGGGACGTTTTTTCGCGCATAACTTCAAGATAATACTCGTTATTAACCGTATGACCATGTGGCAAGAAGTTATGATGCCACGGTAATCTAAGAAAACAGTGAGCAAAACCTTGAAAGTGCTTTATTTGGTCTTGGCTCTCTTTGGCTCTTCTATTTATAACCCTTTTAAGCAAATCTAGATCGCCGTTAACGTCATTAAATATTTCCTGAACGATTCCCTTGCGACGGTTTTTTGTTCAAAATTCAGCAATTTGGAACGAGCTTCACTACCACACGCTTCGTGCCCAAAATATGCTGATATCCACTGAAACTTCTCTAATAGTTATTCCATGGTTCTCTATAATAATTTTTCTCTCTTTCTCAGCACTTCCATCGGTTTTTGATGTGATGGAGCTTCCAGGACGAGAGTCATTATTCACATTTTCTCGACTTTCTTTGAAAGCTTGTACCACTTGTAAACATTTTTCTGACTCAGAATACAATCACCATATGCCATACTCAACATTTCAAGTGCTTATGAGGACTAGATTCCATTTTTTAAACAAAACTTCATGCAAACTCTTTCATCCATTTTTTTCCACAGCAGAAAATCGCCGGCCACGTCTAATTGTTATGCCTCTCACAAACAAACTAAACTAAGAACATATGTTCGGGACAAGTGTGCCAGCATACAAAAATCGCTAATTCAATGCACGGAGACCGAGAAATTTCAAAATTCATTGTGGGGCGATGTACTTCCAAAAGATTATTTTTCACAAACTTTGCAGACGGTCAAATCCAAGAGTGGTTCTGAATCACAATCGATCGTATTGGCTCTTATTGACTTCTTTGGAAGTTCTTTTTTTACTGGATTGCTATGACAAAATTCTACTCTTAGAGCTCGTTTTAGGTATCGTTTTGTCTGAGCGAAGTTTATGATCTTCAAACTGATTTATTATATTAAATAGCAAGGCCCGTTTTGAAACAGTTTGTAAAACTCCAAATTTTATTATTTCGAACTGCAGAGTTCTCTTTTCAATTATTTATAATTTACGTGAACTGAAGTGACGTGAGTAGCACAGAACAGTAACATGGCGTATTAAGTCGTAGAACAAAAGCCAAACTCTTAGCACAACTGCTGCCATATTACAAGTAATTTTTCATATAACGCCAATAATTCTTCTGCATGCATCAGGTTTTCATCAACAATTAATTATGCCAGGATACTTTGCTCCCTCTACTGATCCATGACAAGAACGTTTGTCAAAATTTTATATTGACCACGAGATCATGTAACTCGTCACTTGCAAAAAGTTGAATAAATTTCGCGATTTCGCTTAACGTAATTAGTTCGATAGCTTAAGTAAGAGGAGCTCTTTTACTCGCATAAACATCCACCCCTGGTTTTTGAATTCATTCCTTTTGTTCTCTATGTTGTCCATACAATCTATAATTAAAGGCATTAATCTAATAATAAAGGGACAACTTTTGTATACCTCCGCTGGCTTCATCTTTGATATGATAAAAGAGGTCATACATTTCAATATTGTACTTATTTAAAGGAAGAATTGTAATTGAAATATATTACCTTCCATAATGCATTGTTATCCTCATACCAGCGTAAGGGACAAACAATGTTTTTCTCCTAAATTTGAATCCAGAACATTAAACTTAATTAATTTGATATTAAAATGGAACTTGAATGTTCTTGGCGAAATACAAGGATACTTTGTCGTTTGGGATAATGTAAATTTGTTGTTGTTGTTCACTTTTACCTGCTTCGTTTGGTTTTTATCATTGTTATTGTTGCCATTACTGCTATTTTTGCTCATTTTTTCTTAATTATAATAAATACGATTTTTCCTGTTCATCTAAAAGCTTGACAGTCGGTTTTACAATAAACATTGTTTTGCCTAAATAAATTTAAATTAATGTTATCAAACCTCACCTTAAATATGTGTGTATCCATGATATACAATATGGAACACCGGATGTTGCTCGTAAATAGACCTACACACATACATACTTAAGTTTATAAATACGAAGAACACAAATGTCATCTTGCTTTACATTTATTCTATATTCTGGTGAATATATAGTTGCATCCCTTAGGATTTTCCAATCGATCTTTACCTTTGTAGGGAAAGCAGGAGTTCTTAAAATCGCGCACAGCAGGTGTGGCTACTGATTCTGTAATAAGAAGTATTAATTTGCCATTATAATTATTATCATAATTTGTTACAACTGTTATTTGAGCTTATTGTAGTTACAAATAGATTTATTTTTATTTTTTGTGATTAAATTCTTATTAAATCAAATAAGCAAATGGTTAAAAATGTTTAATTGAACGAAACCTTTCATAAGTGCAGCATGCTTTTCAAAATTTGGTTCATAAGATTTTAAAGCAATTCTTAAATATAATTCAAAATGTTGATCTGTTAGTTGTGACTGATCGTATTCATAAATGAAAATTCAAATCCTCATAAATGTGATGGTCCCAAGGATGCATCGATTTTCTTTTGTCTTTTTTTTTTTTGTTGAATGTGTTTGCTTCAACAGACTTTAAGGCAGGAGACTTAAATGTTATTTAAGTGTTTTATTTAAATATTCATAAGGCTGTACTCGAAACTGAAATTCGTATTTAACTTATACATAAATATCATACAAATTCGAAGTAATAAGCTGTCCCCAAGATTTTTAAAACTAACTCAAATGCAGGGAAGTTCTTTAACCTTGACTTTTGTGGCCTACTCTCAAACAATTGTGGTCGACCGCGGTTACGTGTATTGGCCACCCCCGGCCGACAGTCATATAAACAGTTAAAAACGTTAATGAAATTTTCCGTTAAAAAGAAAACCCTAATGCGCTACAATTAGTCGAGGTAAGTCGAGGTAAACAAGGGCGGCAACGAGACGCTAAACTTTTGAAGGGTGAACATCAAACAGAGTCTTGATCGCTATGGAAAAATAATTTGTACCTTAACACGAGAGCTGCTCTCCAGCCAAGAGCAACTTGACAGTGTGTCATTTGGTACTTTCACTTTCAAAGTCATAATTTTTAATTGTTTAATTATTGATGTTTCGGTACTCAACAAGTATTATAGTAAGGAATAATAATTTAATAGTTTTATTAAAGAAGACCTTGTGCTTGATTATATAAAATATACTAAACGTTTCATATATTTCCTTAAGGGTTCAATTTGTGTGTTTGTGCGTCTATTAGTGGCATGGCAGTCTCTCAGAGGGTGAACAAATTCTAATTTAGTTGCCGCAAACATTTCTATTTGGAGAGTTTTCAACCTCACAAGTTTTCTATTGCCTAATTCTAAAACTGGGTTCGCCCGCTCGTCCCGATGGGTAACATGGTCTTTCCAGACCTTTACCTTTGGCCAGTTACCCGTAGAACTTAATATGTTACTACCCAATCCCTGAAACCAGGGCAACGGCGGTGCATATAAGTTATTAAGGAAGTAGCTTTGCCTATGCAAAAATCGGAGGTATTTTTAACACAAGGCCGACCAGAGTTCCTATCTGGTACCAAGTGAACCAGTAGCCCCTAGGACGTGTCCTAGACTGGTTATTGGTGAGGCCCCTTCGGGGATCACGTGGTGGCTGTGGTTAAAACCCAAAGATACGCGGGAAGAGTTATGGGTCGGATGAGTGTGTCTGCAATATGGTGCTAGTGACCGATTGTAGATGCTCTCTTCAGGCCATATATATCTAGGTGCGGTTGGCAAAGCCCCAGGTAAGACGCGGGGCAATATTTTGCTGCTGAGCCATTGGGGTGGTAGGAGGCTAGATAGCTTCAGCACTTTAGCAAGGTGTCTGTATATGATTCTGCAGCCTGTACAGAATTTGCTACAATGCCGTCCCTATTAGGGGCACATGTAGATCCTCACTCTGTAAGTGCCTCTGGAAGGGACGATGGGGACAGGGTGAACGGCTTTATTCACCCAGTGCGAAGAGCACCGTCAGGTTAAGTTTATGACAGGTACTGACGTAAAATCTTTGACATATTTGCCTAATTCTACCTTTTAAACATCTAATTCTTGTATATTTTTATAAAATATTTATTTAATACTTTTCTAAAACAATTACCTTAAATTCAGTTATTTTATTATATATTATAGTATTTAAAATATTAAAAGTTGCTGCTTCTTTCATTACTGTAAGAGGTTAAAATATATTATTTTTATATGAATGGATGCAAAATTTAAGAGATTAAAAATATGGAAGGAACAATAGTTAGAGTTTTAAATATTAGAATGGTTTTAAAAATGTGTCGCATGTACTTGTATGCTGTAACATCGCAGCCTCTTCATTTCTCGACGTTTAATTTTCTCTTTTATTCTCGGGTTTTTTGAGTTAATGTTTTCAAATGTCGTTCAAAATTATCATTAATTAGAATTATTAATAGTGCTTTGAATACAAAATTCATTTATCATTTCACACATTAGTTCGATTTCAAGTTTTATTTGCCAAATCATACTAAGGATCAACGCAGAATTCCTTATCTCCATCTAGAGAGTCGGCGAAATCGGAGCAGTTATCAAAGGTCGATTATAGCAAGCACTGTATAAAGTGGTGGTCAGCTAAGGCAAAAGTTCTTACTGGGGCTAAGTTCTCTTTATTCAAAGAAAAGGTTCCACCAAATCTTATCACTTTGGATGTGCATAACCGATTTTTGTTGCAGGGAATTGGTCGTCATAAATGGCAGCTTAAGCGCTAGTGGCTACATTAGTATTATTAGGAACCTTCAAAAGGGCTCTATAGTTTCCACTAGCTGTTGGTCATTGTTTCCAGAACAATTTATCTACATGGTGTAGGGCAAACAACATAAGACTCTTTTTTTTCTATTAAGGCCAAGATCTGAAGTAAAATATGGGAATTTTTTCCGGTTACGAAATACTAGGAACAAATGACACTACCTCATTAAAGTGGCCCGAAAATAGCTCAGGCTTAAATCTAATAGCGAATTTTTGGGCCACTATTAACTAGTTTTGTTAACAAGAAATTAATAAAATAAAATTAAAAATAAATAGGACTCAAGGTGGGCCATATTAGATGGATGCAAAAGCGAACACGTTTAATAGATGCCAAAAATGCCCTCATAAACATATTTTTTATATTATTTTTCTTGTATGAAATCTATTTTTTTATTTAATTTTTACTTTAAGCTTAAAAAGAGAATAGGGAAACTATGTAAACAAAAATCGACATAAGAAAAAAATAGGCCTGAGAACGCCAACTCCCTTTTACACTACTGGCCTAATATTCCGTATTGACTTGGAATTTCTTACACCCCAAACAAAGATCGAACATGTTCCACAGTATTTTTTATTCATGAACAACTTACTCAACCTTACAAATGACAGATCTTAAAAATAATTCCATATACTTCATCAACAATTAGATGTAATTCCTCAACATATGTGGGTGCGTTTGGAAGAAGTGCTCATTTCAAATGGGCCTTCTTTTTCAGTATTATTTCATCACTAATGATGTGATCTATCTACATGCCACTCTCCTAGAATTCACAATTTTTGTGTAACATCGGTAACATACATTGTGTGTCTAATGGGGGGAGACATATGCAGCAGTTTGTCGACGCATTTATCAAAATTTGCAATACAGGATCTTTACCTTCTTGTATTCTTGGAAGGAAGTTCTCCGAAAACTAAGTACTGAATATATTTTATTCATATCGAATAAATGCGTGCTGTATTGAAGCAGTTATACGTTTATAAATTATGGGGCCTTTCCTTATTCCTTGAAACACCTGCTGAGTGTGACCATATCATGACCATAATATTCAAAAAAAAACTTGTAAATAATATGCATATGGACACAGATGTATTCATCATTATTATGCTCAAACGTGAGGAAGGTACGATATTACATTATTTTACAAACATTCACTTACAACCTTGTAAAAGTATTGCTGTACACACGTTCATATGTATGCACGAGTATCATACATGAACATTTTTGAAATGTTTGTTTCATCCAAATATCTTCTTCAATTCATATATGAATGTTTATTTATTTCACAATGGAACAAATACACATTTCGAAAACATTGTTTTGCTTTTATAATAAATACGAATATTAATTTTAATAGAGGGAATTATACTTGTTAAATTGTCACAAGCGTGTATTTATTACACAAAAACCTGGAAGCATCTAATGCACATTTTTGTTAATAAATTTTGCATAACTTTTTTATGGCATTAATAAGAGCGTTTCGCTTAATTTTGGGCAAAAAAATCTACTTCTCCTCAACCCTCAGAAGGTATTTTTTGTGTGAGTGTTATATAAAATCCATAACTTTGAAAGTATTTGAAAGCGATTAATTATTTTGTTTAATATATTTTATCCTAATAAGTATTGATACATCTAAATTCGAGAATGAAATATAAATATTATCTTAAAATAGATGAAAAATTTACAGCTGCGTTGGCATTGTATCCAAGTTGCATTTTTATTAGATCACAATTCAATTGTTTATTACTGTAATTAATGTATTAATTACATTACATTACAATTGGTTATTAAGTGAATATTTTTCAACACAGGACTCTTGTAGAATATCCGAAATAACAAAAATTCAGTTAATCCGATAAATATGAGCAAATCAAAATAACACGCAGTTTCCGGAGGACACCGCATCATCTTTTTACACTCTAATCTGTTATTTGCATGTGTGGCAAATGCAACATCATATTGGTGGTAAAACTATTGCAGCTTAAAAACGATTTCAATTAAAGACGGGACTTTTCTTTGTTACGTTTAATCGATGCTGAAAGTGGGAATCCGTGTAGCCGCGCAATGCATGCAATGATTCTTTCAAACATGTTACTATGTTCATCATAACTATGTAAGCTGTCCTAATAAGCATATTGTGATGTTTGTCACCACTCGATTGCTATGTTCATTACAAAGAATTACAAGATTTTTCTATTTTTGTATATTTATTTTAAGCACATACATTTGTGTATTTTGTGGTGTTGGACACTATGTGCCCGTTTCAAATACAACATTGATTTTTAGGGACTATGTCCCAATTTTATTGCTCTTCATTTAAGCGCTTTTGTGTCAAAAAGGTGAGTATCAGGCTCTAAAACTAAATCTTACCCTACCCTATTTTATACTAATTCCTAGTTACAATCTGTTTAGCAAAGCGGCTGACTGATTGTGAGAAGACGATTGGCTAATGTTTTGAAGCTGCTGATTGGCGCAGGTCATGTTCTGAGAATAGCAACTGCTTGTAATTGTGGGAAGAATTATGTATTAGAACAGGAATATTCCCAGACGGTCAGTTAATGCCTTGTAGCTGTTGATTGGTGAAGGTGTAGTGGAATTAGAACCGCGTGTGACAGTGGTGTCGTGATCATACTATGGTTTGTTCACACCATTTCAGTGTTGAGGGAGTCATGTGCTAATTTACTTACATACATACAAGCAATGGCCACAATAAATACAAAGTGGCCCAAAAATTTTCTGTTTCCATAAAAAGTTTACTTGAATTTGCAAAATTGAAGACATCAATTGGAACAAATTATATCGACTAAATGGTCACCTCCTGATTTGATGCATAATTGCGATTGCTTTATGGCATTATGAATTATTGCTTGCAAAACATTTGGCTTTTCTTTTTGAATATTCGTTTACAGGAGTTGCAAGGTTCGTGTTTAGATGTGGTAAGCACGAGATTGCAAAAAGCCCCAAAGGAAGAAGTATGGTGCGATCTGGACAGCCAGTTAAAAAAAAACATACAGCACTCGAACTGAAAATTGGTGTCTTAAAATCTCCATCGTTGCCCGAGCTGTGTGAGCGGTTGCTGCGGCTTGTTGCAACCAACAATGAACGAGACCCAACGAAACAACTTACCGCAAAAAAAAACTCGTTTAGCATATAAGGTTACGGTCACCATATAAGGTTACGGTGACCATCAGCGTTTTCACTGCAAATGCCGCATCAAACAGTAACTCTGAAGGGATTAAATCACTCCTCATGCATGTGGACTCTCTGTGCCCCAGATACGAAAATTTCGTTTATTAACACAACCACTTAAGTGGAAATGAGCTTCGCCGGTCATCATGATTTTTAATATGAAATCATCCAAATTTAACAGAGTATGGTTGGAAGTTAACTTTGTCCGGCGGTCAGCAGACAGCAATTTATGAACAGTTTGCATTTTGTAGGTTAAAATTTTTAAATCTTTCGCCAAAATTCATTGCAACGAACGTTTGATAATGCTTCATTGTGTAGATCATCGGCAACAGCCGATGTTCTCGGTCGAACGAACGATGTTCTCGGTCGAACGAACAATATGAGGATGGACACCTCTTGCAACATCTGTAGTGAACCCATTTTGCACAATGTGCTCAGCAAAACGCTCAACTGATCGAGCACATGGAACACGAAGTGCCTCACGATTGTTCTTTGAGTTTTCCTTGGCAGCAGTTGTCCCGTTTTTCCGATGGTTAATATTTTATCCTTCAACGCAAATAATTCTTGGCCCATCATTGTGATATCTCTTTCATTCTCCCCCGAATGCGTGCAAGACTTAAAAAACTCTATCAAAGTCCAGTTAGAGTACCTTGCATTCGAGAGGTCTCCTCAAGTGGAAAGCTAGTCGATCCAAGATCGTAGGCTCTTCAACAGCCATGAATCGGAATTAAGTTTAGTATACCATTTAGAGCATTTGAAGGGCTAGTACGTAAGCGTTCTGTCAGCCCAATGGAGACTGATCTTTTGCTCTGTATAGTTTAGCATATTAACGGTCCTAATATAAGTATTGGATGCTAGTTTGTAATCCAGGAGTGAAGACGAAATGACAGTATTTGTCATTTATTAATCGAATTTTTTCTTTCTGTGTGTGCTGAAAAGTCTATACCTTCTGATGCAATCTCTATATTAAATTCGATTTTTTTGGGGGCCTGCCACAAGAAAATGCACTTTTTCTTTTTTAATTAACGACTTTTACCGGGTTTAAAGAGAACAATAATTTATACTGTGTTGATTTAGTATTATAAGCTATAAAATGTAATGGAAGATAGGTTTATCTTTGCATTTAGTAGATCACAGCTTCTCATTGAGTCCGCATACTAATTCCGTTTTTAGAAGTGCTATATCATCCATTGAAATCAAAATGCATTTTTTTATTTTGTAATAAAATTTTCTATCAATACTGCTTTTGGGTACTAGACATTCTCGCAAAAATGCGTAAATGATTTATTAGAACCTTCTCACAAAAAGGACTTGAAGCTCAGACATATTCGAAATATATAGATATTACAATGAAAAAGGGGAATAATTTAAGCCCAGATCGCGTGGTAAAATATTAAAAGTAATCAGTACATACATATAAGTCCCAGATCCGAAAGTAGCTTATGTAATCAAAGATCCAATTCCTGTGGCATATTTTCATTGATAATGAAATCGACTATTACAAAACCAAATATATCAGCCGATATTATTTACCAAAATCCATAAAATTATATATTGTCATCCAAAGACTTCTGTTACACAATTTATGGCGAGAGAAGTTTTTCTGTTCTGTTCTGCAATTAAGTTTAACGATTACAAAACAAATTTCCATAAATCAATGAAAAATTTGCAAATATTGAACACTTGAAACGGCAACATCTCGAAGGCAGTTATTTTGCGATGTATAAAATAATCTGACTTGTCATATTCTATGAGAAAATTTAAATTTTTTTACTACAGTGTTTGTTTATGGTTGAAAGTTGGACAGACAAACATATACAGGTACGAGGTCTGTTTAATAGATAGGGTGAAATTTTATTTTTCTCAAAAATATTTATTTATTCATCAATTTCTATTTAGTCTCCTTCAAAGTATTCCCCCTATATATAATACACTTGTGCCAGCGATTTTTGCCCATTTCTCAAAAAAGTTCTGATATTCACTTTTTGATATGGCCCTGAGCTCTCAGCGATTCGGTTTTTATCTCCTCAATCGTTGCAAAATTCCATCCTTTCATGGGTCTCTTCGATTTTGGGAACAGGAAAAAGTCTCAGGGGGCCCTATCTGGTGAATACGAGGCGGAGGCATAATTACGATATTCTTTTCGGACAATAAATTACGAACAAGCAATGACGAGCGAGCAGATGCATTATTGTGATGCAAAGGACATATGACAAGAACTCGTGATGCAATACGCTACGGTAATCAGAGCAAACTGTGAGCAAACGCTTGTTATTTGATCGAACTTGTCATGCTTTTTTTGGTCTTGGCTCTTCCATTGGGACGATTGGACTTTGGTTTCGATTTCAGAACAATATATACATGATTTGTCACCCTCTTAAGCAAATCTGGATCGTCGTTAACGTCTCTCAACAATTCCTGAGCGATACCCATGCGACGGTTTTGTTTTGTTCAAAATTCAGCAATTTTGGAACAAGCTTCGTTGCCACTTGCTTCATCGCCAAAATTTGCGAAAAAGTTATATAGCATGATCCAACCGATGTACCGAAATCCTCTTAAATTTTTCTAATAGTGATTTGATAACCCCCCATAAAAATTTTCTTTATTTTCTCAACATTTTCATCGGTTTTGATATGATAGAGCTTCCAGGACGAGCATGGTCATTCACATCTCCTCGACCTTCTTTGAAAATCTTGTACCACTCGCAAACAATTTTCTGACACAGAGTACAATCACTATATGCTATTTCCAATATTTTTAGTGCTTTTGAACTCTTAATTCCATTTTTGACACAAAATTTGATGCAAATTCTTTGATCCATTATTTTCCACAGCAGAAAATCGGTGATCAAGAAAAACACTGTTATGGCTCTCAGAAACAAACTAAACTCAACCCAAACAAACTCAACTAAGATTGTATGTTTGACACAAGTGTGCCAGCATAAAAAAACGCCAAAATTCACCTTTTCTATTGAACAGATCACGTACTTATATACACTCCTATACGATTAGCGGATGTATTATTTAATTGAGCTTAAAAGCATGTTACAAATATTTTAAAAGTAAAATGCAACGATATTTTAAGAATAATTTTTTTTCGAAAAATTAAAAAAAAGTGAAAATCTATTTATATTTGTCAGTAAATTATTTTCATTCTTGTTGAACCTTCGTAGTGAACAGACGTGTTAGCGGAGTTTTTTTTTACATACTAAACAAACAACAATACAAAAAAAAATATTCGTAATAAGTACTGATTCGTAATAAGTACAGTTTTGGTGAAATTTGCTTTATTTGCATTAATAATTTTGCATATAATCTGAAACAACAAAAACAGAAAACAAAAAAAAAACACAAACAAAGTGACTGAGGAATACTCTGCATGAGTACCTCAAAAACAAAAAATTGTGAAGTGAGTTCTAACGGCAGAAATGCCTAATTTACTGTGAGTTCTGAAGCTCTTAATGCAAACAATAAAAACAAAAAATTGGATGACAGTCTTTTTCTAACGGCAAAGCCAATTATACGCGAGCGATCAACTTCGCTTACTCCAATGCCAAGTAGTGATTCGTTAACATTACCGTTACCTAGTTCTTCTCTATTTAAGTCTGCGCCATTATCCGCTCCGGGCTCTTGTTCATCACTTAACCCAGTTATCACAATGGACGATAATATTCAAAAACCTAAAGTGCCTGTCGGAATGGTAGTAAAGCGCGGGCGAAGCCCAAATTCATCCAAAATCTCATCTGTTCCGAAAATATCCAGAGACAACGACGCCGCCTCAGCTAATCGTCCAAACCGGTTTAAAATATTACAAGATGACAGCGATAAACCCGAAGAATCTTCGAAAAAAACTTCAAAACCACCACCAATCTATCTGAGACAAAAAAACTCGAACACACTTATTAAAAAACTAATCTCGGCCATTGGTGAAAAGTCATTTCACATTGTTCCAATAAAACGTGGTAACATTGATGAAACAAAAGTTCAAATATATGATGAAAAAGACTTCCGCAAAATGGTTACAGAATTTGAGAAAAATAAAACAAGTTTCTACACTTTCCAGCTTAAGAGTGCTAAAGGCCTACAGATCGTATTGAAGGGCATAGATTCTTATGTTGTTCCTGAGGAAATAAAAGATGCTCTCACCCTCCAAGGCTTTAAGGTAAAAAATGTCTCTAACATTATAAACAGGGAGAAGATCCCCCAACCTTTATTTCGTGTTGAACTTGAGCCAAATGATATAAAATTGAAGAAAAATGAGACCCATCCAATTTATAATTTAAAATATCTGTTATACCGGAAAATTACAGTCGAAGAACCACACAAGCGCTCAGGACCCGTACAGTGCCATAATTGTCAAGAATATGGCCATACGAAAACTTATTGCAAATTACCTACTGTTTGTGTTGTGTGCGGTGAATTACACAACACTGCTATTTGCAATAAGTCGAAGGACCAGAAGGAAAAGAAGTGCAGTAATTGTGGAGGTAATCACACTGCTAACTACAGAGGATGTCCTGTATTCTCTTTTGTTAAACAAGCTATGAGCCAAAAGCCTAAAGTAACTCCAGCTCAAGCAGGAAATACGTTCACCGCTACTCCTACCCTAATGGCCCAACCAATCACTTCACATGTATCGTATGCTGACGCTGTGAAGATCAACTCTATTCCCGTTCAAAAAGTGTCTCCACCAACTAATGCAACAAATGCAAACCCAAGCTTTAATTTCAGTCGCCTTGAAGCTACTATAGACAATTTGGTGCAAACTATAAACAACTTTACAACAAATATGACTAGCATGATGCAAGAAATGCTGCGAATGCAGAATACACTGCTTCTAGCATTAGTTAACAAGCCATGAACACGTTAAAACTATGTTTCTGGAACGCAAACGGCATTCGCCAACACAAATATGAACTTGAGCACTTCCTCTCGGTAAAAAATATTGATATAATGTTGGTATCTGAGACTCATTTGACTTCGAGAAGCCTTTTTAAAATGAGTGGCTACACTTTATATGATACAAAGGACCCGAGAGGAAGAGCATGCGGAGGATCAGCAGTTCTAATAAAGTCAAGACTCAAGCACTATATTCTTAAAAACACTTGTGAAGACCATCTACAAGCAACGAATATTTGTATCGAAAATTTTTGTTCAAATCTTGTGATATCATCAATTTACTCCCCTCCCAGATTTTCATTCACTGAGGATCAATACGAGGATTTTTACAAAACTCTTGGACCTTGTTTCGTAACAGCTGGGGACTACAATGCAAAACATACGTTCTGGGGATCGCGTCTTATTACTCCTAGAGGTCGAGCATTGTTCAATACAATTTCAAAAATGGGTTTGGATGTCATTTCGAGCGGGGAGCCTACTTACTGGCCTACTGACATACAAAAAATTCCGGATGTTATAGATTTTGGCGTCATGAAAAATATCCCTAGGGATTTAATTCATGTTGAAGCTTCACATGATCTCTCCTCCGATCACTCTCCCACGATCGTTACAATTTGCAGCCCACTAAGAAGTGACTTACCTCACCCATATGTGAAGATGATAAATCGTGTTAACTGGCTGGGGTTCAAAAAATATCTCAGTACTCATTGTACGGAAAATATCAGGCTTAGAACTCCCGATGATATTGAATTTAACATTGCCAATCTTACCGATAATATTAAACAGGCTGCTAAACATGCCACTACCTCCCATCCGCAGACTGGGTTTAATAGAATTTATTCTGCGGATATTGAACGTCTCGTATGTGAAAAAAGAAGAGCTAGAAGGGAATGGCAACAATACAGATCGCCCCAACATAAAATCAGACTTAGAGAATGCACTAAACGACTCCAAGAGTTGCTTTCAGCTGAAAAATCTGCTTCTCTTAAGAACTACCTGGAAGGTCTCGATGTCACAGCAGCATCTAATTACTCCTTGTGGCGCGCTGCTAAAAAACTTAAAACACCCGTTGAGTCTAAACCACCCCTGCGTACTTCTACCGGAGGTTGGGCAAGAAGTAATACTGAAAAAGGTAACATATTTGCTGGGCATTTAAAATACGTATTTACCACAAACACATGTACTGGTGCTGTTGATTTACCGAGTGTAGTAGCTCTACCCCCTCGGCCCATGAAATTTAAGATGCGTGATGTACAAAAACTAATTGCTGAAACCAACCCAAAAAAGGCCCCGGGTATTGATGGAATTAGTAACAAGATGCTGATGAAGTTGCCTCGTATTGCTATTAGAATCCTGTTATTTATTTTTAATGGCATTTTACGACTGGAGTATTATCCACACAACTGGAAACTTGCCATGGTCAAAATGATTCCAAAGGCGGGCAAAGATCTTACCAAGGCTGAGTCTTATAGGCCAATAAGTTTACTGTCAACAATTTCAAAGCTCTTCGAAAAGCTGCTCATGACAAAATTGTCCCCAATTCTAACTGATAATGGGTGCATACCGGACCATCAATTTGGTTTTAGAAGTCAGCATAGCACCATTGAACAAACTCATAGATTGGTCCATTTCATAAGAAGAGCATTTGAAGAAAAAAAGTATTGTTCTTCCCTCTTTATTGACGTCTCTCAGGCATTTGATAAAGTGTGGCATGAAGGCCTAATTGTAAAATTGAAGACATATCTGCCAATAAACATTGTAAATCTATTGGAAAGTTATATTCTTGGCCGGAAATTCACTGTTGTGGAAGGAGACTTCATGAGTGAGCCCGAAACTATCTCATCCGGTGTGCCACAGGGGAGTATACTGGGTCCAGTTTTGTATTTGATTTATACCTGTGATATGCCTCTGAGCAGTAATATCTTCACTTCTACATTTGCCGATGATACAGCCTGCCTTAGTATGCATGAAAACCCTCACGAGGCATCCCGTTATCTTCAGCAACATATTAACCTGTTGGAATTGTGGTTGAACTTATGGAGAATAAAAGTAAATGAACAAAAGTGTGTTCATGTCACATTTACTCTACGAAGAGACACTTGTTCCCCCATTCGAATCAACAACCAAGTTGTGCCTCAACATTCACAGGTGAAATATCTTGGTATATATCCCGACCGACGCCTCACATGGAAAAACCACATTGACTCTAAGCTGACACAAATAAAACTTAAATTGACTCAGATACATTGGCTGATTGGTAGAAATTCTACCCTCAGTCTAGATTGTAAACTTTTAATATACAAGTCGCTTTTGAAACCCATATGGTGTTACGGAATTCAGCTATGGGGCACTGCTTCAGCTTCCAATGTAGAGAGAATCCAACGAATGCAAAACAAAATTTTAAGGTTAATAACATCGGCTCCTTGGTACATGAAAAATTCAATTTTACATCGTGATTTAAATATGCCACTTGTGACCGCTGAAATTGCAAAATATGCTGGAAAATATTTAACAAAACTCGAGTCCCATCCTAATCCCCTTGCTCGTAACATCTTGAACTTTCCTGGACACATCCGCTTAAAAAAGAGGGATACTACGGCCTTAATACGCCACACTTCAGATTGAATTTTTTGAATATTTTTGTGCTTTACATATTTATGTATTATTAATTACTATCACTAAGTTTATGTCCGACACTGGTTGGGCCTAATTATTATATTTATACTTAAGATTTGAACACTTATTGTTAGTTCTATTTGAAGATACAATAAATAAAATTAGTGGAAAAAAATAAAAAAAAAAAAATAAAATAAATTATTTCTGTCGTGCCGTCGGCCGCGAAATTGGACAAGCATACAAACAAATATCGCAACAGCTCATGAGGAAACCTATAAAATTGTCCTTCATTCGACTTTTTCGCAACTAAATGCCATTTTTGGACCGATTCAACGCCAGAGCTGTAAGAGCAATTATTGGCCAGCTTATTCTCCTGATCGAAACATAATTAGAAATGTTTGGGGTTGGCTTACTTGAAGAGTGTTTAAAGGTGGAAGACAATTCAATGACAAGTAGTCACTTATTCGAGTCATTAAAGAATGTTGGAAAGAAATATTATTGGACCATTTAATATCACTTTATTGTTGTTAAATAATGAATAAATAAGTTTTTAGGTAAAATTGTTATAATTAACAAAACACACCAGCTACCAGGGCCTAAGGTGCGATTAGGTAAAATTAATTCAATGCTTATAGTCAAATTAAGAAAAAAAAAATATTTCAGATCCCATTGCCTTTTTCTTTCAAAATATTTTTGATATGCCTTGAGCTCAATTGAATACACTATACAATTAAAATTTTTAGTCTATTTATAAAATATCAAAATACATGGTCTGCTAAGTAACAAAAATAATGTGGTCCTAATCAATTGAACCGGAGTGTACCTTAAACTATTTCTGAAGAGAATGTGGTGTTCTTTTAATATATTTCTGTTATTGATTCTATTTGATCCACATATATGAGTTCATGCAAGTGCATGTTTTTTGTTGCTGTTGGTTTTTTTGTCGAAGATATTAAGTATTAAATTATTATTTATGTATGTACATATGTATATGAATCATAAAATTGTAATATGGCACCGATTTACAGTTGCATATTTTTCAAAGTTTCAATGATGAACATTTTTAAATATTTATTTAAAAAAACAATGGAGATTTCAATTGTCTGCAGAGTTGACTGTTCTAGCAGATTTGATCTGCATACACACAAAGCGAACAATGACAACTGATGATTTTATGCTCGTTTTGTCTGAAAAGTCAAACAGCTGTCAAACAACGGGTCTATCATTAAACGCTTCTTATCTTTAATTTTAAATAAAAAGTGTTTGTATTGCGTCACAGAATTTTTACTTATTTAAAAAAAAAAACTATCAATGCCATTATGTATGGAATATAACATTATCCAAATATCCGCCGCGGATTAAAAATTTGTTTTTTTCCATGACCCTGGCCTATAAATTAGGCAGTATTTGAACGATAGCGTGATTTAAGTTAGATTTGAGGGCCGTTGTGGTATGGGATTTATTAGCATAGACCAGAAATTTAAGAAAATCTCAAACGGTGTCAAATTGCACGAATTCGGTGGCCAGTCCATATCACCTCTATGTGAGATGACCAAATCACTAATGCAGAATGTCCAGTGTGACGTGAGCTGTGTGGCGCGTACCGACCTATTGTTGAAAACACATGTAGTTGGTGTCCGTATCATCCAATTCATCCCAAGAGAAGCTGGTAATTATCGAACTATAGCGCTCGCCGTTGACGGTGATAGTTTTATAGAGGAAATGCAAAAAGCAATTAGGAAAACCGTTTTCTCTGATGGAAACTTTGTAAGAATTTTTTAAATCATATTGAAAAAATAAAAGAAAATTAAATTTTTTAATGTTTCAATGCATATAAGTGCAACTATAATAGCACTATTATATTTAGTATTGAACAAATTGAAATTCTCGCTCCAGAAAGCCATGCAATTTCAGTTGAGAGCAACATGTATTCGTACTAACTCCATTTATTCGTACTAACATAGCGAATTCGTTACGAAAAATATTTAATTTTGCATGTTTTCATAAACTAATCTCTCTGCATGTTATTTACGTAAGAATTTATAAGTTTAGTGTTTGATGTTATATATTAAATAAATAATTTGAAAAAGATATATATTGTTTGTTGTTGGTTTATTCATATTCTAATACAAAAATAAACAAATATTATACGAGAATTCTATAGAATTCAATCATATTTTTCAACTTCTGATTTATAAAGTATAAAAGTTTCACAAAACTCTTATACAAAAAAACAACACAACAAACAATCATAATAGACTTGGGTGTTTTTATTTTTCTTTTTACGCCTTTATACAATTAATCGTCCTTTGGGTGGATAATGGATGTAAAATATACTAGTTTTCGTGTGTCAATCCGTGTTTCAAAGAAATAAGAGCGCTATTGGCATTAGCCGGACCAAGAAAGTGTAGTGAAAGTAGTAGTGAAGACCCAGTGAAAAAAAACAAGTTGCCCTCATGCAATGATATTTTCATTGCTTCCGAAGAATCTGAGAGTACTGAAAGTAATTCAATAATATCATCAATTTAAGAAAAACAATCCTGAAACTAGGAAAAATTTACTTGAATTTAATACAAGCAATGAATTTAATATACATTTAATGAAAAATTCCTTGACTTTAAACATATATACATATTTTAAAATTTATTACAAATACTTATGCTTATTAAACTTAAGGATCTTACTTATATTTAAAAATTTCAGTAAAGTAAATTAAGTGATGAAGTGTTTTATTTGCGAATAATTCAAAAAACTTTACAAGTTAAAATATTTAAATGGTTGCCTTCCCTTTCCCAAGTTTAGTAAAACTTTACTTTAGAAAATTTTGAAAAAATAGTTCTAAAAAATATTTTTTTAGTTTATAAATTAATGCCTTTTTTAGAAGAAAAATTATTACAAAATTAAAACTAAAGAGTAAACACTAAAGTTTTACCCATTTCAAAGAGCATTTTATTGGGTGCGTGTAATACCTCGATTGATAAGTGGGTAGAGCGCTAAGCCACAAAACAGAGGGTTAGTCCTTCGAACCCATAACGGGTTAAGTTTTATAAAATAGTGCCATAATTCCTTATCGTATTGAGGACTTAAAATTATATTATAAAAACATCCCCATGATGCATTCTGGCTCCAATGAAAAATAGTTGACTAAGGAAAATAAATTGAGGAAACTCATGAACTATAATTAAAAAATGAATTGATGAATTCAAATATAAGTCGTAATATATGTAGTTCTATTGTGATCGTTCGTCATGTTGTCCGCTTGTAACACTAATGGAAATATTGCTGTCATGCATTAATTCTGTAATCCATTAATTCTTCAAAGAAATGCTCTAAAAATTTAATTCGAAAAATTTCATACGTTTTCAAAAATTGCGAACATTTGAAAAAAATTTACAAATTCAGTAAAAGTTTTATTGAATTTTGTTAAATTTTCTACGAGATAAGGAAATTTTCTTTAAGTCTCAGTAAAAAATGGCATAAGTGTCATACGGCAACCATTTTGAACTCAAATTTAGCAAATTTTCCTGAATTTTAGTATTAGTGTAGACTGCATTAACTTTTGCAGGTTGGAATTAAACTTGCATTTTTCTAGCTGACTTTAAAATATTACCTCTTGCTTAATTGCTTCTCCATTAAGAAAAAAACTTTCCGAACATTGGCCTAATAATAATATAGACTATGAATATTGTTTGTTTCTAACTCGGATCTAGATCCCTTTTCATTTATTCCTGTTTTCCTTTTTAGAAAAATATGCAAGTTTGACTAATTCAGACGATTAGTGCACATGGATATTGAAGTAATTCAAAGCATGTGGACTAAACCAGAGAACAATGAGCCACAGCGACAATACCAAAATAATCAAAAATCGAACTACAGACGAAGAACCCATCTCGAATTGCACGTAACAGCAAGTCATCGACCGAATAACCGAAAAAGTTCCATGAACACAATGCAAAATTACCTGCTGTGGATGGGCGTTGTGCTGATAGTGGGGCTAACAGGTGAGTGTCCTAAATATACCCAGTTAATGTTGATATTATTGAGAGTATTGTAAACATTTAATTTCCCTTATACTTAATAAAGCAAACTTTAACACAAAAAGTGCTTGAAATAACGTATATGTGTGTGTGTAAAAGGGCTTTCATTCATGAAGTAGTAAGAGTCCTTACGCAGTTGTAATCATTTTATCAACCATCTAAATGTGAATTGATTTTTCAAGGGTCTTATTGAAAGCGTTTTCATTAAGAATTCTAAAGAACAGCAGCTGCTGCAGTTGATTTTATTCAAACATTACGAGTATGTCTTCTTTATGATTCTCATTTCGTTTTCGTTTTTATAAAAGCACGACATGATTTTGATGATTTAATTGCTATACATTTATTACTGATTATCATCGTATTTAAGTATATTCCATAAGCAAACATTGTGTTAATGTTTGATCTTAGAATGTAATAAAAAGTTTAAGAAAAAGGTTGCGCCGTATCACGATGATCTGCAAATAAAATTAATGATAATGCAAATCCTGAGATACAAGAATTTTATAAAAATTGTTTATTGTAAGTATCTACATGCGATAAAGACACACATTTCTAAAGGAAATGTAAACGTTAACAAACCTACACACATGCACACACATACGTTCATATGTGTACTTATATGCCTGAGTGGGAGGTTAATTTTATGTGTATATGTGCTACACCCGAGACACAAAAGCCTAGTAATGCAACATCTGCACATTTGCTTGCAACATACACAATTACACTTTCCAAATACTTACGTAGGGGTTGCATGGTGGCGTTTGTGTATAAAGGGGAATTTACATCTTCATGAGACAGTTACTTTAACAATATTCATATGTAATAACACACAAACGTTCTACAGGAAATCTACTAAAAAATTTAATAGGTTGTGCAATTTTGTCATCAACGTCAACGACATTGTAACAAAAATTAAAATATATGTAAGTTCTTTTGTAAAAACAAGCCGCTGTCAACCCACAGGTTTCATTAATGCGTTCAAACAACCTGGAATGTCTAAGAGTTATTTGCTTTCAACTTTAATAACTGCAATAAATATTTGGGACTGAATTTGAGTATTCAAAAGTTTTTCTTAGAAAATTAGTTTCAATATTTTTTATTGGCTGCAAAATTTGTATAGACTTTCATAGGAACAATTCGTTATATAAAATAAAAATTCAAATTAATTTTGACTTCAAATACCTAAAAACCTTCCGATAACGTAAAAAACTCCATAAGCATTTCTTGTGTACATTGGTTGACTAAAATCACTAATTTCTTGAAAAACAACAACAAATAGGAAACATTTTTGTAGTTCTTAAGGTCACCAACCAATACAAATTATATGTTGAAAATATTGGTAAAATAATACATTACGAGTATTACAAAAATTATTTATTTCATTACAAATATTTTGATCTCAATCTATCAAAAAAATTTCTATCATGATATATTCTCAGAGCTCTAAAAGAATGATTTATATTACCTTTTTAGTTCACCATGCATGGGAAACATTTCAATGCATTCTTCTTCCTTTTCCATCATAAATCAACAATCTTTGAATAAATTCATTTTGTGAAGAAATTGAATTAAATTAAAATTTTAGTCAATTAATGACGAATTAAATTTTTTAATAATTCTGCAATGAATTGTTTGAATGGTTTGCTGTTTCGTGAAAAAAAAGAATCATTCGTTTGCAGCTCTGAATAATGCGATTAATTTTTCCAATTAATATAAGCCATTATAACTAAAAGCTATTAACGCCATAAAATTTTGAAAGTATGGAAAAAAATGTTTAACAAAATACTTAGAGATCAAAAGAAAGATAAACAGAACTGCAATTCACTCGATTTTAAAACTTCCGTGTGATTTGAATTTGTCGCAATCATGCGAATGTCTGTTGTTGTTCTGTTTCATTAAAGTCATTACGATGAAAATCAGTTGTAGTGAATAGAACCATGTTGATGTCAGCAGCAGAAGTAATTTAAGACATAAAAATATTAAGAGATATAAACTGGGGGAAATGTGATTACGATGATATGTGCATGACTCGGTAACGAGAAACAACTTTTTTTTAATGACTATACATTAAAACGTTGTGAAACTCTATTTTCATGATATAAACATTTTTAAGTATTAAAGGAATAATTTTAAAAATATTTTGTTCAAAAAGCACTCAAACTTATATACTTATACAAACATCGACAAATATTATATGAGAATTCTGTAAAATTCAATCATATTTTTTAGATATAAATTGCAGCATGTTTAAGTACCTAAAGCAATTTAAGAAACTTTTATACAAAAATAACACAACAATAAACAATTAAAATAATCTTTGGGTGATAATGAAGCAAAATGAAACACAAAATTTTTAATAACAAAATTTAATAATTCATTATTCGGTTTAATCTCCAAAATAAAAAAAAACTGGTTTCATACACACATCCATCTCCTGGTCATCTCTAAAGGCTACCCATAATTTAGATGTCCCTTGTGTAGTGGACACTATCAGAATACGCCAATAAAAATATCCTATCAAATAAAATTAAAAAAAGTACTCTTGATCTCCACCGATCTTGGTCTCATCAAACCTGATGTGACTGCATTTTCGAGTAGATCTATTAAGCAAAGTACGTTTCTCAACTTCTTGCATAAAAATGGGAGGTTATTTACTTCACTTCTATTTTCAGTTTGCATCAGTTCTGTGTTTCGAGGTCCTGGAAAACTGTTGGCTCTATATTCGGCAGTTTATCCAGATGGTGTGCTTGTGTGTCTGCATCTATGCAAGCCTCTCATGTCTTTTGAGCGGGTGCATCGAACGCAACAAAACGCGACTTGACTTGAATATGGTGTGAATATATATCCACTCGATATGAATAATTTTAAGGCTTAAAAAATTAATTTTACCAATTTTTTAAGCAAATTTTTTCAAAAATATATTTTTGATCTAACCTAAAATATTATCCACTTTTTATTTTATTCAAATCGATTGATTTGCGGATATTCTCGGAAGTGGGTTTTGTAAGATCGGCCAAAACTTGTTTACTTCCAAGCTGTAATGAACGGTGTAATTTTTATATAAATCGTTTAATGTACTCGGAAGATATCAATATTTCAAGATTTCTGTAACAGTGTACTTTTCGTCTGCACATGAACCCGATATTAGCGAAAAGTTTAGTAGATGGCCTGCAAGTTTACAAATATTTTTTAAAATTTGCTTTATTAAACTCAATTCTCTTTTAATATATGTTTACGCAGCTCACTGAGCTGCTATTGACAGTCATATATTTTGCTGCAAATAATTTTGTTGCACGTTTCACGGAGATAATTGCAATATGACTGAGTATATGCTTAAAATGAAATTGCCATAAGCTAATCTTGCCATACTATATAAGGAATATTTGATTATATATAGAAAATTATTTTCAAAATCGTGTTAATACAATATAGTGACTTATTTGAGACATTTAATAAATTAATTATGAATTGAGTAAATTTTAAAAAAATTTAAAAACATCCTGCTCCCAACTACTTTCATACATTCAGCTCATATTTTAAAAAGTCGCGAAGACATACATGGCCCCTCCCTCATGAGTTTTAATTAAAGACTAAATTTATTTTATTGTGTAATTTTTGAAACTAGTTTTCGTGCAAATTCAAAAGAGAAATTGTAAAATAAAACAATTCACTTCTTCCCATATAGAAGATCTTGTGTAATTTTCAAAACTCATATATTTCAAGCCCCACCAATTTACATGCAATTATACCCACTGTTGTAAGGATTCTTTATATTTCTATTTATTTCTTCATGAAATCATTCCTAAGCTGCATACGAAAATTTCACATTGTATGTCTGTATTGTATGGTATACGATACAACGTTTGCAAACGTCTACAAAAGCTACATACATTTTTTCACAAATGAAAATTAAAAAAAAACGGAAAATATTTATTTTTAATTTTGTCTTCAGCTTTTTTGCTTCCACTGCACAAAGAGAAAAAAATTTTTGAAGCACTTCCAACTCCCATAAATATTAACACAACGACTGTACGTGTGTGATACTTTCCCCACATGATATTTTTACAAACAAGTTTGTCTATACACTCATGAAAAAAGTGCATTTATGCAATAAACCTTGTTTACGTACATATACAAATAAAAATAAATGAAAAATACATATTCTTTAACAACCGTTTCGTATACTAGGGCACAGTGGGACTTTTACGATTTTTGCAAGAGAGCCCAGCAAAAGCAAACTTGTAATGAGTGTTAACGACACATCCCTCAGCCATATAAAAACTTAGACAATTATTAGAAAAATTAACAAAACAAAAAAAAATACAATTCGCAAGTTAAAAGCAACACATGATGAAATCATCCGCCAGCTGTAGCTGTGTGTATGTGTGTGGAGTTTCTTAAAGCATAATTTTTTGTTACATTTCTTGCACGCCATGTTTAATTTCAATGATAAATACAATCTTGGCAGTGTTGCCGTTTTGCATCTATTTAACCAAATGTGTTGATGTTTAATTTTCTTTTTCATTTTAGTTAAAATTTGATCGACTCTATATAAATTTACATAATTATGTCCTTGATATTAGTCTTATAATGTGAAACATCAACAACTATTAACAAATTAAAAAACTAAAAATCACTTAAAATAGTTAGAAACATATTGAAAAAAGGACTCGAAGAAGGATTCTAAAACCGGAAAGCAAGAATTTATCAAAACACGAAAAGTATGTACATATAAATAGTTTAAAACAGTGATATTTTGTAGAGATGGGAAAACTCTAATCAATTGTTTTCATTATATTCAACCGAAGAAGCAGCAAAACCCCGACTAAAAACTTATATTGTGAAAATAAACTGAAATTAAAATTTTTATTAAAGTCCACATAGATTTCAAAATTAAAAAAAAAGCAAATCATCCGATCGACAGGAAAAATCCAAATGCATTGGTAGTATAAAATAAAAATATTTCAATTCAAAGACCATATATGACATACACAATATGCAAAAAATTAGTAAAAGCAGACAAAATTTATTATAAATGGAAGAAAATATACCAAATTTACAAAATTTTATTCGCCTCGAAGAGTTTTAAAAATTTAGTAAAATGTTTGGCTCCGAGAAAAATTTAAGCTGAGGAAATAACACTGGCAACACTGAACGTGGAACAAACTTTAAAAATATGATTTTTGTATTGTATTGGGTTATCCATTTAATGGTTTCAAAACCATCGATCTACCAAAGCTTTCAACTGCTTAATATGTGTCATTTAAAATGTTATTATATGCCAAAAATTTTGCCATTTAAAAATTTTTATCGGTTAATAATTGCCAAATGCCTAAAACTTGTTAAAACTTACAAGAAAATATAATATAATCGATTATAAAGAAATTTGAAGAGACTAAAAGCGTTACTGGTGTGGTCAGGTTTGTGCAATTGTTCATATCTTGCGGCTCATTATGGCGTATTTTACATTTAGTCTTGGACCTTTAACCATATAAGTGTAAAGTCCAACTCACATAAAACCTAAAGTTGACATACCATTCACAACGCCTTAGATATTCTAATTGGGACCTACAGCAACATGCTTTCAATGCTGATTTTTCGAACAAAATTTTCTTCAGCGATGGAGCTCATTTTTCCCTCGGCGTTTCAGTCAACAAGCAAAATTGTCGCATATGGGGCTCGGAAAACCAAAAGTGACTGTAAAAAAGCCATTGCATACGGGCAAGGTGACTGTTTGGTGCGCATTATTGTCTGGAGGTATCGCTGAGCAGCATTTGTTCAAAAACGATGCTACAAGATCCGTTGCGTGAATTCAGAATGCTATGGCCGTATGATAACCGAACTTTTTTTGGCCTGCAATTGAACATTATGAAATGGACCATATGTGGTTTCAACCAGATAGTGCCACGAGCCACACAATGCGGTCAATGTTGGTTTTATTGCATGGGAAGTTTCCAGAACGCATAGTTTTATTTTTTTTGACGACGTCAATTGGCCACCTGGCTCATGCGGCCGTCAAAAAACGTGTCTACGCGGATAGTCCTCTAGCGTTGGAACATTTGAAATCCAACATTCGTCAAAATATTCAAATATTCAAAAAATTATTCGAAAGGTACATCAAAAGGACCCACAGCTGCAACGATTCCAGTGGCAGTCATTTAAATGACATTGTATTTCGTACGCAAAGCTCCAAGCTCAAGCGTTTTCTATTAGAGTTTATCCTTCTGTGAATAAATGCCAAGAGAAGATTAAAAAAACACTATTATATAACTGATTACTAATAACATAGCATAACAAACATAGCATAGCATAAAAACATACAAAAAATGTCGTAAAAATATATTAACAATTTATTTCCTAAATAAACACTTTCTGGGCCACTGTGCAGTACGAAAAAGCAAAACGGTAGAAAAAATAAACCCATTGTACGTTCGTTTGTATTCACGTTGGTATATGTATATAAATATGAAATCATTCATAACTTGTCTTTGTACCCATAATAATGCTGCTGATGAAGACGATGGTGGGTTACACTCGAGTTTGTTCCTCGCAATTTCCTGTTTGCCTCTTTGCCGTAAATGTTGCAGAAAGTTAAGGTTTTTGAAATTTCTGAAGGGCGTACTTCAGCATGCTATGTTTTAACTACTGCAAACCATCCACAGCATTCATTTCATTTGCTCCCCCCTACAAACGTACTCCACAACATTAAAAGTAACATTTCTCCTACTATACTTCATGTTTGTATAACTGTGTGAAAATACATACGCCCAATTGCTTAAACTCGTTGCGTCAATGTCCTCCTTTAAAGCCACATACTTTCCACAACAAAACAGCTCAAAGCTAAAATAAAGATATGAATATATAAGGAGCCGTTTTCAACGTAAAGCAGATAACGTTTATTTTTATTTAAAGCACACAAACCCAGCAGTTACAAAAGTAAAACTTTTGGCAGTTTCTTGTATTTCTTGTGACACTTTCCTAATCGATGTGGCAAGATAATAAACCTTAATGCATTCGTTGACAAAACTTTACAGTCTTCACTCCACTTCGTCTAATACATTTGGGAAAAAAGTTCTCGAGCTAAAACGGAATTGAAAACCCATTCCAGTGATGTTCTTAGAAATATAAACTGATGCGGAGCCTAAAAATATTTTTTTGCCGAGCTGATGTTTTCTCCGTCGATGCGATGCGATGTATTTAGGCTCACAAATTACATCTTTCAAATCAATTTTCTTTTACGATATAAATCGCTTTGTACAAAAAAGGATCTTGCACCAACCAGAATTCCAGACTCAAAAGCTGTCTATCCGATTTGACAAATATATTTTTTCAAACTAAAGTTAGAACTATGGACGTTTTACATAATTTTCCACAGGTTCTGAATATGCAAAAACTTTTGGAAATAATTTCAGTTCCAGCATCTACTTCTTATTTGGCAAATTTGGATTATTATAATTAAAATGTTAATTTGACGTCCGTAACCGACAAATTATCAAAGATAACTAAATGAGTTTCTAACTGACTTGGCAGGTGGTATAAAAATAATGTAAAAAGTAATAATAAATATTTTATAACAAAAAAGTTTCAAAAGTTTCAATATGTACAAGATCAGTAAAGCATTAACAAGATGACTTTCATGTCGTAGTATTTGTAAAATGGTTAAAACCCAAGCACAACGTATTTCCCCAAAAACGAGACCAAGCTATATCGAATTTTTTGCCCTTGAAAACGACTAAGTGGTGAATATTATTGGAATCGTTACAGTCATCTTTGAGAAACTAATTATATACATATGTACTTATATATAGTCGTATATATACGAGTGTTTTCTGGCATTTTCCTACGACTTCATCCACCTCCGGAAATGAACCTTGAGCAGTAACTGGAAAAGGAATTACTAATATTTTTTTTTGCGTATTAACATACTTACATATGTCAAGTCTGTTGACAACGCCCGATACTCTTGAAAGGGAAATTGAATAATTGTTATTTTATTAATTATTAATTATTGGGATTTGAGGCTGCTTCAATCTCTAAGTATTTAATTCAAATTCAGCGAAAACTTAAACATGGGTGGTTCCTGTGACCACAGTGATGACGCATTTACCGAATATTTTACCAGTTTGCACAAATATCCTTGTAACAAAAAGTCATGAAACTCATTAGGACTGTGGTATTGTCAGAAAATGGATTGAAAAACGTTCATTATGGAGGCAAAATTGGTTTATCATGGAGACAAAAGTATTATCGGGTTGAAGAATTAAATTGAAATCTGTTTCGCCCCATGTGAGTTATTGAATAGCAAATATTAAATATAAAACTTATAATAAATTCTCAATTTACCGCTAGCAAATTAATAGTCCTTAACTGGTCAAGCTACGTCCTTTACGATAACACGAGTAAAGCGTATCCTATATATTATTCCATGCTACTATTCACTGATTTCAAGCCCTTACAATGATTAAATATATTCTCTGTGTTAATTCAGACTATAAATCTTCTGTCTGCAAAGTTTCATTTAAGGCTGTTTTTACAAATAAAAGCTCTCTGGGCACTAAATTTCATTCAAATCCACCCAGCGGTTTTTGTGTGGTTGAAAAACAAACATCGAATCATAAAAAAGTTTCATAATCGGGACTTTAAGAAAGTATCAGTTTTTAGCTTTAGAGAGGAACTTTAAGCGCCGTTATAAATATGTTAGAAATACTTTTGATTTGGCACTTGATTCGAAAGTTAAACTGACCAATAGGAATGGAAATAGTTTTTTGGAACTAATAAAATTAATAAAAATTATTCCTTCTTTCAAAACTAAAAACTTTTTTACTTTCATTTGATCTCTTAAATTTTTTCAATTTGTTTATGTATATACACGTGCATATGTATTTATGTAAAAACAATTTTCCAGTTTTTTCTATTGTTATTGTGATGTATATTTAAAAAACAAATCCTGAAGAAAACGGCCAAAGAAGCGTCAAAATATTGAATATAATAATTTTCTTTTGTTATTATAAAAAGACCTGAAACTCGATTCTGAATAACACATGTAACTCTATTTGAAAGAATAAACTTGTGTTTTTGTGCCGCTAAAAACTTCGTTGCCTCTCGGGGAACGCTTTCCTCCTGAGTTTGTTGAGGCCTGTCGTACCTAAACCTGTAGTCAGTGATAAAGTTGTTTTCTTTTGACGGTGCCATATGAGATAAGAAATCTGAAGATAATCCCAGAAACACACACCTGAAATTCAACATCGTTTGGCATTAGAAATTGTCTGCTGATTATTTCAAAAGTCACTCGAATTCATACTTGAGCCCATTCTAAATAGAAAAGTCTCAGTGATTAAAATTTTTGGGGATTGTTGCATTACAAAACAAGTGTCACATCAACTGTTTAATTTGGATTTCATTCCGTATCACGAGGATCTGAAATGTTTGGAGAATTATTTTGTAACGACTTGATAAATGTCTACATTAGAAAAAAGCATATACGAAAACAGATATAATTAATTCAAATGGAAGGATGGTAGAGGTTGCACTATTCATGAACGTTGTATTTGAACTTTCCTACGTTGAAAGTGACGCACTAACTCTTGTTTTTTTTTTTTTTTTTTTTTTTTTTTTGTTATACTTAAGGCAATTTTCCCTGTAGTGCACTATGCTTTGTACTGTCCAATCGGGTGTGCCCTTAATTAAGAACGAGAAAACAGCGAAATACAGCCCAATTTGCCGAACATCGTGAGCTCTCTAATGCAAACAGTAAAGCATACTTTAAGACACTGTGACTATGAGTTGTATTGTCGTATGAACTAGAATCAGGTGGAATAAACAATGAATGTATGAAGCAAATCAAGGAGGACAAGTACTTTATATTTTGATATTCAAAAAATGCGTTAAATACATCGAATTTCAAGATCTTCCTATTCCGTTGCATCTGTAACACCCATAATTATAGACAAAATGGAAGTATAAATAACACGTCTATATGCGCGTAAAACATATTGAATCCCATTCGGTTGTTTTAATATGACAATTAACAATTAATGAACGAACTAGAATTGAATGCTGCTGCCATATGCAAACTAATAGACATAATTAGATGAAATTTATACATGTAATAGGTGAAAGCACGGCGCTTTACCTTACCGATAACATTTCGTATGATGCGATCTCTTAGGAGGCACAATATAAGTCAAGAGAAGTCTTGCCCCACGCAGAATGCAATACGTTTTGATAAAACTACACCATAAGTTCACACTTTTTACTTCAACCAGCTATGAAAGCCATATACGATCAACAAGAAAGTTTTTAGACTCTAAACTTTAATATTCTTTCAATGACTTTGGCAGTGGTGGAAAAAATTTCGATTGCATTGCATCTCTCATGAAATACAAGCTCCTACACATAAAATAAATCTCGAGATGCTTAATGTGTTTGAGGTCGCTATAGATTAGCGAAGATTGCGGTTTTCATTCAGTCCAAAGATTATCTGCAGTATCTGCAGACGAACTAAAATGTTTTTGCAGTTTATGGTTGCTTCATCAAATAAATATATCCAGCTTAGCCCAGTTAAATTTAGATCCTATTGCGTCCCCCACTTGCCACCTAATGGGCTAGTTGTCTCATATCTTTTCTATATGATTACCAAGCCTTGTTTAATTCTCTTGTTTATTGCAAAGTTAGTTTAGTTATTGAAACATTATCTTTTAATGAGGTATATATATATAAGTGCCAACTTGCAAGCAAAAAATATCTAGGCGCCTGGTAGTGCGTCAGACCTTATTCCGGCCCATGCACGCAATGTATAAATGACATGAAACTATTCACTCTAATGTTTGCCCCTTAAAAATTTATTTCTTTTTGTCATAAACTGATTATAAATATAATGCAAGGAAAATTTTACACTGAAAGATTCCTCAGATATGAAGCTGTGCAAATTTTACTACTTACCAATCAATATCATGGGGCACTGGAGAGTATTTTTTTGGTTGAACGTTAATCAACTCACAGAGCGCATGTGCAGATGTAATTGTAATTTACACCAGTTTCTTTGGCTTTGCTGGTTTAATGTATTAATACGTTTTTCAGTTAAAAGTTCTAACTATTCTCCCAAAGAGAATATAGAGAGAATGATAAAACTATATCTGTTTCTATTTTAAGAAAGCAGCTGTTATGGTTACTTTCGCCGCAAGTACTGATCATTTGAAGCCAATATTCTTGTGCACGTACAATTTATACACACACAGACTTATTTTCAAGGAAATATGTACGTAACCGGAAATCTACAATTAAATTCAGCAATTTCATACGTACGAGTTAAAGTTTTCCTGCTGTTTTCATATTCTCAATTTTGTAAATTAAAAATTTTCAGCAAAATGTAGCCCCTTAAATCGATATATAATAGATTTGTATATATACATATTAATACGTAAGTATGTGTTTACATATCAAAAGCCACAGAAGTCCACGATTTTCCACCTGATACAGTTATCATCATATTTCAGGAACGTATTGGGCAACAAAAAATTTGTAGTTGTCAGTAGCCACTTGCTTTGTCATATTGAACATTTTCAGCATAATTATAATGGTCTACGTTATCATTTTATGAAGTTTACCACAAAAATAATATTTAAGGCAACCATAATCGATCCAAAAGAAAAGTTCCTATCAAAAAATCTTGGCCTCTTCCAATACTAAGATTAAAACGAGAACCAAACTCTTGTCTGGTACAATACCACTCACTATAATTTGCTTTAAATAGATCATACATATCTATTTTTTAAAGAATCTCATTACTGTCGTGAGATTGGCACTCTGATGGTGCGAAAAGAAAAATTAACAGCTTAGGATGTACTCAATTGGTTTTTTTTAAACATCGTCTAGTCAAATGGAAAGGACTTCTGTAAGCCTTCCTCTAATTAGGATTTAAATCGAAATTACGCAAATATAAGATCTTGAAGCAAATTGGATAAACGTTTGTCATATGACCATGGTTTCCATATCTAGCATTCTCCCAATTATTTAGATATAGTAGAATATGACCACTTTGAATTTTTTGGGCATTCTTATGGAAAAACACATTTCGTTTTTTAAAAAAGATTATATCGCTCGGATGGCAGTTTTTTCAATATATTAGAAAATTGTGTGAACTGAAGATGAAAACATTGCGATACAGAAATGTGTTTCCATTATAATTCTAATTCACAGAATAAACAGTATAATTATTTTTCACAGCGTACACCAGAGACAACAACTGCACTTATGAATATCTGTTGCAATATGCTTAGCCGTGTTGCTGGGCTTAAAACTTTTGGCAGGAAAATTCATTAGTTTCGAGAATGGATTTTTGGATGCATACGTGCAATATAAAGGGTGTGAAATGATGTGAAATAATAAACTATACTTAATGACAAATTTGCAGTTAACAAATATTCCCATAAATTGTAATATGAATTTTATAGATCTGCTGGGCAGTTGCACAGAGTCCAAAAAAAAACTCGGCATATAAAAACACACATCTATACGTCCTCATGTGTGGAAGAAAAAATGTTTTATGTAGAAACGGATACACATAATATGTACTGCATATGAAATAAATATTTATTCTCTTTGTGAAAATCTAATACAGTGAATAACAAAAAATATGGTAAACTCCAAAAAATATATCACAGATCTATGAAGAATGGAGAACTGATTCTACTTGAATTCCCACACAGATAATTTTGTTGCTTTAAAGAAAGAACATAGAACCTGTTTTCCAGATAATGATACGAAAGAAAAAGGTAATGAGAACATCACAACTGCATGTGACAAACTTTGCAGGGATGTATATTGGGTACAACATATTACACAAAACAGCATACGGAATTTTCAGTTATTAGTTGAAGATGTTATTATGATCTGAAACTGTCAGATAGTTGTTTTCGGTGACCTTTTAGTTCATAGGTAGGGCTTAGAGAATGGGGAAAAGTGTGCTTGAAGAAAATTCCAAATTATCTATACGAATTATAATAATCTAGAAAGTTAAAACGAAATATTTCATAAAACGTTTCAATATGTTTCGAAAAACAGTTGTACGAATATATACAGCCTTATTGATAAAAAAATTTACTTTACGGGTATATCACACGTTATATTTAATCATCTTGTGACTATAATGCAATTTGCTTTATTAACACGTTGGCGCAAATATTATTAATAACAAACTTTAATGCGACTAAATATCAAATTCTTCAACTCGTTGATGCCAACAAAAAAATTTTAAATTTATATATAAAAAAGCGTTTTTGTATTTATTTTTTGTTTTATTGAACCACTCAGTTCCCAACAGAATTTTGCCTGACACCTAAAGCTCAATTCACACATCCATATGTAATTTTCTCATCAAATGGCGTTCTGAAATTCTTACACAATTACAGTTTTGCTTTAAAAATTTCATATAATGACGAAGAAACTCTAGACTGGATTTAGCCAACATTGTAACCAAATGGAGCAAGTTTCATGACTAGAGGTGGGATAGATAGGCCCGTCTGAGAGGACTCACTCACCCCCACTCCAGAAATGTTTCTTCCATTTAGAGCTAATAGTGAATGAAATAATTTTCTACCTTGTCACGGGGTTGCAGCGCCCCCTTTCACCAAGAGAAAAACTTTTAGGGGTTAAAGACCTCCCAGAAAACTCTCTACCTATCAAACCGTAAATGCACTATAAAATGTATAAAGAGTAGTAAATGCTAATGATTTTATCAAAAGGATGGGTATAAACTACGCGTGTGTTGTAGAAAATTACGGAGCCAATGCAGTGCATGGCAAAATTATATGAATTTCCAAAAATTAATTTTTTTTATTATTTATTATTATTATTTATTGAACCTCCAATATAAATTTAACTATCAAGTCTTATCTCGAAAACTGTTGCTTATTGAAGTTCAGCAAATTCCTAAACAAAAATTCAGTTTCTCCTGTGTTTGTCTCCTCTGTGTTGCCAAGAGCGAAAGTGTCACTCCTCCTCAGCCGAGTGTGGCCTCTAGAGTTTAGAATGTTGAGCGCTAGTGGGACTGACTGATATTCAAGTTTCTCATTGTATATTTAAAACCATTTTTTTATCAAATGATCTCGAATGCTCAAATTTTTTACTCACAGAGACTTTTATTTTTTCGGCTTTGGGCTTGCCGGGTCTGTGCCTCGTAATTAAATCCCATATTAGTTTTAAGATTGACACATACGAGTATAGCAGATATTTGCAATCTAGACTTAGTGTAGAATATCTTTCAATAAGTCAATTAAGTTGAGCTGCCTTCAATTTCGTTTGGATTATTTTTATATCTATGTGACTCTTCTATGTTAGACGACGATCAGTATGTATATCAAGTATCGCGGTATAATTATGTGATTTATATAAATAAAATATGTACATACTCTCTTTCATTGACATTTATTCTCCATGGTTTTAGCCATTTTTGTAGTAACTATATATTCCTGTTACTGACAATATGCTTCTGTCGGATCATCATTGACGCTTAGAAAAGTTGTATCATCAGCCAATGTTGATAATTAATAATACTTCTTGTTGTCAGAGAAACTGAATCAATTGTATAACGCGTATATATCTATTCCTTCAAAATTAAAATACTGTAAAATTGATATCACTGTCACTAAATTCTCCATCGTCATCTTCAAATTTGATTAAAGGAGGAGTATGAAATGGGTATTGGTGGTGTATTTTTCAGATGGCACTATTTCTAGTAAAGTATCCTTCCAACTTATGTATTTATCGCTGAGATTGCAGTTATGTCCTGTAAGACATACTTTTCCGGCATTAACTGTTAGTAATATGTTTTGTTTCCTTGAAGGGATGAAACATTGTGTGCCGAATGATCGTCCAGTGGCAGCTGAAGTGCACGAAGATGTCAATATGAGACCTGCGATTCTGTTATCCAACATCTTTAATATTAAACTGACACCGATATGATTGAACAAAAATACTTGAACACTGATGGAGGAACTGTTGCGGCCTCCATAAATAGTATGATGTCCTGTTGTTCTTGCATTTATCGACATAAATAAACTTTAATTCACAAATTATTTAGGCTGAAGGATGTTTTAATAAGAATATTACAAATATTAATTTCCTTTCCTTTTTGGGGCTTCATCCTCAAGTTAATGACATTTTTAATTGAGAAATAAGGCCTGAATAAAAATTTACTTTAAACTAAGTCTAATATAAAGTGTTTGGCGTTGTTCAACCGCAATGTGGAAGATTTTTTATGCCATTTTGTAACCTAGGACGAAACCTGCATTCAGCACAAGACTCCAGAAACTAAACAGCAGTCCATACATTAGGTTTTTCGGGGTGAATCGGCCTCAAAGAAGACCAGGATGGATAGGTTAACAAATAAATTCATGTACATAATTTTTTTGGATGCACACAGTATAATATACATTGACAATTGATGGTGAATATTATTCAAACTTATTTGGTCAGTTTAATGAGGATTTGAATAAAAACGTACTTATTTGGCAAAGATGCAAGGATGCACACATGTACAATTTTCATGGCAAAATTAGGCGACAAATTGCTCCATCATTCTAACTATTTTCTCAATTTTGCTTGAAAGAGATTTGACTCCAACGATAAGGTCATCTCATAAACAAATACCTTATTTGAATGAAGTCGACAAATCATATTTTTTATAAGAGTTTAAAAATTAGAGAAATGATCGACAAAGTGTAGAGAGCTCAAGCAGGACTATGTTGAAAAATACACTGACTTTTTATCCAAAAGCATGTTGCATTCAAAAAGTCATAGTTATTGACCCACCCTCGTAAAAAATTTTCAGGGACTTTTCCTACAAAAATCTTATACGATCACTCTATAATAAATTAAATTTGTCATTGTATAATTCCGATATTTTTTGAAAATCTTTTCACTACTTTATTTTGCTAGAGGAAAATTTTTATTGTATTTTGATAACGTGAAGTGACAAAAAACTATGATTTTAATTTTAATAGATCCTTTTCACTTTTTGTATTTTTTATACAAACAATTAGGTACACTTATACATATATCTAATAATTTTTAAATTACTGTTTCGAGATGCACTAAAATCCTTAATAAAAATCTACTCACTACTGTAAATATTTTTGTTTTCCTCTAACCAAAATAATAAAAATAGTTTTCGATGCAATCATATATTATGAAACTTATGTAAAAAGTATTTTTGTTAGTTACACGTGGTCTGTTCAATAGAAGAGGTGAATTTTGAAATTTTTCGGGGCTACGTGCATTCGATTAGCGATTTTTTATGTTGGCACACTTGTCCCGAACATATGTTCTTAGTTGAATTTGTTTGTGAGAGGCATAACAAGTAGACGTGGTCGGCGATTTTCTGCTGTGGAAAAAAATGGATGAAAGAATTTGCATGAGATTTTGTTTAAAAAATGGAATTAAGTGCTCAAAGGCATATGCTGATTGTACTATGAGCTTTTCAAAGAAGCTCGAGAAGATGTGAATGACCACGCTCGTCCTGGAAGCTCACACAAAAACCGATGAAAATATTGAGAAAGTGAGGAAAATTGTAATGGAGAATCGTCGAATCACTATCGGTTGGATCATGTCATACAACTTTTTTTCCAAATTTCGGACATAAAGCGTGTGATAGCGAAGCTCGTTCCAAAAATGCTGAATTTTGAACAAAAACCCCGTCTCAGAAAATGTTGATTGACATTAATGACGATCCAGATTTTCTTAAAATGGTCATAACTAGTGACGAATCATTGGCATATGGTTATGACATCGAAAACAAAGTCCAATCATCCCAATGGAAGAGCCAAGACCAAAAAAGTACGCCAAGTACGATCAAATGTCACGGTTTGGCTCACTGTTTTCTTAGATTACAGTGGCGTTCTGCATCATGAGTTCTTGCTACATGGTCATAAGGTTGATAAGGAGAATTATCTGGAAGTTTTGCGTCGCTTGCAGGAAGCAATACGAAGAAACGCCTGGAATTGTGGAAAAAGTACTCATGGCTTTTGCATCACGAATTCTTAATATAATAATAATATTATTTTTTCTATAAACTTCGCTTATACGAGTACATAATTTGGGATACACAAAATCTTAAATCATATTAATCAAGAGGGGAAAAAGGTATTAAGTTTCTTTATATGCCACTGTATATCCTGAAGAAGATGTCGAAAGAGGCGTCGAAATATCAAAATTGATAAATTTGTTTGTTTAAAAAAAAGACTCAAAACTTGATATTCATAATGTATTTTGTAACAGTAACAGAGATTTCTCATATCGTTTTTGATTGTTTTGATGTAAGCATATCAGGTTCAATGTTTTCAAACTGTTTAAAGTTCACTGATGATTTCGTTTAGCGACTAATAAAACGTCAGCATAAAGACACTGCAAAAAATTGACATAAATAATTTATGTGAAGAATCTTTGCATATTTTCGACATTTAATTCAATTGAACAATAATCGTTAAAGCTGTGAAACGCGGAAAAACTTGTGAAAGTTCATTTAATTTCACCGTTTTACAGATCTGGAATTGCTTCCATCTACATTACGACTTTAGAACTCCCGTTTTATATCTTCTTTTTAATTTTTCGTTAAAATTTTAAGATATAAAAAATAAATATTATCAATATACAGGTGGCCTTAGAACAGAAAATTCAATATTTTGCAACTACTTTAGGTATAGTGTTTACAAACTTTTGAAATGCAGTGTATATTCCTTGGCATCGTCGTCATCTATTCAACATATTTTATGAACAGGAAAAACTTTTGGTGTTGTGTTAAGTTCTTTTTTTTACGTTGGATATTAAGGTTCTTTTCCAGAAATGATATGAAAGGAAAAAAATTTTATGCTGAGTATGAGTATCTCGAGTGTAAGTATTTAAACTTGTTGAAGTCTTTACAAAACAATTTTGCACACAAGCGTTGTTACATGCAATCTCACGTTCATAAATTAATGTTCATATTTGTATAAAAAAATTAATAAGAAAATACGAGAGTCTTCTTTCATAACCACTACTGTGTGCAGTAAGTGGGTTCGAATTGAAAGGGGTGGAAAATAATCTACGGTTTGCATCTTTAATCAACACATTTAATGTTAATTTTTGCATCTGAGCTACAGTTTCTTAAGAGTTTCCTCCCTTATCTAATGCTTTCATTCCATTCTTATTTTTCCAACACTCAATGTTACTTTATTTGTTAAATATGTACCATTCAAGGCGAAGTAGGCAGACTATGTGTATGTCTGTATGTACACGCATATCGTTTTATTAACATTTCTTTTATTCCTAATACTTTATTTGCAGATGCTTCGAATTACTTTGATACACAAGGACCCAACTTTTCACATGAACCACCGAGTCGTATTGAATTTACAAACACTGCCGGTAATATTGCAGATTGTATAGCACATGGTAATCCTCCGCCTAATGTCGAGTGGCTAGACAAGGAAAACAATCCTATCACATCCATCTCAAAGGTAAGAAAAGTTGTTATATGCACATATGATATCGCCAATGTATTTAAAATCATCACCAGGCTTGTCAAAATCAATAAAAAGTTAAATTAAAATGAAATGAAAATATTTATTTACGATAGAAGTAACATTAGCAAATGTAAAGAAACTAAACTTGTGCACAAATTGTATTCAAAAAAGATTTTTTTAACCTCAACCAAATATTAAACAAGTGCAACTTTATTGAAACATACACACAGGACTTTCTGTAATTGGTTTATTGCCCAACTTAAGCAAACAGCTTGCAATGGCGCATTTCAGAAAGTTAACAAATTTTGATTGAAATATCCTGGACTTAAGAACTTCTGGCTTACAATTCGTTAACAGAGGTTGTTCTTTGGAAAGAATCGCAACATCAAAATAAAATAATACAACACTAATCATTTTTGAATACAAACGTGCAAAAATGGTCTCGGCCAAGTGGTCGCTGAGCCGAGGTTGGCGCTTAAATGGCAGCGATTGCTGTCGTATTTCGTCAATAACTGATCGTGTATTTCGAGTGTTTAATTTTCCCTCTTCGACAAAAAAAAATTTAATTAACGTATCGCGTTAAATTCTACGTCTTGATAATCAATTACATGAAATTATTGGTTCATCAAACGTTTCATCGAGTAAATTAATTGAAAAATTAAAAAAATTTAACAAATCCCAAACAGACCATAAATAAAGCGTCAAACCAAAGTAACCGAAGAGCAACTATCAGCTGTTTAATCAGTTGTCACACAAAACAATGTTGCCAACTCAAAAACGTGAAGATCTAAAAGATCTAGATACTCGTATGCTTTATACGAGTATTTAGCATTATTTGCAAATTGTAAGTTTTTAATTTGATTTCGTTTGAAAGTTAAATAGGCGGTAACCTAGAGAAATTGGTACCAAGCCGATCCATATAGTATTATTACCCTTACAAGCAGATAATGAACTATGTCATCCGTCTCCGTCGCTTCCAATGGTGCTACACTTTCAATTCTTAAATAAAAGCGGCTTCAAAAGCTTGACGAAACTATAAACTAATAATTATCTTCTTATTAGTTTGTCGCGAGTTTCCTTTCTAATGTCAAATTCACCTCCAACCCTTAAATTTTATAAGAAAATGGGGTTGTTCACTAGAGTTAAAATTATAATTTTTAAACTATTTTGAAATATATTTACTGATATATATCTGATATATCACTGATATATAAATATCCTATTTTTTACAGGATATTTTCAATAAAAATTTCTGCTTATATGCAACAAAAAAATTTATTTGTGTACATTAAATGTATGTAAGGAACAAGTTAGGGACTTCGTTAGTTTTAGGATAATATATTATTTCTTATCGATTGAGAAGCGTGTCTAATGCCAAACTATTAAATAGAACGATAACCGTCTTGATTGTAAAAGAATGTAACGCAACATTACATTTCGTTTTTGCACAATCACCCTTTAAACAAAATGGAAAATATGAAAAATATTCTGAATTGAAATAAATATATTGTTTTTCGTATTGCTTTGATGCACTTGTTATTTTGTTCAATTGTTATGTTCTTCCTTTGTTTTTGTAAAAATGTAACCTTTGTAAAATGAAAAATCATGCACCCATATTGATAAAAAATTTATGAATAGTTTATTTTTATAAGGAAAGGACTAAAACTATATTAATGAATGAAAAATGGCCTTAAAAACACTCAATAAACCATTTATGAAATCCAACATTTCATCATGTTTTTTCGGCTTCTGTAAGCTAAATATAAATTGGAAATTAATAGGGCGCAACTTATTTGTATAAGCCAAACTTTTTTATATGTTTTCTAAAATTTATTTTTGCTAAGCATTAGACTAAATACATAACGAGAAGGCTTATCGAAATTGACAATGTAGAACATAAAGGAATCCATTAACAATGTTATATTAAGTTGTCAGCTTTTTAGGTTAGAATATATTTTCATGAAAATATTGGAAAATGGAATTAACAGTACCAAACTTTTTACATTATTTTACTCCTATAATTGGCATTGAAGTCAATATATTTGAATTTTAAGTTTTAAGTCAAGAAATTAGCTGGCAATACACATGGGTATATAATTCTTAGCAATAGACCGATATAATATTTACCTGCAATTAAGTAGGTAAAAAATAAGGGCAGGCTAACGTTTCATAAGCTTGGAATTTCTTAAGGGAAGTTTACATATGCCACTAAAAAATAAAAAAAATTGTTTTTTTGTTTAATTGTAATAGTGATGTGAACAAAACAAAAAGCAAATCAGTTTCTGGATAACTACCGAATCACATATTAGCAATATACGTTGATTCTTAAGTTTTCCAACACAATTTCTGTTTAATTTTCTTTTGGATAATTTATAAAATATAAGATATGCTTTTTAGGCTTAAAATTTTTGTTAACATTCGTTTTGACCTGACTATCCGTTTAAACGGTCACAGGTTTTGAGCATCACTAGCAAAAAATATCAAAAGGAATTATAAAAAGAATTGCCATACAGAAATATAAAACTTGTACAACCTGTCCCACCATATGCAAAAGAAAAGCATTCACATACTTTCTGTTGGCAGAGATTCGATTTATCGTTCACGCAGTCTTACGTTATAACGTAACAAATATCTTGCAAATTGTTATGGGAAATTAATAAAAATTTCATTAAAAATTAAGTGAAATATTCAAGAGACTAAGGAATTATCATTAATCTCAATACATTTCTTTACTAGTAGCAGGGAATTTTTTGACAACATAAAATCCCTTTTTGGCCTTTTCATTTCAAATGGCGTAAATTTGTATATATTTTTCACACTTCAAATGATATTTTCAAATTTCAACTTATAAATAGGCTACAAAAAGAGTGTCAACTTCCAAAAAGAGGTAAGGATGACCGTCTCCAAAAACGTTTTTATTAAGAAAGAAATGTTCAAATTGCCTTCTGCAAATGAATTTGAGAATTTGGTAACACATACTACTTTCACTTGTATGTAGATGCGTACACTCACCCACACAGGCATGTGTAAAGGAATTTTATCAGTAAAAAAAGTTTTATTTGCAATTATCCAGATCATGTCACATAAAAAGGTTTTAAATTGAAAGTGTAATTTTTTCGTTCTTCATGTTTTCGTTAAAGTGAATACTAACTAGTTCACGTTTTTGTCTATGTGTTTGTGTAAAAGGATGTTTTTTTTTTCAGGCAAATGCTTCTTTATGCAAAAAGTAATTGTGTTGCAGAAGAGTGTGTGTTCATTTAATACTCCTAAAACTAACTTTTATTCAAAAACTTTGTCAAGCTTCAAGTGCTGATAGAATCATTGAATTTTCTTGGAAAGGGGTGTTACAGAAAGCCTTAAATACAACGAAAAACGGAATTGGTTTGAAGAAAACCAAAACTATAAATGCTATCGCCTTAATTTTAGGTAATATTCCAACGGCATTAGTTTGAAGTATTCGGACAGTTTAGTGCTTGATGAAGAGTTTTGAATACTTAACATTGAAATTTATAGCTATTGTATCCAAAAAATATTTGAACTTGTCATATTTGTTTGCTCTAGGCTTATCTGTTTATAAGGCAACACTTCATTGGTCAGTGAACTTTAAACGGCTTGGAAATATTGAACCTCAAATGTTTATGCGAAACAAATCAAATACAATGTGAGAATTCTCAATCGTATATGAATATTACAAAATACTTAATCACAGAAGGCTTAGGAATGTTTTTATGTAAACAACATTCAAATTTGAAAAATTCAAATTAATTTTCAATGGTAAATTTAATTCAAACCATAGAGGGTTGGATAATTTATTATTGAAGGGCTATAGAAGAGATGTCTTGAAAAATACCAACATCCATCGTTTATATCAACATCATCGTTATTAATAGTACGTGAAAAGCCGTCGCCAATTTGGAAACAATGTTGAAGTTTTTGCAAAATATTCCTAAGCTGTTTCTTAAATTATTAACGTTTTCACACTTAGGATAGAATTTGCTTCCTTGAGCAGATAAAAGTTTTTATTTAGGATACAACATTAAAAAGTATCTTACAATTTTTAATTATAATTAATAATAATTAATTAATAATTATAAATTAATTACAATTTTAATTATAATTAATAATAATTAATTAATAATTATTAACAAACATAACTAGAGGACTAACAAAGTCTGCTATCGGGCATATTCTTATAATGTTCAAAACTTTTTTTATTTCATGACACCATGACACTAGCATGACGCCCTGTGATTTTCCCAAATACAGTAGAATCTTAGAAAAGTTAACTCTCGTAAAAGTTAAACACGCGGATAAGTTAACAGTTTTTCATAATCCACGTGCAGCTCTAAAAAGTTAACTTTTCGGTTAACTTTTTAGAGCGTGTACGTACATACATATATACATACATACATCTAAAGTAAGTTTCTCGAAAGCAGTTGAAGGAAAAGAAACAAACAAGCATTGACTGCTTCTTTAAATTTCTATAAACTATTTTTATGCGAACAAAAAAAAGAAAACTGAGCGGGACTGTGAAATTGAACACCCAGTACAAACTAAACCTAAGTTTCTTTTTTGTAATAATGAAAACTATTATATAAGTCTTTTAATAAAAATGTAACATTTGGTATCTAAAAAAATTGTTTACATATTACATATATACTTTATTTATTCCCTTTTTCGACTAAAAAAACCGCTTAGAAAAGTTAAAAGTTCGAAAAAGTTAATACCCCTTGGGACATTTTGGTTAACTTTTTTAAGATTCTACTGTATATACCTTCAAATAGATTTAATGACATTTTAATTTTCTATAAAAATTAAAATTAATTAAGGTGTAGATTACTTTTACATTCAAGAGACCATTTCTGTATCACACGTTTACATGAAATTCTGGCTCCTTGAAACTATCGAGCGCCTTTCAAAGGCAAATAGCACATCTATCAGACAGTTTACATAGACCCAGACCGATGGAAAATTACTGTTTCTTGTTGAAAAATTCTGGTATTAGCTAACACGTAACGAAATATATGGATATGCTAATGTGAAATATATGGAATGCCTACGTCCTATTTCTTCTAAGTATGAGCGTATGAGTCCTTAACATGCTTTGAATCGTAATTTTTCGTTAACTGCATTTTGTTCGACTTCCTGGCAGCACGAAAAAGATTACATTCGCTTATGACTCTGTTTCTTGAAAAACTGAACCATCTCTCACACTTTTGTTGTTCATTACATTGTCTGAAATCTTTTATGCACTGGGGCAGCTATTCTCGCGTGAACATTTAATTTAACAAAAACTTTTACTTCACCGCGTACAAATCAAAACTTCTAATTGTAGCCAGACATTTAATTGTATCCCTTTATTTATATCGGTTGTGGCAGTAAGGATAACGTTTCCCTACTGTGGAGTTCTAGCCTAATACAAACTCTACTCGCTCGTTGTTTTCTATTTTCAAATAAAAAATTATCAAAATTAATGTAAAAATTTCATTAAAATATTATTTAAAGTCAATGTCTTATTTAGTGGTTAAGCAACTTTATTTGAAATTATCGATATTTCGATACTCACTGAGTATCATCTTCAGGAAAATTTTCATCTTTAGGAAAAAATAATAATACAAGCCTGTGCTAGATAACACGGGCGCATAGGTCAGACGTAGAATACGTTAGTCATTTTGCAATTAAAATATATGAATTAAATATAATTTTTGATAAATGATTTAAATCTAACAATAAATTTTATGATATGGCAGCACAATAGATTAGCTGCTTTCCAACTACTTCCCAATGTATTCACAGAAATATGTTTAGGAAAAACGCCATTGATATAGGGAGCGTATACATCGCCAATCCTTTGTATTAATGTACATACACACACATTTACACGCTGCTCGCAGAAGTAAACAAACGACAGCAAAGATCTGTAAACTTTCAAGCACACACAAGTGTCCACGCTCCTCTCCCTTCTTTTATGTTCCATCCAAACGAACTAACAACCGACCGATCCAACAAAACGAAATGTACACACACACACATTTACACGCTGCTCGATAAATAAACAAAGCACAGCAAAGCCCAAATCATTTGATTTCACAACAACAACAAAAACAACAGCGGCATTTACAAACCAACAACAACAGCGGCATGTACAAAAAAAGTCTAAAATATCATGCTCTAAAATATTTATTTCCTTAACTACATAAAACTTTTATCTATAGACATATAATTTTTTTAATGTAATTCGAAACAAAACATATTACCAAAACTGAGTAACATATAAAAATTGCTAAAATATGTTTTAATATATAAGTAAAAGTGGGTGAAAGTTGAAAACATTTTCTCAAAATTTTGTGCTTCAGATCAACACCCCTACCTTACCGTATAACGTATTCTACGTTAAAAACAAAATTTTCCTGAAGATGATACTCAATGAGTACCGAAACATCGATAATGTCAAATAAATTTTTTAAGCACTAAATAAGACCTTGAGCTTAAATAATACTTTTATAAAAATTGTTATATACTACGTTTATACGCACGTCTTATTTGCAAATAGAACTATTTGCAAATAACTAATTCACTGTTTGTACGGGAAATTGCATACAGAACTTGTGTTATTGTTAGTGATGCCATGTGACGAAAATATGATTGTTTGGTAAGTAAAACACAAAAAACGTTCATGAAGTGGCAACGTCTTACTTTTTATTTGCAAATAGTGTCGTTATTCATGACTTGTTAAGTGAGTTAATAAGTTACAATAAAAAAGTTATACGGCAACATTTTTCTTTTTTATTTGCAAATAAAACCTGCGTATAAACGTAGTAATAAAAAAGCTCGAAAAATATAGAGATATTATTAGAAATTAATGTTATTAATTTCATCAGCTTTCGATGTTAGAACTCCACTACTGCAAAGTATTGTATAGAATATTAGAAGCGAAATAAATGAAGTGATGTTCTGTAAAAAAAACTTAATAATGAATTTAAAAATATTCTACAGACTTTGGAACAAAACTGTTGCCAAAACTCCCTACAGTGTCTCAGGGCTTCAAACTTCAGCAAATTTTATAGTAAATCTATGAGAGTTTCAGAAAACAAGGAAGAAGACGATTAATATTATCCTGAACTGATTTTAAAAAATTCGTTGCCTGTAGAAGTTCGAAAAATCTTGTTAGAAGTTAAAAAATTAAATGTTGCTATATTTTATACATTGCTATTTATTTTACTGTGACGTTTAGACCACAAATAAATGAATGGCCAGATAAGACGTACTTATATTTTTAAGAATAAAAACAGTTATAATCGACTTGTGTCTTTTTAGTTTTCTTACACCTTTATACAGTTAATCACACTTTGGGTGATAATGAATGTATTTATAAATATGATTGAATTCTATTGAATTCTCATATAGTATTTGGTAAATTTTGTATAAGAACTTTTGTATAAGAATACTTTTTAAACATGATTTGGCTAAAGAGTACCGATGATTTGGTTACAACCAATGAAATGCAGACATGTGCTCAGCTAAGCCAACAACAAACAATAAATTCTTTTAAATATGTTATAGAAAAATTTTACACAGGAAAACTAAAAACTTATTCGACTTTTATTTGTTTTACTTCCTACACAGAAAAAAAATTTGTTTTCACTAACCAGATTCTCTGAATACATGAATATTTTCTGTGAATGCGGACTTACAAAGAATTTTACAAATTCAGATAATGAAAAATACATAATTTTTCCTAGTACGAGTATTTTAAAAATTGCAACTAATAATTAACAGAGGCAGTAAAAGAGATTGGCTGATATTAAAATTTGCTTCAGAAGAAATGTTCTTTGAAACTTTTATGGCATTAAATTTTTCTGTATATAGAATTAATCACCCATCGATTAATAATGATTGCATTTATTAGGGAAAATATAAGCAACAAAATTTATAGTAACAATACTCCTGAAATTATTATGGAGAATATCCCAAAAAAATATTCAAAACCCTTGAAATTATTCTTTTTTTTGGGCAGGGACCATATTATTATCATTTCCTTGTCCAGTAGGAACTTAAGGATGCAACAAAGAACTTCCAATTATGACTGTTTTGTGTATTTATATGGTTCATATTTGGTAGCGAACCATTTGTCTTTTATGAGACTAGAATTTAAGAAGGATTCTCAACAATTTTCTCGTCGGCAAATTATATGACAATAGAGTCAATCATTTATTCTATTTGTGCTATTCTATTTTAAGGTACGTCATATCCTAGCAAATGGTTCACTGTATTTTCCTCCATTTGAGGCTGACGAGTTTCGTCAAGATGTCCATTGGTCAATATATCGATGCGTTGCAACAAATGCTGTCGGAGCTATTGTTTCGCGTGACGTTGTCGTGAAGGCTGGTGGGTATTAAACAATAATCTCGATTCAGCCATGATTATTTTTATAGACTTGAGAATAATTAAAAACCATGTAAAAAGCCATACAATGTTGTTAATATGTTTTATTATTTTCTTTCTACTAGTGGTCAATCAACGCTATGAACCGGAAGTACAAAATCCTGGTGGTTTTATTGGCAGCAACGTCCTAATAAAATGTAACATTCCATCTTTTGTTAAGGAGTATGTAACAGTCACTTCATGGCTACAAGAGCCCAACTTTAATATTTATCCGTCACTGGAAGGAGGTAAATGTCGTTTTTTTATTATTTCCATTTCGGTGCGCGTGTATTTTTGAGGAAATAAATTTCTGATCCAATAAATAAAATTGTAAATTAAAAAATGTGACTTTATGGGGCCACATATGTGGCCTTTATTTAAAAACATTTCCAATTTCTTCTTCTCACTTTACCCCCAATAAAATAATTTACTTTCATCTTAATAGATGGTAAAAATCACATGCTGCCGACCGGAGAGTTGCTGGTGTACAATATTACACGCACGGATGCTCTTAAAATTTATCGTTGTCGCACACATCACAAATTGACGCAAGATTCGGTAGTGAGCAGCAATGTTGGCAAAATTCAATTGACCGGTAAGAATATTATTTTTTTTCATGTTAAAATTGTTTAGCCTAAATTGGAGAAAAACGACCGAGCGCACAATTTAATTATTGATTATATTTTCCTTTTATTTTCTTCTCGTTTTTTACCATAAAAATACATTTTTTAAGAAATGCGGGAATTGGTGCCACCGATAATGAATGAAAAAATCGTCAGCATTACTGCACGAGTGGGTGATCCTGTGGTGGTGCCATGTGTGGCATATGCAAATCCAAAGCCTGTGTATCGGTGAGTATATAACACACCATTGCCACTGTATGAGTTTATATAGACACACACAAAGTACTTGCAAGTTACATACGCATTTTTAAGAAATTTTAAGACCATTTTTTTCTTTTTATACGCTATCATTAGTCCTCCCTTAATCCTTTCCGCTCGTCTTTGTAATCTATTTTTTTTTCTTTTTTGCGAAAAGACGTAGTTTAAATGTGTATGAATAAACGATAAATGTGCTGTGCACAAGGAATAAAAGGATAGAGACATATGACTGGCATATATAAGATAAAAGCAGTTAATATCTCAGAGCTTGGAAGCAGCCAAATGTATTCGACAATTGCAGCGAATATTATTTCGAGTATTTTGACAGATTTTTAATTATACTTTATTATGGTTTATAAATACGTACATATTGGTTTTTGGCTTTCTTAATTATTTCTCTTAAGACAATATGAATTTATTTTGCATTAATATTTCATACTTCAAAGTCAATTCTTACACTCATTGGCGTACACTGACACCTTTTGTAGAAAAGCTTTATAAAAAATCCTTTTTTTCTGTCATATAAGGGTAAATAATTTTTAACATAAAAACTTTAATACGGGTTTATTATTTCTTTTTTATAAATTTTATAAATACCATTGCGATCTCCGAAATGACTTTTGATCTGTCGGACAAATTTTGAAACAAATTCCGAATAGAAAAAAATACACTCTTCTAAAATATTACTAAATTTAATAAATAATTTAATTTAATAAATATTTACTATTTAGCGAATAAAAGAAACAAATTATACCGATAAGTAATGTTGCTGACTATCTTCGTTTTGTATGGCTTCTTGGGAGTTGAGTTCCATTATCGAAATGCCTCGTCGCATGTATATCATGTATGATTCAAAAATTGTTCTTAAATTTAACATTAAAGGAACTGAGAAAGTACACGGATCTCCAATGTACAAACAAACTGATGACCAAATGGTTCACGTCGTTTATTTTTAATTGTGCATCATTCGAGTAGATGAGCAAAAATATAACTGTACTTGTATTTGTGAGTGGGTTACCCATCCAACATGAAGTCGAGCGTTTGCGTTGTTTGCAATAAAATATATTTGTTCTACAATGTATTTGTTTAAATTGTTTTTCTTTGGCATGAACAAAAATTTGATTGTTTGATTTGTAAAGCTGCATAAATTTAATAGTGGGTTCTATAAAAATTTTAATATATTTTTCTATTTGAAATCTTCAGATAACCATTCATATAGAGATTTCATTAAAAACTTATAACGATATCAACCTGAACGAGTACAAGCAATTAAAATATGACTTTGTTGTAACATTATTAAAAAACTAGTACATTACTATATAAATAGTTCGTTGAATCATAATAGTAATTCATGGCCCAATTAAAAAACGAAAAGTGAATAAGGGTTCCAAAAAATAGCAAATAATTAACCCAATATTTTATTATTATTTCAGCGGTGCAGAGGAGGAATTTTCTTCTCTATGGTTCACAGGTCTAGCTTTCGGCCAGACGCAAACCCCTTTCTCTTTATTGTATTTCGAGCACCCTTTTTGCTTAAAAATGCTTCCCGCGCATACGGACTTTGTTCGCCGAATTTTTCAGTTTGGGACCTTCTTTAATATTTGAGGCTATGATTAAATTAGAAATGGCCCCAAAAAACGAAATTTTGCTCCAAATTAGAAACAATAGGAAAAATGTTGTTATTGTTTTAGTAGAAAAACGGTGCCAATGAAAACTCGCTCAAAATTAAAAATGTCCCACAACTTTTCTATTGAACACCATAACAACACTTTTTGGGGGTAATTTTTTCTATTATTGGCTTGGAATCATTTATCAATTTGGGTAATTTTTCAGTTTGCGGCCATTTTGTATGGATACGTCATTTTGTTTTCTATCCGTAAATGAATCCCGAGCATTTGCCAAATAAGTATTCGTGAAAAATGTATATAAGCATCCGGCGCATGTGCACTTGTCAATGTACCATCGACGATTAGATGAAAAAAACATAACAATATGTGTAAAGCTATCCGCACAATGGGATAATATAAAATATTACAATAAGCCAAAACACACTCTGACAATACCAACTACTTTGACAGATGGCATTATTAATTTCTCATTTTTAGGCCTGCAAAATATTTGAAGAAAGAACCGAATGCATATTTCTTTCGTCCTGTTTTAGAAAGCTTATATAATAAAATGCATATTCCGTAACAGCTTAACGACTTTTCTTTTAATTCAGTGACACCTTCAACTTTCTGATATCGAAAGTTGTAATATAACTTAACGTTAAGAAAAAAAGCTTTAAGCTCAGCTATTTACAAAAATTATTATATAATTTGTAAAAATACAAGAAACTGCAACTTCAGAAAATTTCTAATGATTTTAACATAAGCCTTTCACAGTTCAATAATTTATTTTCTGCTGTGGTATGCATTCACTCAATTAAAGATTTCTTCAATAGGAGTATGAAGAAACAAAAAGTTTTCTGTGAAACTTATTTTGTATTAAATTACGATAATTACTCGAGTTACGTCTGGAGAGGGGTCAAATTTGTCAACGGTCTCTATTTTTTTTTTTTTTTTTTTTTTTTTTTTTTTTTTTTTTTGATATGTAAAGGCGCCCATTCATCGACCAAGCAAAAATTTCATCAAAAACAGAAACAAACTGTCAAAAAAGTCAAAAATATATTTTTTTAAAAAGATACCGATCATTAAGGAGAGAGGACATAGCGTAAGTTAATTTTTAAAATTTTGTTTTTTCTCTCCATTTAACTTTCACATTGTCAACATGTTTTCCACAACATCCTCCGCAGTTTCCATGGAGATTTAAGAGAATTAATATTTTTCTTACAAAATAAAAAAAATCAAAAACGTAAAAAAGAGTCCCATAAGGTTTGAAAGTAATTTAAATCTTGAAACAACACTTTCTGAACTACACTTTCATCACTTTTTCTCAACAGCTCCATAGTCTTAATTACAGAAATTTTCCGAAAAAAATACAAGGATATGATTGATGTCTTTGTATGCCTTTGAAGAGGAATGCTTAACTACTTCTCTATTGCAATTAAACTATTATTTAATCATAAAGTCTTATTAACCGTTTAAAAACGTTTATTTGTAATAATCGATATTTCGATACTCTTTGATTCATTTTCAGGAAATAGTCAAGCAGCAGGAAATTGATGATACTCAAAGAGTATGAAAATGTCGATTATTGCAAATAAATTAATTTAAATAAGATCAAATTAATTATTAAAAATCATCAAAAAATATGGAGATATTACTGAGTTATAGCTTTTGTATAAAAATACGAGTATGTAAGATTTGCTTGTTTTTTTTAATATCCAGCCAAAAAAATAACTTCCAAAGAAGTCGATAAGATTCATAACTTTTCATCTTGATAACGTAACGCCACACGTTTATATACATACCGTCATATGTAGAGAGTAGAGTAAAAAGTTTTAGGACAGTCTCCATAAATTAAGAGCTCCTCAGGAACTTATTTAAATCTTGAGATTCTTATGTAGAAAAGATGCAAATTTAGCCAATTCCCAAATGATATGAAAATTGGATTGTCATTAAAAATTTTATTTTTCAAAAACTGCTGTAAGTTATTTTAAATATAATAAGAAAATTGCACATGTTGTTGTTTTTTTTTAATTTTATATTAAACAACGAACAAGCTATTTGCTAGTACAAGGTGGCGCGAAGTAATGTTGAAATTTGAACTGTCCACAATTTTATTATAAACGAAAGAAAGAGTTCTGTTTTCCTAAAAAGTTTGTTTTTAAAGTGTTTATCGACCCATGGCTTGTTGACAACTAATTCGCTATTCATCTACATAGTAAATGTTAAATGTAAAAATGGCACCCGATTCAAATTGTGACATTACTTGTGCGCCACTCTGTACCAGCAGAATTTCAAAGGGTAAAATTTGGCCAATGGTCACAACGTTTTGTTTTTCATGTGAAAGTAATAGATTTGATTGAAAATTTTAGAAACACATTTCTTACATATAAATTTAAGAAAATAATTATTGTTTTAACTTAATCAAGATTTTCTCAACTTGACTTCCCTAGAAAAAAATTTACCAGCGGATACTTTATAAACAATGAAAATCTCATTCCTTACGAACTGCTTACAGTTTTTCACCGTGTAGCAATACACGTAGAATAAACTTTTAAGCAATTAGATGTTGCTACGACTCACAGTGGCTGAAAATCGTTTTTCATTGGCCAAAATTCTGTAACTTTTGAACCGATCAAAATACTGAAGTAATTTTTTTTAATGGATAGATATTTAGTTCAGCTTGACTCAGTTTTAATTACATTAAAATTGATTGAGTACTTCTTAAGGGCTTCTAAGTCAAAGTTGAACTTTTGATTTTTTTTTTTAACTTTTGGAGTGAAATATGGGTTTATTTTTTTTATTTTCATATTAAAAAATTTTATATTTGGAACTTAATAATAATTGTAATTATTTTTTGGGATAATGGAATTTTTTTAATGTTACACTCAAAAAAATTCTTACACTCAAAAAAATTTTTACACTCAAAAAAAATAGTAAAATTAACTGGAGATTTTGCTGTTACCACAGAAAAATTTTTTATTTTTTGCTGTCAAAGTAGGTTCTATTTATTATTATTTTTACTAATACTATGTTTTTCGTACTTAAATAGCAATGAAAGGCAATTATAATTATTATTCATTTGACACAAATATTGATTGAAAATATTCTATATTTTGCTCTGTGCTATTTCTGTTCTTTAGTAGTTTTTTGGCTTCTTCATCTAAATCCCGATGTTCCACTTTCCATTTATTTCGAATATTGGAGATGAACGGATCTGACGTTGCCAATAATATATTAAATAGATCTTCATTTGTGGAATTTCGTGAAATTTTTCTAGTATTGTGCTCTCTATTAAATCTGTAATCCTTGTTCTTCTTTCCTGAGCCTCCTCTGATAGATCTCCAAGTGGCACCAAATTATATTTAATGATATCTTCTCCATGATAAAGGATTTTGTGAACTGTTGCAGACATATTTCTCCATGGGTAGTTGGTTGTATATATTTTTGCAGTTTCCTTAGCATAATCTCCAAATTATTTAGAGTCAATTTCTTCATTGCACGCAAGTACTTCTAGGATTATTTTAAATCTGAAAATAAGGTTTAAATCCACTCCTGTTATTTCAGATGCTGTTTCTGGATCTGAAAAGAATCTTCGGTATTGCCATCATTTGTAGTGCCTGACCCTTGTTTTGGCTGATCTACAATCAATCCAATTTTGCGATATTCACCTTGTTGGTTTCATTGTTTCTTATGGATCCTGAAGATCCGAAATTTAAATCATAACTGATTTTTAGTATATGTTCCATAAGTCGTATTCTTGCATGTAGTGGTGATAATCCAAATTCGTATGCATCGGTATTATCTAATGATTTTGTCGGAACTTGGTTTAATTGGGTTGATGCTGCTTGGCATATAATGCAGCTGGATGCAGCCTTCGTGTTAGTCAAAGCCTGACCTACTTTTCCATCTATCATTGTAAGAACTAATTGGTAGCTTACTTCAATTTGCTGCCCATCTAACTGTAATTGTAATGGCTGTAGTGTTACAATTTGGGCCTTGATATCACTAATTTCTTTGTTAATGGCATCACGAGTTTCTTTTTTGAATTCAAATTTGATTGGCCTGCAGTATTTCGCAGAAGATGGTGTCTCATTTTTCCAAATATCCATTATTTGCGTTGTACTAGTCGAAGGCTCTGAATCTTCCAAAATCTTTTTCAATCGCAATGGTACAATTGATACCATGTACATATCCGAGTCCGAAATATTTTCACATACAACTTGTTTGTATTGGTTTTGTCCCGAAGAACCATCACATCCCCATTTTCAAAACAGAGTCAAAGGTAATTCTTTTTCCATATTTCCATAATATTTCCATATTTCTTTAACGCATTTCCTGGTATTGATTGTAGCAAGCGTTCGGCTGTGTGATCAAGTAGAGATTGTAGTTGTACCTCTGCCGAAATTGGTGTGATTGTAATAGTATCATTTGATGGCAAACAGTCCATTTTAGTAGCAGTTATGTGATGATATGCTGGATAGATATTTGAGCCATTTCAATCGCACGCAATCTGAGCTTAATATATTGCTGTTTTGTTAATTTCAAATCCAGAAATAAGGCTAATTCCTCCTCATTTGTGTACTGTATTGCATCGCTCGGAGTTGGTATACTTTTAAGAATTCGTTTTGTTCTCACTGGACTAGCTTTAATAACTTTTTCAATGATATCCACTTTTGTTAATTGGTTCTGTGATCGTAATTGATGTAGGAAAGATTCTTTTATATTTGTGCAACCAATTGCATCGTTAACATCTTTAAGTTTCCGCCTCTTAGATCTATCGCTGCAGTTGTCCAATGATTTGCGTGGTCTTCCAACCTTATCTTGCTTTGCTGTTTCTGCAGCGACAGTAAGTTGCCTTTCTAACCACTTTTCACTTTTTATATAAAACTTTTGTTTACTGTAGCTAACTTCTGTGTAGCGTTTTTTTAGTACTTTTACAAAATTAGATAATTGCTTTTGTATTTCGGTGCTACACGAATTTAAGTTTAATTTTATTTTAACGTAAGTAAGAACATCTTCCTGGTTTTTATTTTTAAAATACTCTTCGGCCAGTTCTTTATAACCGAAGCTCTCCATATTTTTCTGAATATTTTTCTTTGAGTCTGTTATGATTTATCATTTGCAAATATACGTACGTACACGTAAAGGATTAACTTATTATTGAGTAATCCCTTATCGAATCCGTAGTTTTATAAATTTTTAGATACATGTTATTCACAAATTGATCTTCAATTTCATAGCAGGTGGTACTTAAATTGAATAAAACTGCACTTGTTATCCAGACCTTAATATCAGGTAAAACTAATTAGTATCTCGCCAATATGGGGTTCTTTTTATCTTTAATGGTTTAATGTCGCGAGTATTATTGTGAAATTGTTTATAACTTCGGCTGACCCTAACAGTTATATTAGAAAGAGATCATATGTTTACTGTAGAACCTATTGTGATATTTTTATGACTGATTTTTTGCTGATCAAAACAAAGCCATAAAACCCTTTCGCAGGTATTATATTTAATTATTTTAGTTTTACGAAGTCTAAAGTAAAAAACGTAAACCTTTAGCCAAAAAATGGAAAATTTAATACATCATTGTATACGAGTAATTATAGGGCTGTTTCAATTATCGTAATTTTGATTTTTTTTTAGAGTAATTTCATTAAAATTAAAAGTGTTCTACCGGTGGGTCGTGGCGGGTGCAAAAGTATATATAGGTTTAAAGAAGACACCTTCGCCTTTCTTCGGGTGGTATACGTTTCTTGTTCCCTTTTGTTCCCTAGAAGTTCTATTCCACTTAAGTTTAAATTTCAGAAAAATATAGTAGTTTCATAAACATTTCATAACACCTCTAATATTAAACGCTAGAGCGGTAACCACTTACAACAACTAAGGACTATAATCCTACCAACATTATAAAAGAGACCGCAGGCCATTATCGATGATAGCTTACGAGTAGTAACCATTTATTTTTGACAAAAAACTGTTAAAAAACACCTTTTTCTGAAATAACAAAAACAGTTGAGTTTGACAGCATGTCACGCCCACAATTATCAATAGTTTAACCTAATTTTTTGGCTAATTTAATATGGATATATTAGCTCCAAAATGGCGTAAAAATTTTAAAAATCGGTGACAAAAAAAAATCGACTTTTGGCCAATGAAAAACGATTTTCAGCCACTGTGCGACTATACGTACATTGGCAAAAGGAGAGTTAAATAAATACTTTGTAATCCATTAATAATACTACTCGTTAGAGAAATTCTAAAAATGTTCGCTGGTTTATTTCAATTTAAGAAAAACCATCCGATACAGAAATATAAACAAATGGCACAATTTAAACAACCACGAACATCATTCTCATTAAGAGTATGTGGGAGTTCCATAGTTCGTTTCTGGGTCTTTAAATGCTGACGTTAAAAGGTATCGTTTTCTCTCATTAAATGTTCTGCTTGCCACACTCGTATAGTTGAAAGTTGAAGCTTGAAAATAATTATGCAGAACGATGGCTCCTTGAAAAATAAGCACAAACAGTTTTAAGCACGGACCATAAGAATTGTGAAATGTTATATGAATGCATGAAAGGAAAGGCGGAACAAACAGATGACGTTTAATAAAAGCAAAAACACTGGCACTGAAGTGGGATGAGGTGACTTCAAATATGAACGACAACATGTTAGGCGAACACAATGGCCTCCACTCAACACTCTCGTACTTGAGCATTCAAAGTGAAATACACCGTTTATGCACGATGAAGCGATTACATACAAGTGAAGGCATTAGAGAAAGGACTCTTAGAACATTGAAACAGTTAGATGTTTCGAACTATGTGAGTACAATGTCGAACTATGATAAGTTCCAGGCAAAAAAAACTCTAGGGGTAGTGTATGACGATGAAGATATCAGTAAAAAGAGGGTTTGTGTTGTCAGACAATTGATGCGTTAGATGGTCGGACCTTCTCTCAGTTTTGGTTCTCAGTTTAAATGAGACCTAAGAAATTGTAAGTCATAAACTCCTGAAGAAGTAAATGTAATTATAAGAATGATAAATATTTCTTCCAAATCCTATTCTAAAATCTGAATACAAAATTTCCATTTTGTCTTTGATACTTCGATCGACTAATAAATACTTGAATATGCTTCCGACTTCTCCATTGCCTCCTCAGCAGAGAATAATGTTCCAAGCTACAAACAATTTCTTCATTTCTTACAAAATATGTACAAAACGCTAAATTCAGCTGAGGCATGTAAAAAAATTTTGCTGCAATTTTGCAATCTCCATTGAAACATCTTTTATCAATTTTTTATCTTTATTGAGTATACAAAAAAGGATAATTGTTAAAAATACTTCAACAATTAGTTTGTTGCAATCGTTACATATACGTGGGTATATTGAACTTTCAAAGTCGACTTTCAAACGATTAGTTGCCCAGACCAAGACGTCCGATTTGGAGTGGAACATTTATATGTCGAAGAAATGTCTGCATTACGTGAAAGTGGGCCATAGAGTCAATTAAGGTCAACTCTTTGCATTGCACTTTTCTAGACTTTATCCTGGACTAAACGAAGATTCGGGTCCATGATTTGCTACGTGCTGATTGCTGCCATCTGCATTTTGTATCATCTGTTTGAGAGAAGTGATGTGATTTGCTTATTCAAATCTTTCGATCTATTTTCGTTCCTTTAGAAATTTCAATATCTCCAACTCCATACAAATAGAACGGAAGTAACTCGGTTTTTTGTCCATAGTGACTACACACGTGATGGAACAGCTTTTTCCTTCGCTTGATGAAGGCGATTCTGCTTCAAATCAATTTTAAATCTGTCCAAAAGCTATAAAAAGCATATGCCGGTAATTGTTGCATCCTGTTCAAGGTTGTAGATGTGGAGGACAAGAAGTCTATTAAAAACATGTGGCCATAAACTTGTTGGCATGTTAGACTTTTCTGGAGCACTTCCACTCGAATAAACTCACTGTTTTGATTAATATCTGATCTCTAATATTTTATTATGGATCCATCGTTTGCATTGTGCGTGATCATTGCCAAACACTCCTTTTAAGCGGCCGCACGGTAGCGCTTACAGCCGAGTCTGAGTAATCGCAGCTCTAATCTTCACATACAAATATTCATGCAAAAAGTGATGACACTCGGTTGAGATACCTACAGCCTCAGCCATCTCGCGCACTTTCATTCTTCGATCGTTCAATATAACTCCACAGATTTATTCGACTGTTTCTGACGTGATGGCCTCTCTTGGACGACGTGGGCGTTTGACTGGTACGTCCACAAAGGAACATTTTAACCACTGAAGTTTGATGGCGCATTTTTTTTTTTGATTCCACGTAAAATGTAATGTTAAATCAATTTCGTTATAGTTCACGAGGTTGTCCGGTCTCAACGGCTGTTAAAAACAAATTAATAGACGCAACGTGCTAACAATTCGACAGTAGTCTAGTAATATGTAGACCATAATTAATGGAAACATCGGCAGTTATTGCGCTGTAAATAAACTGCCTTCGTATGCGTAAAATCACTTACTATCAGTTTTATCTTCGTCGTGATCACGAAATCCGATTATATTTTTCTACATCCACTCCCTTTAAAGGAAATTTTGAGTGTGTTACTGATAAATGCAAGAAGTTTCTTCGTACAATGAGACCCAAATATGTACAGTAGTGAAATTTACAAATTTAAAATTTCAAAATCGCTTTTCTCATTCCCAGAGCAAATAAAATAAAAACTCGTAATTAAAAATGTTTTCGCCACAACTTCCGCCGTATGTTCTTTAAAATCTATGGGGGAAAACTTTAGTCTAAGGAAACTTGTATGAGGTGTAAACAAGGATTTTAAAGTTCTGCGATGCATTCGCTGTCATTTTAAAAATATCTTTGTATCGCGATAACCAGAGTGGTATATAATATATGAACTTCATTATAAAACTATTTTCGCAACCGTGTGTCATGCTTAAGATAAATGTCGGATTAGTATTAGATTCTTAAAAGAAAAAAAATGGCTGTATGATATAAAGCCCGAAAATAAAAATGAAATAGCAAAAAAATTTTCATAAATTTTGGAAATTATTGCCTGATGAAATAAACCAAAATTATTTGAATTTTATTAAAAAAAATTTGGAATACATATATTTTTGGTTGGAACTATTTAACTTTCTGAAATTTCATAAAATGGAATACGGCTACAAGATAAAAAGTTTTTTGATGGTATTTCAGCGGGAACAAATTTTAGACTTATTTCATCGTATTTTCGCTTTCTCCAAATTATTAAATTTTCATAGAGAAAACAAAAATATTTCTACGTCGGCGAAGTCGGATTTTGTGCAAATCCAGCCTTGGGCCGGGAAAAGAGCAGAAAAGTACTTGCACCAGGCCGAGTTCCTGCAATGGTGAAATGCTTTAGAAGGAAAAATAACTCCCAAATTTTTTTCCGGTGAGATAGAAAATTTCTGGGCTTTATTCCATTTTAAGTATTTTCGGAAAACGAATAACTTCCTCAGAAATAAATGAAATCATTCCCAAAAAATTAATTAAATCAAAAAAAACTCTGAACTATGCCATGAAATGGTTGGAAATACTACAAGGGACATACCTTCGACGTATGTAGGACTTTGTCATTAGGTATGTAAAAACCCGGCTTAACTTTTAAGGTTTTTGTGCATTTTGGATTTCATTTAACTGGAACTTATTTCAATATTTTCCATGGAAATTCTTTCTAAATGTATAAAAAGTCAAAAAATTTTGATTTTATTTCGTTTGCATATTTAGGAATGATTAAATTTTAATTGGTATTTATTTCATTAAATATTCTTATGACTTATTTCATTTTTTGAATCCTAATTCATTGGGAGTTATTTTGTTTGGCGTTACTCCATACAAAATGATGCATACGACAATACAGGCATATGCGCATGAGCACTAAAAAAACAATTCAGAAGCAAGGAACTATGAAACGAATTTCGATCTCGTACTCCTATTTTACTGAAATTTTGCATAAAAAATTAATAATTACATTAATCTAATGAAACACATGATGAAATACATGCTGTAAAAGCCTCTTAAAACAGCATACGTTCCTTTCCCAAACATGAACATGTTAGTGTTACCACAATAAGTCTACTCCCAATGGACAATGTTTAACGTTCCATGATTTTATCATTCATTATTTAATATTTCCAAAGAAAATTTTATCTCTAGCACTTCGTCTGAAATGTACTTGTCCCCGCCTCTACGTTTCAACGACCAGCGTGGGTGACCAATTGAAACTTTTTACACAAAGTTTTATATGTTATTGAATTAAGCAAACTATTCACTCTTAACCAATATCAGTATACGTTAATATCATATCGATATCGTTGCTTGACATTAACTAACTAATCGGTGATGGGCGGCTTACATACTCAAGTTCTTGTGCAACTTTGACAATTCATGCGGCGGGAACATTTTCACAAGTAACATAATTTTTCAAGCAGAAAATATCTGAAAACTAAGCGTCGATTTTATAGGGGTCCATTAAGTAAATTCGAACTGTAAAACCTTTACCGCATAAAATTTAATTCGTTTTATAAATTTTTTATTATTCTCTACAAGAAGAAATCATCATTTATTCGACCTTTCTATTTATTTGCATTTTTGAATAACCAGTCGATTTGGTAAAAAAGAATTATTTTAGTTTATTAGGAAGTAGATCAGATCAGAGATACAGGAAATAAGACGAAGTTGTCTTATCATTGGCTTAATTTCAATCATTACTCAGAATGATTGCACTTTTATACGCAAAAATAGGAACCCAGATATATTAACATTTTTACCACATACGAGTAGTTCTGGTTGCAGATATGAGTTCTCTTATTTCAGTTCCGAACTTTCAAAATTCATTTACGTTTAACAAATTCATATACAATACGAGTAGTTTCTCACTTTGTTAAATTCAAATTGTAAGTGAGAAAACAAATACAAGGTGGGGCAACAGTGATGTCATAATGCATTCGCTGCCATTTACGCAAATGGCGTTTTGACATTTATGATGTAAGTATATAAAGAATTAGAACGTTTAATTATTGTTACTGATTATTTGATAAGCCTTCAGTCTGTTGCTTTATGGCATTATGAAATATGACATTACATTGCTCCACTCTGAATGAAATAAATAAGGAAAACAATATTAGATTGTTGGGAATGTAATTTAATTTTTTCCAGCAAAGGAATCAATTATACTTTTTTCACTGATAATTTCCTGCTTTAAACAGTCATATGGCTAAACTGCTCCAAAAATATTTCTCGTTCTGTTCTACCTAAAAGTGGAGAACACATCTTTTACTCAAAACGTGTCGCTTACAAGATACCCGAGTCATTATAACTATTTGCAAGAGAATTAAAACTTAAGCCCCTCTAAAATTAATCCATGTTAAAAAATGCCGGTAATCGTTTGTGCTTTTTTGGTGCCCCCTACCAGAATCAGCATTTATAACATTTTTTACAGCATTATTTACCATTCATTCCAAGCGATGAATAAAATAAAAAATCGTGAGTAGAATTCAAATGTTTTACAAACGTATCGGAAAGTATAGAATAAATACAATCTATTTTAGCGTATGATGCATACTTTTGTTTATTTAATATTTGTTCTGGTTATAAAGTACTTCGGAGTTAAACGTGATCTAATACCACTGTATATAATTTGTTACATGTAACTGATGTACAAATTAGGGGCATTCACAAGGTATGGCTTCAACCATGTTGTCATAAAATCTTTTCAAAGAGTTTCAGTTATAAATGTAGTATTTTAGAGTAGAGTCTCAGAAACTATAACTCCCATAAAATTGAAATTTTCAGGAATTTGAACATGTGGTTTTAATGTATTTAATAATCCGGAATTGAAACCGGAGAACTTCTGGTTTCAATTTCTGTTTTTTAACTACTTTGTCTTCTTTTTCATTGAAGTGAGAACTAAAAAGGGGAGATAAACTCATTTTTTTTTTACAAGGACATGTCATATTGTTATGTACATATATATTTCAATATGTTGAGAACACAAGGTCTTAAGTAAACTTTGTTGATATACGAGTAGACCCGTGTAGTAGACAAATAATTGCCTCTGGATGCTAGGGCTAAAAAATTCAGAGGGTTAAGGAAGGCGTGCATGGAAGTCGATTAGTCCTAGATTTTAATTAAATTGAATGTTAAAGAAAGTGTCCAGATATTTAATCTACTGTGTATAAATTGTAAAGGGTGTCTCAGTAAAAATGCACTTTTTAAATTTTGTGTTAATTTTTTTGTGCAAGTGGCAACTCTGAAATTTGGCAGCTGCCACACATGTTTATTCCGATTAATAAAAATGGAGCCCTTTACGAAAGAAGAACGCATTATAATTGTGAAAACTTATTAAAATAAATTGGAGAGTTACATATGCTGAGATCGCTCACACACTGTGAAAAATTTTCAGTCGAGAAAGTGCACCTAATGTGTCAATCATTCGAAGAGTGGTAAAAAACTTTGCAGAAACTGAGTCGGTTATGGACAGTAAAACTCCTGTAAACGAGAGTGTAGCAGAGAACCCGAAATTATCGTTCTCAACAGCTTAAAATTTTATGAATCACTGCGCAGCGAATTTCGGCAAAATACCAGAAAGCTCCGGTAATTCATTCAGTTGGTAATGGGGCAAAGTGAAGCCAATGCCGATTTTTCGAAAAAAGTCATCTCTGATGAAGCGAATTTTTTTAAGATAAGGCCGAAATTGCAGTGACTGTAAACGACATTCGTTACAGGATAATGATAACGGAGATTTTGGGCGCTCAACTGGACACACTGAATATGAAGAAATAATCTCAAGAAATTCTATTGTCAACTGGCCACCAAGATCATGCGATCTCGGACTTTTGCGAATAAACTAGAAACAATTCTTGAGCTCAAATCAAAGATCCAATTCGTCATCGGTGAGATACAGCCACAGATCTGTGAAAAAGTAATGGAAATTTGCATGAAAAATGCAATGGTTTGTCTTCAGACCCTTGGGGGCCATTTGACGGATATTTTATTCCATACTTAAGCAGAACATGTCTCCTTTACAATCCAATAAAAATATCAGTACGTCTTTTTATTTTGAAATGAAAAAGTTTCGTTCTTACTGAGACACCCTTTATATTATGTATGTAGACGAGTATAGTATATTATTTTCAATTTTGGACTTAACAAAGAGTTTTTAAGAATCAGAAGGACAGAAGCATCCATTGACATGGACTAATCACCCCATCTGCACACAATCACAATCACACTTTACGAGGTTGCATTTAATGGTTGCATGAAGTACATATGGAAAGACAAAAGTTTACGCCAAACCAATATTTCTTCTAGCCTAGAAACTGATACCATTGGGAGCTTGTTGAAAGATAAACTTAGAGAATACAAAATATACATTCAAGCGTCTATTCCATTTTTTATAACATTGCATACGCAAGGAAAAGTCGTAACTTTTAAAGTTTGCCAACAATATAAATTGAATAAACTGTTCTAGTATGTATATCCCTTTATTTATTTAACATCCAAGTATAACTTTATTGATACTCTTAAGTTTATTACTTTAATTTTGAGAAGAAACACAAATACCAGGAGGATAAAATAAACTTTAAGGACACATGTTTATTTAAAGGAATTTTTTTTATATATTCTTTCCTGCTTTTCTTCACAATTTCCAAGTATTTAAATGTAACAACCATCAATTCCTTATCACCTTCCTATCACTTGAAAATACAAATAAATAGAAAACATATAAAAAATGGCAAGGAAAAACTAACAGACGACCAAATATCAACAAACCACTAACCTGATGCAAAGGAAATAAAATGAAATTGATATTTATACTGAGAAAAATAAAATACACAAACACATACACACTCATATTTACCCAACCAGGGTTTCTTATAGTGGGGAATTTTTATAGTAGGCGGTGGGAAACCTCTTGTTATTTTCGTAGAATTTCAACATACCCACAAACGTACATTTTGTTTATTTAAAAAAAAGTTTGTTCTTAAATGTACTTGTTATTTCTGTCTTGACTTTTTTAGTTTATTTGTCTCAATTAGGATTTAATGGCTTCCTGTGAAATTCTGTGTAAATTTACTTAGTTGCTCGAGAATAGTATACTTGTTTCCATTGATCCTACATGGAGCATAGGGCATCTTATGTAATTTGAGGTTTCGTTAATCATGCTATCACGAATGAGCTAATGGTTAGTCTGATGGCTACATCAGACTGTCTGTGTTATAAGCACAGACGTCCGCTTGCAGCCGCACCAATTAGGTGAACAGACACTACGCTGACTGCCCGGGGACTTATTTCACAGCGAACCTTTATATCTAAAGACCGTTCACTATCCGCAACCTGTGACCCGCCCTGTTGCTTTCAGCTCGGCACATGGCTTGCATAAATTAACACACAAGCCACTGGAAAAACAGTAGTATGCAATGAAAATGAAACTATTAAAACTCACAGCAGAGCACCAGACTAAGTTTAGCCCTTCCCACATTACATATATTACACGAAAACATTCTAGCCATATTTTATTCCACTCATAACTTTCTTTTGCTTAACCATGAAACTGTGAAATTTTGAAGGATACCCCATATAGCTGAACTTAAACTCGTGCAAAAGTTATTCACTCATAAATTTTTTCGGACACTTCCAATGAAAGCAGAAAGTCACGTAGGCCTTGGCGAGCAAATTCTATGACAAACTTGCAAATGGTAACTTTTTATCCAGGGGCATTACGGTGTGCCTTATTTGTATGGAACACTTTCCTGTAGCTAAAGAGCACCCCGGGGGCACGGTTAATACATCTTGTCATGGTGGCGCAATGTTGTGCTTCCTGGGGTATAGGGTTATCAGGCTTCCGGACCTAGGCCTTTTTGCTGATAACCCCTAAAAACTTGTATGTTGCTACCCAATCCCTGAATCAACAGCGCAACGGGCGCGCATGCAAGTAAATTAAAGGTAAAAGTGGGTTCGCTCACTCGTCCGGATGGGTAATATGATCCTTCCAGACCTTGACCTTTGTCCAATTACCCCTAGAACTTAATATGTTACTACCCAATCCCTGAAATACTAGGGCAACGGGCGTGCATATAAGTAATTTAAGGAAGTAGCTCTGCCTATGCTTGTCTGGGTAGAGGTGCTACCGATACCTCAGGTTTGCATGAGACCTAAAATCGGAGGTGTTTTTAACACGCGGCTGACCAGAGTCCCATTTGGTGCCACGGGAACCAGTAGCCCCTAGGACTTGTCCTAGACTGGTTGTTGTTGAGGCCCCTTCGGGGATCACGTGGTGGCTGTGGTTAAAACCCAAAGATACGCGGGAAGAGGTATGGGTCAGGTGGGTGTGTCTGCAATATGGATGTGGAGGCCTGTTGTAGATGCTCTCTTCAGGCCATATATCTCTGAGTGCTGTTGCTATTCGACAGAGCTGCTCTAACGGTTGCGGGCCGTTGGGGTGGCTTGGTGGAGGTTACATAGCTCCAGCACTTTGGCAAGGTGTCTGTACATGGTTCTGCAGCCTGTACAGAATTGCTACCATGTTGTCCCTATTGGGTGCACATTTAGGACCGCGCCCTGTATGTGCCCTTGAAGGTGACAACGGGGACGGTGGTGAATGGCTTTATTCACACTTGTGCAGAAGTGCACCGTCAGGTTAGGCCTTCGGGCAGGTACTGACGTGAATCTTTTGCGTAATTGTAGCTAAAGAGCTAAAATTTGGTAAACACGTAGAATTTAAATAGCAAGTAATAGGAAAAATTTCAAAACGGGGTCCTTTTTTATCTAGGGACGCCAGAGTGCACCCCATTTGTATGGGACATATCTCTTTAGGATTTTGAATGCAGCTCCCAGTGGATGGCTTTTTATGTACAGACCGAAAGGGTTTGGAATGGGGTAAAGTGGCCGCTCTCTTAATTCTTCCGAGGTATATATGAAATTCCCACATACAAATTTCTTTCTCGTAGGAAATTAGGAGTTCTGTCTCTTTATCTAGAGTTGGCCTGCAAACCTATGAGGTGAAGATATTCACGGCTTTCCACCTGACACAGTCATTGTCATATAATATAACCTGAAGGTCTATAAACTTTAAGTTATTAGACGCTTTATACTCACACATAATAACGCGTCTTTCATTAAGCGCCTCCTATCTTTAAATTTTAATTAAATCAAGTGAGTGTAAGGCATCGTTTAACTTTTTTATTCATTTAAAATATCTAATAATGTAATTATTCATGAAATATAGCACTGTGCAAATGTCCGCTGCGGCTTTGATGAGTAGGGCGCATTCGAAATTTTCTATGACTCCGATGCATATATCATGCTGAATTTAACCGATGACATACGGTATGTTAGTTTCGGGTCCGCTGTAGTTCGCGGCTTATTCGCATAGACCTGCGAGTCAAAAAATGTAACAAGAATAAGTCTAACGCGATCAAATCACACGATTTCGCTGTCCGAAAATGGCGATGGTCTGGCTAACGTTGTTCTTAAAAAAAGCCTAAAATCCAAAACAAATATTTGACTTTTTCGAGATGCATTGCACGCTCTTGGATATCATGTGGATTGGCATCGTCCCAAATTCAACAATTTCGTTTGTTGACATACCCATTCTACCCCAGAAATAGAACACGATTATGGCCACCACAAAATGTGCGAAGCACACCGAATATTGCTCAACAGAGCAATCATTTTAATACAAACAATTTCATCATTTGCAAGTGTTGTCGAACGATATATTCGTCCATGGTGATTTAGAAAAACAGACTAAATAAATAACAGGCAATTTGGCAGATAAAGTTTTAACAATATGTCGGCTATAAGCTGTCAAATTTTAAAAATTCCTATTGGAAGACCAGAACATAAAAAAATTAAGCTTGAAAAAGGCATAAAGTCAAGTTAATATCCAAAAATGTTGTCCGTTTTTAAAATTGGCACAAAATTGGGATCTTAAAAAAATCTATTATATTTACGATCAATAAACATGCAACATCTGGAATATACTAAACAAGTCGTATTAATTCTTTTTTAATTCCATAATTCTAAATTGCGTATATTGGAACAGTTTTAGCTCAGAGCGTGGATTCCCAAAGTCTATTTTTTGTAGGGGTAATTTTGAAGAGGCCTTTTCAACGAAACATATACACAGAAAATTTATAAAAGCTTCGATATTATTTTGTCGTTCAGTCTCTCGTACCAGAAGGTCTTAGAGTTTGATTAACTTTGTAATAATTTCAATTATTTTATGAAAGCTTTTTTTTCACTTATTACATTGTTAAATTTTGAAAACAATTCCAAAATATTTAACATACTCGAATATATACCATTTAATACAGAATCTAAATACCTTAATAAGATCAGGCTTCTATCGCTAATACTCGTACTATTAATTTTCATAAAATTGCATAATAAAGCTTTTCATGAAAAATTAATATTTGGTATTTATTTCACAATGAAACTTCTTGCTGGACTATACTCATCAACTATTTACAATTTGACCAGCATTAGTTATTAGACCATTTAATCTAGGCCACATTTCATTATTGAATACTGTAATTTAAGCAACTTCTGGAATTTATGTTACGTGTGCTTATCGTAGTATCGTAGAAGGAAATCCTTTCCAAGCTGAACAAGGACTATTTGTTACACTCTTATTAGGAATTTATGTTATTGTTCTTCAAACATACATATTTAAATGCAAATACTCTTCCTTCTATTATGAAGAAGAGCTGTTTACGGCCAAAATGAAAACTAAAATTGAACTTTTACAACAACAAAAAGGGACGCGAAATAACAAACATAAATTATATAAAAGCGGATTTAAAAAAATGAGCATTAAAAAGAAAAAGCACCAAAAAAGGGGCAAATTGTCACTTCAGTTGCACAAGGGTAACGGTGGTGATACATACGAATACCTACGGTTTATGAATCACAAAAGCACTGAAGGTGATGTTGCGTCAATATGAATGACGAAAACTTTGTGAATGAACAATGCGGGTAAAGTCAGCTAAATCGGGGCGGATGAAGGAAGTTTTTTTTAATAATTTTTGAACAGACTATGATTGTTTGTTACAAGAACGTATTGGTGCCAAGAATGACAATAATGAAATTGATATAGAATTGACACGAGAGAGCAAAGAAGCCAAGAGTCAATTCCACTTTTTAAGTTGCTGAGCACCGACTTTGTTTCCAAAACAATAGAAAACTTTAAAGTTTTCGGTTACGACGCGTCGCGACGACTGTACACTTACCCACGTTATATTTACATGAATTCATTTTTTAAGGGGCCGACTTTACTCAAAACAACAGCACATGTGGTAACTGTGAATGAATGAAAAGAAAAATTTTGATAAAGCTTTGATGGGAATCACATCATGTCCCAAGTCCAAGTAGACAAACTGCTTGGTTGTGCAATAAATATATTGATTTGGTCGTGTTGTGATTTGTCCGTGCGCAAAATTCAATAATGCGGTTCAAACGTTGGTAGGTTTCACAAAACGTTATTGTATATTGTTATGAAGAATTAAGGACCACTTACCAAATTGTGAATGTGTCTGTTCAGAAAAAAGAAACTTCAATTTCTTCAACATTTTTCCTTTCGTGATTAATACCTTTAATATTTATCAGAATTATTCGGGATATTCTCCAAATCAATTATTCTAAAAACTGTTATTTGTTGCATGTTAGAAATATTTGATGAAATTACATTCTTCTGAACATTTCACCGTAGTAATTTTACACTTTTCTTATGTTAATTTATTGTAGTAGTTCATATAGGATATATCAGTTATTAGTATGTAGAAGGATATTGTGTACTATGAGGACATTTAAAAATACTACAGCTGTTTCTCATGTTCAAATTTAAAAGATTTTTCAATTGAACGGAAAATCATGCAACCTTTTTTCTAATGTTTGCATTTGACACAAAACAAGAAAGTTAATATTAAAATTTTATTGAATTTGATAAAACTAGTGTACAGCTACTGAAACTAAGAAACTGTTTATTAAAAAAACTCTCTGAAACCTCCCCACTACCATCATGTTCCATTTGCAACAGATTTTCGTGGCAATTTTTAAAGCGATACCTTCCGAGCCAAATAATGGACTTAAATGAAATTCGTTGTATTCGAAGCACTTCAAAAGGGGGAAAATTACTGAATTTAATAAACCGCATATTCGCATTAAAAAACAAAGAAATAAAGAAAAAAAAAAGAATAATGAAATTGGTGTTAATGAAATTTTAAACTTTTTATGTTTTTTGTCAAAAATTATTGTTATTTAAATAATATGCAATTAGAATTAAATTTAGAATTAAATAAATTAATATATATTAGAGAAAAAAACTTAAAAAACAAAATCGAAGTACAATCTGTTTTTCTAAAAAATATATAAATTACAAAAATGTTTTTTCAGCAGGTTTAAACTACAATAAAAATAAAAAGCAATAATTTGCCCTAAAATAACGAACACCTAATTTAAATACAAAAGTAGATCCTAATAAATATTATTTAAATGTCATTCAGAGTTGTGCTGAATAACTGGATTTCAACAACAAACAATAAATTTTTTATGTATTTGTTCATCAAAAAACGTCCGCCCGCTTAAGGTTTTTATTAATACTCGTATATGGAGGATATAGAGCAAAATGTTTGTCTGCACATTTTGCGCTTTAGAGTATAAATTAGATAATAAAAAATTTGGTGTTAGTTTTACTTTGAAAATTAAGAATGATTTCATTTGGAAGACAATTGCCTTTCTTCGTTTGCTAAAGAAGCGACTCACAAATATTAAATCAGTTTTTATCGTTATGAGATTTCAGGAGTGGATACTTTAAGAGCGGTAAAGTTTTCATGAATTTATTGTTCCTCTAACAACAATCTTTTTATATCAAAACTTTAAACTTTATGTTTAGTTTTCACATATTTGCTTCTGCCGATAAATCTACACACAAAAACCCTAAAAAAATCCCATAAACTTGAAGAAATAAAGCGCAAAGATAACAAAAAACTAATCCATAAAAGAAAATAGTTCAACTTCAATTTGCATTAACTCACAGCTTTTAAAATAATAAAATTTCCTTTAAAAAAATGGGGTGGAAATAATTGAAGAAGACTTTTTACAACGTTTACCCAAGAACACTTGGTAGAGAAAATTTTTATTTATTTTTTTCTTATTATTTCGTTATTCTTCTCCATTCAGTTCGATTCACATTACAATTTAATTCCAAAGTGATATTAAATGCGAGTTTACACCCAAGAGTCGTACAAAAATTTATATAAACAAACAGTGTCGCACATAAGTTTCTGAATTGAAGAAAATTTGTGGAGAATGTGACATTATTCACTTTATTACAGATTCATACGTCAAAGCTCTCCAAAGAGAATTTTACATAATTCAATGACTTTCATCTCAAAATGTTTAAGACGCTTTAGTTACTTTGCCGAGAGATGTAGATTTCTGGCAGCGTTGATATGCTGGCATTGCCATCCAGCTTTCAATTTAGAGGTGGCTCCGGTAGGCGAATACCGAAACTAACATGTACGCTTCCTACCGATACACTAAATTCAAATAAGTCACACACCAGATATAACATGCTTATACCTTCCCTCTACGTGTATTAAAGATCCTTAACGGCCTCTTCATGACATCGTATTTGTATACCCTTCACCATATGTGGAATGGCCATGTATACGACTGCCTTTCCATTTGTAGTTTCTGTAAATTTATTTATGACACTATAGTCTATGAACATTCTGAATATTTATACTTAAGGAATATAAAAGTTAGTGATTGACATGTTGGAGCTTGTCCAAATATTTATGCTTATGAAAATTCACAAAATCGGCATACAAATAAAATGGATGTTCCCTTTGCCACTTTCAATGATTTATAGCAGTAATTAATGGCTCTTGCCAGCCGGTCCCAAGGCTGTACAAATAGAAGGGTTCCAAGAAACGTGGCTAAACCTATCCTAAGTAAAATAAATGCGTACCTTTAGCATCACAGGAGGTTGCTTGCAATGGACTGGATAATGCGGCACAACGCATTGGCTATCGCAGAAGGACAAGATTTGAAATATCGCGCTTGGTCAAGTATGCAACGAATTAGACAGATACCGTCTGGACTTCCTAGGACTATGCCAAGTTAGACAGAAAGATACTGGAGAGCTAAATACAGCCTTTTGCCATTATTTTATCTTTAGCGGCAACAAAAACGCACATAGAAACGGAGTTGACTTACTACTAACAAACAATATGAAGAAAGCTCTAATGGAATACAGCTCGATATCCGAAAGCCCATATACGCACTAAATACAAAAGGTGCGGAAAACGACGCCAAAGACTCTTTCTATAAATATTTGAACTGGACAATCGCCATCGCTCCAAAGAGCGATAGAAAAATTGTCATGGGGAATATGAACGCAAAAATTGGTTCCGATAATGCAAAAACGCTAGAAGCTCCTTCTCTGGACTAGTACTTCCCCTGTGTTAACGAAATAAATAATGGGCCCATCTGTCACACATAACTCTTAGAAGCTCATAATTTATAAAAAAAACTTTGGACTCGAACCAAGAATGTACTGCTTGCCTGTCACTGGGAATATGATTTCAACTTCAAGTTGAGGATTATTTATTTCTTAAAGACAGTATTTTTGTACTTCTAATGGTTAAGATCCATTTAATATTATTTCATAGCTTCTGATCGATTTCTAGATAGATTTTCAAGCCTTATTAGCCGAACTTTGCTGTATCGTTTTTGGTCAATGAAAACCAATAATGCAAGTGTTTACCAAATTTATATGTAACGTAGTTAGAAGGTATCAACTTGTATAAAAGCCTCGTCAGCCGAACGTTACGTTAGCAACGTACTGTAATGTAAGAACCTTTGTAAACTTATAGAACCTTTGAAAATGTGCCGTATGTCATACAAAGAAAAATAAAATAAACATATACAGGAATAATAAACATATAAATATTCGCAACAGTGATGGGAATTATAAAGTTTCGTTTCATTTATGTCAATGTATGAAACGTAGCGAAATTATTTAAATAGTACAAAATCGTATGTATACTTAAACCATAGTAATATAATACATTTAATAATATTTTTCACATTTTCAGAGACAAAATAGTAACTTTATACGTATATTTACACATATTTATTTAAAATAAAATATTATAATTGGATTTTGTTTACTTCGGTTTTTCAAAATTGTAATTGTTTTTTATTTACTATACAGGCCTGTCACAGAAATCAATTTCGATCGAAAGTGGAATTGATTTCGTATTTTATTATTTTATTTATTCAATCAAGAAAGTTTTAAATTTGTTTTTGTACTATCAGATACAAAAAATGCAAATTCGATCATGAAATTAAAAGTGGTTTCATTCCGAAAAAAAAATTCGTTTTTTGTTTTTGGAAAAGCAAAATACGAAATCAATTCCACTTTCGATCGAAATTGATTTCTGTGACAGGCCTGTATATAATAGTTCTGTTCCACATGCATAACGAAACAGTCCGAACTAGCCCAAAGTTACCCAAAACCGTTCCACATAACAACTTTTGTGCAAAAAGGAGAGAAATTGAGAGAGTAATTTTTTTCATTTCCTGTACAAATTTGCACGAACTTTTTCTTTGGGTAAGTTCGGACAAGAATTTAATAATCAGCTGTTTTTTGTTTACATATGAAACTGATAGATTATCAGAAAATTTGCAAGCAAAAGAAAAAGTTTAGTTTTTATAAATAAATATATTAATAAGCAAAATGGAGAGTTTCAATGAAAAAATTAAAGTGGTAAATACGTTATTGCATAAACATTTTCTTTTTTATTTAATATTTAAAATGTTTTTATAGCTACATATGTGAAGATTTTCTTTGTTTTTCAATTATTTTACAGTTGTTGACAATGATGCAAATGTTTTGTTTTTATAATTTGAAGACTTGTCCCGGACAAGTTCGGACTATTGAGAGCAAAATAAAAATTACTCTCTAAATTTGCCAAAGTTACCCAAAATAGCTGGAACGCAAAAAACCATTTTTGTAGTTCCTGAAATACTAATGCTGCTTACTTTTTAAACTAAAATCTATTTAAGTGCTTTTAGACGCTTAAAAGTCATCAAATTATAAAAACAAAGCATTTGCATCATTGTCAATAGCTGTAAAATAATTGAAAAACAAGTGGAAGAAAAACTTAACAATTGCAATTTTCTTTAAATATTTATAAATCTTTTAAAATGGAAAGAAAAATTACGATCAATTTAAATATTTTTAATGCTGTTTCTTTTTTCAACTTCTGCTTTTTAATATATTTATTTATAAAAACTAAACTTTTTCTTTTGCTTGCAAAGTTTCCGATAAATCTATCAGTTTCATATGTAAACAAAAAACAGCTGATTGTTAAATTCTTGTCCGAACTTACCCAAAGAAAAAGTTCGTGCAAATTTGTACAGGAAATTAAAAAAATTACTCTCTCAATTTCTCTCTTTTTTGCATAAAAATTGTTATGTGGAACGGTTTTGGGTAACTTTGGGCTAGTTCGAACTGTTTCGTTATGCATGTGGAACAGAGCTATAATCATTATATTATGTAAAAATTTTACTTTCGCCAAAATGAAATTTATTCATAATAATATAAACATTTTTAATATTTATTTATCATATGATACAGTGTCATTCAACATGTAATAGTGCCATCGCTGGCTTACAACTGTAACGTAACAATGTTATGGAATTTTATTTTATTCAAATTACAGCCTGCCGTCCATGTGGCACTTAATTTCGGTAAACATTTGCATTGTTTTCAAATAACAACACCGATCAGCTTTTTCTTTAGGGGACGTAGACGTTTGACTAATTCAGCCCTAAACTAAGAACTTTTGACGTTTTTACGGGACATTTATTTGCAAGGCAATGGTGAACTGTTATTATGTTCAAGGGTATAAGGTTATTCTCGCCCTTTTTTACTTTTCTGAATAATGATATATGTAAATATTTTCAATGCAACTTAAGTGAATTTTCCAGAAATTTCTTGAATAGCCGTTCTGTCTGTCTTAAGAAAATCTCATTGGTATATGAAAAACAAATCACCAAAACAAGAAACATTATTATTGATAGAATTGAAAAATAATATAAATATATGTATGTTTACACATACTTATACCTACACATTTATTAATCACAAATATGTAACATGAACGGAAATATTAAATTATTTCGATATACGTGTTCCTACGCAGAATACAGTTTCGTTACCACTTAAATCTCTGGTACTTTTTCATCACAGCCGTCATCATTTGAACATTTTCAACTCCCGTTACCATTTTGTGAACAACTGTTTTTTCATAACGTATGAAACGTTTTAAAAATGCTATACGAGTACTCTTAAGTTCGCACAGGAGAGAACAAGGGAATATGGTACAGTATGACTACATCAACGTACGGCTAACGATGGCTTTATACTTTAGTACGTTGTTCTTTTAACTCAATAAAATAAAACAGTTCCTAACTACTTTTCAAGCTGCCTGCTATTCAATCCAAGTATATAACGATCTGAGTGTCATTTAGAAAAATCTAAAATTAAAATATAATACCTAAACTATCCGAATGTATTCTATATATTGACCACATTAGCCTATAGAAAGAAACCTCATACGTATCTTTTGGAACATTATGATATAGAAATTCTTAAAACTTTTAATTTTTTTTGGATCGATCCCTAAAATGACAGAAATATATATCGTATGAGAAATAAATCAATCTAAATCAATGACAATGGCACACCTCCTATTGACTCAATGCAGACAGAAAATGCGTAGAAAGTCTTAGGACCTATTATGAACGATTGTACGATATGAATTCGCTTGCTCCTTATCACCAATATAGTGCCAAATCATAAAATATTAGGGGAGACCTTCTAAGTCAATCCATACATTATCGCGCTGCCTTAATGCCCGGGTACATTTTACAAAGATACTTAGTCTATTTGACATAACATCCATAATGACACTAAAAGTGGCTTCATTCGACAAGCATGTACTCCAATTTCCTTACACGAATTTTTACAGATGAACAAAGATTATACCGTATGCCATACAAAAGTCCCATTTTTGATTTTGGCTACATCTTCTAATCGTTCCTTCCTCCATCTTAGTTGCTCTAGTGAAGATGGTTATACTTAATGTAAGGCCTCATTTCCAGGATGATTTTGTCTCTTGACTTAACTAGCAGGACCCTGTTTGACACTGAATCTAGGATAAACGGATGTTTCTTAAGAATACAAAACACACTGATTTGATAAAATAGAGCAGGATCGAACTGCTGATTAGAAACAATTTTATTTAACAAACCTCTGAATACTTGAAATAATATCCAAACACGATATTTTTTAGTAAATAATCGACCACTTATAGCAACTGTATAAAAATGTTTTATTTTTTATACATATCAAATGTTGCAATTATAATCATTATATTATTCATGGAGCATAGTAACATATAGTCATTATAGTGAAGGAGACCTCAGGCGAACCCATGAACCATAAATCTGTCCGATGGCACACTATCTACAAGAATACTAGGGCGCCAATTTTTTTATTGATATAAAAGAACATTTAACATTTAAAAGAACATTTAACATGATGGGGCATAAGTGCCTTTAATTAACGTGCAACCCTCGTCATCTCGAGAAGTGGTGACAATCATAAAATAGCCAGCGTCCCCGTTAACCAATTTCCAAAAGGGACGTTAATAAACGGGGTACTCAAAAGGGGATTTTAGTAAAAGGAACAAATTACCCTTTTAGTAGCACAACGGTAAGGCTGTGTGTATCGGCCTTCGAAAATAACGTTGTTTTAATCATTTTCTCATGTACATCAGTATTAAAGTTAAATTGCCTGTTTTCACTTTTCCTTTTTTCATTGTTTTAGGAGGAAATAAATTAGGAAAAGCTGCCAAAGTCCCTTATTCCGTAAAATTTAATTTCGCAATAATAGATTTTAAGGAAAGAGAATTTTTTTAACTACTTAAAACCATGGTTTACTACAAATAGAACCACTAAAGCCACATGGAATAATATTTTTATGCTAAAAATTTGCAGACGCATGCTTACAAAAATTTTTAAATCATCTTTGGTACCTGGGAGATTAGCCGGCTCCTTTTTCCCTATTTAGTGACTATGTACTTTTTAATGAAAAGCCACGAATGGCTAAAAAATTCCAGAAGCTGGTCAATAGTGAAGAAAATGATGACATTGATAAAAATAAAGTACTTGAATTCATGTAAAATCTTAAAATAGTGACATCAGTTGTTCAAACTGATGCCAGTGAAGAGTCTCATAATGAATGTTTTAACTAAGAAGAGGAAGAATTTAATTCCATAAATGTTGTGAACGACTCTGCTGAAATGGAAGTCAAATTGAAGGTAGAGTTCAATACGACATTCACTAAAAATTGGTATCACAAACAGCTGATTAATTAAACATGTTTTTTTAATTTCATTTGTAATTATCAGTACATTAATTCAAGTACAGAAGGAAATGCCCGCAGCATATGAGAAAAGCCATTAGTGCTCCTTGCAAATAAGTAAATGGATATGTTAATTAAAGGGAAAAAGGAAGATGAATCTCAAAGAGTATCAAAATATCGATTATCTTCTATATATATAAAATAGGATGTGTGTATGTATGTATGTATGTACATATGTATGTGTGTATGTAACGTAATAGCTCCAAAATGGCTGGGCCGATTTTCAGGGAACCTTCAGAATACTCAGGCGGGGGACAGTGAAGTCTGATTTTTTATTTTCGGTCTGTGGGCGGAGGGGCGTGGCAAAATCCAATAATTAATAAAATGAGAACGGCTTGGCCGATTTCTGTAAAACTTTTTGTAAGTTGTTCATATTTTCGAGGAGAAGGTTTTTATGGAAAACCCCTCCGGAAAAGTCGAAAATCGAGTTTTTGTATGAAGTTTTGTTTGAAATTATTCCTTAATGGCTTTTCAAACGAAAAAATAGAAAGTTTGTCTGAAGGCTTAAAATTGGGGTTAGGCGAAGTTCGCCTGGTCCGCTAGTTATAAATAAAAATGTGTGTACCATGAAAAGAATTGATCAAGTGAAACTTTAAATTATATACAAAGGCAAAAGGATTTAAGTCTAACCGCAGGATTATGCCATATACATGTGACGTATTGTACACATACTCTCAACTTTATAGTTCATTATCAAGCAGCATGATGTTTTCGGTTCATTAACTTCGATTTTGGATAATAACCAGTCTAATATATTGGGTCTTCCAATAGGGACACCTTGACAGTTGACAACGGCCATGTGGTGGGAGATATAGCGGTAAATAATACATGAAAATGATAAAATGGTGTTCATTGTTCAGTTCGGGCAACGTTCTTCGCTTTTCGCTTATTTTACGTTCGCCATAATTGTTCTCCATTTCAGGATGAATGAATAAGTCAACAAATATAATTGTCGAAAAAAGTTACTCTTTAGTGCGTATTACGGGCTGGAGGAGTCTCTCAGAATGATGTTTCCCGTGGCATCACCGTAAGCGGTCTTTGGTTACCAAAGCAGACGTAACCTATGCCATCGGTCAAATTCATACTGGCTTATGAATTAGAGTTATAGAAAATCTGACATTTCGTTTGAGAGCCACCCAGAGAAACTGCAGATCTCGTCAATGTCTGTATCAGGTGCCACAAAGTTTAATTTACTTTGAACTCCAAAGTTTCTACACAACTTCGTTTGATGTGTTACTAAAGGCATCAATATAAAAATTTTCCACCGCCAGCAATTAATAGGCTTAAGATTGTTTTAATATTTTTTTTTAAATTTACCATAAATAATTTATGATATAGAATATTAGGAGGAATGAATGAAATCTTAACAAAAAATAAAATTTTCCAACGTTCTTGCGTACATGCAAATCTACTCCCAATTTGGTCTCGTCATTATTTATTTCAACCTTTTATTTACCAATTGCCTTCGATCCAGTGATTCCTTTTAATTTAATTTTTAAATTATACAGTGCATTAGTGCATCTGCGTTTTCTGTATAGTTTTTCGGGTTTTTTTCAATTTTTATTCCGTGCCCAGACTAATGCCATACACTAAATTCTATATACTCGTACATTTCATTTGTTCATTTGTGTTTGATTTGTTGTTATTTTGCAATTTAAATTTTCAGCTGGCACACGAAACGACCAAACAACGAGGAGTCCATACAGCATTTGTTGGCAACGGGACGAGCAAAAATAAAAGATGGAACATTGATTATAACAGCGGTGGATAAGTCAGATAATGGCGCTTTCTATTGTACGGCCAACAATTCGGAGGGCAGTGAAACACTTGAAGTGCAAATGTCTGTTACCTCACCGCTGACAGCTGCCATACAGCCCACTGTGCAGACAGTCAATTTAGGAAAAACTGCAGATTTGGTATGTACGCACGCACATACACACACACATAAACACAAACGTTTCGAATCATTTCGCAAACGGAAATGAAAACAAAATTACTAAATCTACATATACACATATGTATATACATATTTATATACAAGCGTATATACGTATGGCCATATAAGTATACACACACATGCATATGTGTACAGCAAACCGAGATAAAATCAAGTAAAAAGTATAACAAATTGCAAAAAACAAGAGGAATGAAAGACTTGGTGTTGAAAATTTCTATACGTTTTACCAAACTAATCTCGTCTGTATACGGCATAAAAATGCCTTGAAAACTTTTCAGGCTTTTAGCTTTGTTATATACAGATGTGTGTAGCACTATATATTCACAATGAGCACCACATACATATTGTATATAATCAAATAAAGGAATCTAACAAGCATTTATTTGAATATAAGATTTGTAGTATTTCGGGGTTTCCCAAGCAAAGCATATCCTGGCTAAAGGATGGTCATCCACTGAGAGCGGGTGCCAGAGTACGTCTACTGTCAAAGGAGCATATGCGTATCACTTCTATAACGAAGGAGGACAAGGGCATGTACCAGTGCATGGTGAAAAATGATTTGGAATCGGTACAAGCAACGGCTGAATTAAGATTAGGAGGTGAGTTCCTGGGTGCATGCCTCTCCTTCAGACAGCCACCTACTTTAACCTATCCAAACGTTGACATTTGATATATGACTTCAATTTTTGTTTCTTCAAATGTAGAAGTGGCACCACAACTTATCTACAAGTTCATTGAACAGACGATGCAGCCAGGACCGTCTGTTTCATTAAAATGCAGCGCAAGCGGCAATCCAACACCGAAAATCGTTTGGCAACTGGATGGTTTTGCATTGCCTAATGTAAGTACAAAAATTTAAGGCTTTACCCGATATATTTATTCATTTTTGTACACATACGAGTTTTCACTTGCACTCATCCTTCCATGCGCTTATACATCCTACTCGTATATAATTTTTATGCACATGCACAGCAACAACACCAAAAGAGAGCAATTTGTTTCATATTTTCGGCATTTTCGTTTCCATAAAAATTCACCAACAATTGTAACAACAAAAAAGTTGCAATCAAATTTTAATTTAAGGCACGAACTGGTTAGCAAAAATAAAAAGAAATACAAACACAAAAGAGGATGCAATTGCATAAAGATTTGACCACTCTAAACTGGACGTGTGGATGTATTTTCCCATTCCATTTTACATGAAAAGTGTGTATGTAAATATATTCATACAAATACACTGTGAGAAATTATAATGTATATTTAAGCTTCCAATTGAAATATTTTTAAAGATATCGCATATGAACATTTAAGCTCGACTCAAAGACAAGAGGATTTGTGTCAATAAACAAAAAATAATAATAAGGTATAGGAAAATTAGGAACCAACTTCAATATAAAATATATAAAAAACAATTACCTCAGTTTTACAATCCCCAGTCTATATATTAAATTTATATCTAAAAATATATTGGCGCAAAATTAATAAAATATGGCACAAAAAATACCATCTCATTTGCGAGGCTGAAATTTCTAACTGAAGCCTCAGCCAAACCAATATTACTGTAAGTTTTAGCCTACAAAGGGGCACAGCTTTGAATCGTGTTTTGGTAGATTAATGTTGTGCTCTCTGGAACATATAGACCATTCAGATTTCTGGAACTTGAATTTTGTTAATAATCCCTAAAAATGTTATGTCACATACTATCGAATCCCTTAAAGAACAGGGCAACGGGCGTATATATAAGAATATAAGTGTAAGAGAGGGTAACGTTTGTTAGCCCGGTAATCAGGTGTTACCAATACCTCACGCAGCACTTGGCCTAAAATTGAGTTCCTACCGACAATTTTCTGGGTGTTTGTAAAATCACGGCTAACCAACGTGCCACGTGCACCTGCATTCTATAGGCTATGCTCTGGATGTTACATAGCTTTAGCTCCTTAGAAATGGGTTGGTGCATGGACCGTAGTGGCCATGTATAAAAATTTTCTCCTCTATACGAAGTGGTCACCATGATGGACGTGATAGGGAGGTGATGGATGCACTGAACTCACCAAAAGTAAAGAGCACAGAGAGGTGAATGGCAGGTGCGCACGTTAATCTTAGACATACATATCTGTAAGCGTTTACCAATTGCGGCTTCACTGTTTTTATTAATTTGATATTTTTCATTGCATTTCTGAAAATAGAGGTACAGTTTCCAGAAAAAAATAATTTTTTTCTAAAGATCTTATGATGTGGAACCATGCCTTCGTGTGGAAATTCCAGTTGTCAACACATGCTGGTCTGGTTGAAATCGGGTGATACCCTGTGCTCTGTTTATTTTGATAGGTAGCGCATACTCCACAAAACAGTCTATCATGATCCGGTTCCATAAACCTGGTTTCTATCAAGAAAGATATTGTGCCAATTGATATATATTGAGCGCTGAAGAGGTTTGCATAGCGGTCTCTGAAAATAGCAGTTATATTCTGCTTTGGAGGTGGGAATTAAGTCTAATTTCTCTAATTTTCTAAATATAAAAAATACTTTTTTCTAAAATAAATTTTATTTACTTGTATTTACTTTTAAGTAAATAAAGGGTGGGCCAACCATAATGCACGATGTTATTTTCCCTCACAAAACAGCCTTTATTTCGTTGCTGTGTAGGCACTCTGATATAACCACATATCATCCAGGCCCATATTCCCAATATTAGCCCAAAAAAGTCTGTTATCATCTCGCGATAGCGCACACTGTTCATGGTAACTGCTTGGCCGACAGAGTTTTCGAAAAAATAGGGCCCGATGATGCCTCCAGCCTACAAATCGTACCGAACAGTCACTCTTTGGATTGGCTTTTAACAATCACTCGTGGATTCTCAATTGCCTAAATGCGGCAATTCTGCTTGTTAACGAATCCACTGAGGTGAAAGTCTCGTCGCTGAAGATTTTCTTTGTAAAATCACCATTCACTTCTGTCTGTTCAACCAACCATTCGACGTATTCACGACGCTTGAAACAGTCATTAGATTTCAGTTCCTGAGTCAACTGAATCTTGTTGCGTGTAAATTTAAATCTTTATTCAAAACTCGTTGGGCACGACGACGACTCGAGGTTGACGTCCCTTCTGCCGCACTATTATGTCCAAAATAGCATTGAGGAGAAAATCCCTACGCCCTGCGAAGCCAGCTTTCGAATTACCAGAAAGGATTTGCTTGTGAAGGGTTTCCAGCATAGGTATTATAAGGTATATTACCACATTGCTACATCAAGCAGTTAGAACTTGAATTAGACTGATACTAAGTTTCCACAACTTTAATTTGCTGTGAGCCAGATTAAGGACTAAACCTTAAATTCTTCGGGACAAAGACGGCCCTACTTCCACCTCTACTTCGCGGAGAAAGTCAGCTTTAAGCGAGCTGTAACGCAATATCAATCCGATTACTTATCAACCACTCGCTCTTATTCTGCATCTCGTACTTCATAAAGTATATAGACAAGTTTAGCATTTATGACGACAAAACTTCCTTTTACTTACAGCATTATCCTTAAGTGCCTACTAAATTATGACTCAAGTTTTCTTGGAAGCATGAACATTATGTCAAAGCCAATAGTCTGATGTTGCATTCGTGTCAATTCAGTGCGGATATTAATTTGCCATGGTGATTTCACATGTCAGACTTATTATCTTTTTTTAGAAATTCTTAAAATCACCGAACTCTAAGTTTGCTTTTTCATTATAGAATATTATCGTTTGAATTGTATAAGCTCTGGCTTAGCTTAGAAAAATTCAAGCTCTAGGCTATGGACAGAGTTCCGTTCGCGATTTCAAACGAATTGGTGTGACAAGCGTTACGACTTTATCTGCGACACACAGTTTCTTTAGAAATTTTAGATCAAATATATGATTCCAACCTTCAAATATTTTATAAGAAGTTAAAAGAAATTAAAATTTATTTTCATCATTACCTGGGCTCTTCATAGATCTAGTTAATGGACATTGCATGCCACGATGCGTTTAAGCATACTTCTAGCATGATTTTCTCTTGCCCTCAAACTGAAAAATTCAAAATGGCCGCAAAATATAGGAAAAGTCAGCATAAACTACAAACTAATATAATTTAAAATATGTAACCCAACAAATTTGAAAAATTGCTGTTGTTTTTTTCAATGTAAAATTTGGGGGACCGGCAGGATAGACTTCAAAAATTGTCAGTATTATAATTCACATAATATTAGTTAGTCGCTGGTGGCCAAAATTCGACCGTAAGTAAAAAATCTGTTTTATGTAGACATTAAAGACCAATATTGAATGTCAGTTTATTGCATTATATTGACTTAAAACACTTGTAAGTCCCAAAATACGATATTACTTAAACATATATGCACTAAAGCTAATGAAATCCCACTAAAGGAGATGAAAATATCGCTGAGATGTGTAACCTTTGGCTATTCAAATATAGATTTATAAAATGCAATGTCTCCTCTAGATTCGATATTGTTTTCTTGTGCAAACCGTTCACAACATCCTCCGCGAGATGCTCATGTCTTTTGCAAACTATTGGCAATTGGAAGTGATTATTTTGCTTAGTGGTTCTACAAAATATTTTATAAATGGGGGACTATTTGATCCCAATTAATATCATGTAACTAACTCAGTGGGGCGTACTATCACAGTGTATATCCTGTTGAAAAAGGATAATAAAAAAACAAAGGGTAAGTTTATAAGCAGTCCGCATTAGTTATGTGCGGCAACACACACTTCAAAAGGATAAAGTGTTGTTAAAATGAGTTGGTTTCTATGAGGTTATTCTTACTGTTGTAGTTGTAGAGCTAATATGGCCACTTTTTAGACTTAATACATCTCAATATTATTCTTTGCGGATCGTGTAACCTACAAATATACGTATTAGTTTTGGTTTCGGGATAATCTTTCGTTCCAGTGCGTACATGTGTCATGTGCCGCTATTTAGAGGAAACAATAAAATTTTCTCATTTTCAGTTCTGCTTGTCATGATTTCTCAAATTTTCTGATAAAGAAAAATACGCGTCTTAAATTTTCTGTTGTTACACTCTTCATTTCGTGGATTCCATTTATTGCATAACTTGCAAAGTTCGCTGGTAAAATATTTCATTGAAATATTGATTTTTCTCCTCATTTTTTTCTGTATTACCACAATTTCCTTTTATAAATACATTCCTTTTCCACTATTTTAAAATGCAAAACGAATGCGATTTTTTTAAGTGTAAGTGAATGAACAAACAGTTTTTTGTATATACGAGGCGTGTGCACAAAAAAATGACCCTTTTAATTTTTACAGAAACTTATAGTCAATTTTCTCCTCAATGTTCTATCTTATATTAGTACACTTGTGCCAAACATTTTTTAACAGGACCAACAATCAGAGGATTACCCGTAGTCTAAGGGAACTGAGAAAATAGAGGAATATGAAGGGAATAGTGTCTGTGAAAGTTCGCTTTGAACGTCCCATTCTAAAGGTGACTGGAAAGACCTCTGTAGGGAGATCATTCCAAACACACATTGTTCAGTTAAAGAAATAAAGAAATGGTTTTCTCTGTAAAGCAAAGTGCAGTTCACTGGCAGGTTGAACAACAATAGATGTGCTCTTAATAAAGAACGAACTATGTGTAAAAATAAGGGGGTTTGGAAACAAGTTCCCTTTTTTCGCTATGGGAATTCCGATGTTTCAATGAGTCAATAATAAGTCAAAGTACTATAACCGATTAGCCTATTCGTCCTCTCTTGTATGCAGTCGAGCATAAATAAATAGAAATAGATTTTGAAGTAGCAGATCTTACATGAAAGAGGGTGTGAGAAGGAGTGAGGAATCTCTCATACCGTTTTAACATACCGAAGCGCCTGAATGCATTTTTAACGACATAAAAAATATTCCATCGGACATCACACTGAATTTCTATGCTAAGAACATTAAAAAAACTGACTCCTCAAAATTTTTTGCTTCACGATTTCGACCATATATCAAATTCTTTCGTTACATTTATTATTTATTTTATTGAGCGACTGCCAGCTCATTTTGGCATGTGAGCTCATTCTTAGCCAAACAACAACCCCACAGTAGTGCCTCAGCCCCCAAATTCATCGGATTTGTTTAATTTCATCTTTTTCCTGCTCTCAAAGCTACCCAGATCCATGAAAAGACAATAAGTTTCTGCGATCGAGGAAATTGGTACTGCATCTTCGAAAAAGCTCAAAGCTTTACCTAAAATTGTGTGTTGGTAGTTCTCCAGGTATGGGATAAAATGCTTGGAAGATACCTCTTACTCTAAATGGGACAAGGTGAACCCTAATACAGTGATTTTGATTTCACTGCCTCTTGTTAAAGATCAAATTTCCTTTACTGTATAAAATCTATATTATCTGTTGTTAAGGGGGGTTACTCTCTATTGCGATACGTAAGAAAAATGGTACATAATCGGATAATTGGTACCCTTTATTGAGTTCACCTGCATCTGATTTTTTCACTTTCGCAAATCTGGTATCAATGCACTCTGTAATTGTCAAAATCGTCCGTTAAAACCAAATATCTTGCGCTAACAAAACATTAAACGCATCGAACTAGCTTACGCATCGCAATAGAGAGTAACCCCCAAGATCTTATACAATTTAGTTTTTGAAGTGCACTTTATAAAGCCGCACATTTGGGACATTTTGCCTAAAAGTTTTGGCATTTTTAAACTATTTTCGAAGAGAGAAAAATTCGGCACTTCAATTTAGCTGCATAAAACTTTTGTTTTTCATATGAACTTTATATTGACGACAGTTATAGAAAATTTTCATAAAAAAATCAATCCCTACTGCAACAATTAAAAAAATTGTGCGATCTTCTTAGCCATTCCCTATCCTTTATTCCAAATACGAAAACTTGGTTTCGACAGATTTTTTTGTTTGCAAAATTTGGTTAAGTAAATTTTAACGTTATGTAATGATAAGGAGGTGCATGGCAGCAGGAGTACGGAATTTTTTATGAACACATTCCAAAGAGGAATGTTTTTATATTCCTCTCTTGTGCGCTATAAAATTTGGGCTTATCAAACGTTTTCCATTTTCTACATGATAACGATAAAAAGCACACCTCTGAAGTTGTATAGGTTGGCTGTTGCACAATGCATTGAATGCGCTATCTATACCATCCCACAATATCCCAGCATATCCAGTGCTTGTGGGCATTATTAGAAGGAAAAATTTTTCGCTTTCAGAACCCACACATCTAAATAACTCCATCTTAACAGTGGTTCACCAACGTCGAAGAAATACATTTTATTTTTGAATATTAATTTTGTTTTAACTTAATATTTCTGCTACATGAGCCAGTGAAGTTGGAGGCAAAGGCATTTTCATAATATGAATATATTAGCAACTAATAACTCAATTAAAACAAACATCCAAAGAGGTCAATAAGTTCCACAACTTCGGATACGGAAGTAGTGAAAATTCTGATCTTTTCCCAATCATTTTAATATAGATTCTTATAGCAAGATGTTTTCTTTCTTTGGATTCTATTCATTGGATCAGAAGTCATGTTCAAGAAGTCTTGTTCGAAGTTTTTCAAATGCTATTCGTTCCACAGTAATGTATTTTGCGGTTTACTTTATATAAGAAAGACTTTGTTATTCGATTTTTAATAACATTTTTGTCAACTGGACTTAAACTCGAACTCGTTCTTGATAATATCACGTCAACATGACGTGCTAAAGGGTCCACGCGCTTACCAACTCAACCGATAGAGTGGAAAAGTAAAAGATTTTAGGACATAGTATAAAACAGCTTCTAAAGAAGCCATGAAAATGCAAATATTTGCACGCAGAAGAAATGCAAAATTTTCGTTATTTCCAAATGATTTTATTATATTCTTTTCAGCACCAAACTCTGTTCGTATCGTTTTACTAACTTATATATTCTACCTGTATATAAGTGAAGACTACTAGAAGTAGAAGTCTAGAAAAGATAAAAACTTGCAAATTGCACTAATGGATGGATGCCTTCAAGGATAGGAAGTCAAGAAAAAATTTATGGTTGTCGAAGGATTAAACTCATGATAAGAGTTTATAGCACATAAAGTACAATTTATTGTAGCTGTCCTCTTTACCATATTTTTATACCTGCACTTTACTACAGATAAGTGCATTTTTTATAACAACATTTTTTACTTATTTGCACACAAAAATCTTGCAACAAGTGTTGCCTGTTTATAAATATTTTTTAAATTCACCTTAATTTTGATACACACCTCGCATATACGATTATGTACATATATGTTTATGTACATATGAATGTAAATATATATGAATACTTCTGTTTTTGAAAACATTTCACATTTGACCAGAGCAGTAAAAATAACAACTGCAAATGGAATTTTGTATTAAATTTTCCTATTTTAATTTTAAAATTTTTTTAGTTGAATTAGAATCCAACTTAAATTACAAATTTAAAATTTTTAGCACAATTCCAGGTGTTATAAATTGTATTAGAAATGTGTTACCTAAACCAGTTTAAGGTTTTAACAACGCAATACTGAGCATAGTTTTCTTGCAAATTAATTATTCTGTGCACTATGGGGCATAAACAACTGTTACTTTTCATTTGTTAATAAATTTACATATTGTTGTATAAACAGATTATAAATAAAGAATATATATATATAAAAATTATTCAATATTAATTGAAATAATTGCAAGTGTGCATTTCTTATGGCCTTCCTAAAGGATCGTAGCCAACGAAGAATGTTGAAAGAATGTTGCAACCTGGTGGATATTTGGGGAATTGCACTTGTTTTAAAGTGGGTATTTTATATTACGATTAATGTTCTCGGTTTCAACCGATGGCACGTTGAGATAGGAATATCTGTTTAAATATGTACGCAATCTGCGATTCTAGCACCTTTGAATTTCGTTAGGGTTAATTAATATATGAATACTAGGCTTAAGAGCGAGTTATAAGTTAAGTTTTACACTCTGAACTGGGGACAAAGTTAATAGAGATAGTTCAATACATATGAGTTACTTTCTGTTGTGTTTGTGTTAGTTTTGTTACTCTGCGACACTTAGAAATTGAACGCCATTCTTTATGAATACCAAGTTATTTTAAGCACTATTTAGCTATTTGTCTGAAGGCAAGGACACGATTCGCTGCATATAATATACAATGTAATATATACAGTGCGATATTTTTGGCGCTCACTTAGGTTTTTTAATTAAATAGATGATCTCATAACTATCGAGTTGCCTCTTGGGCAAATCACATGTGCTTAGAAAAGCACATGTGATTTTATTATATTTGTCATTAGCATGGCCAAAATACAAAACTCATTTAAAGTAAAATTTAGAGTTAGGAATGTTGCTTCTCGCAAGCGGCGCATAACTGCAAGATAATACTACGGACGATTGGACTTTGGTTTCGATGTCGTAACCATATACATATGCATGATTCGACAACAGTTATGACCCTTTTAAGCGAATCTGGATCGTCGTTAACGTCATTTATGCGCAATATTTGCGAAAAAAATGTTATGGCATACGACAACCGACATGCCGACATCCTCTACAACTTCTCTAATAGTGATGCGACGATTCTCCATAACAATTTTTCTCACCTTCTCAACATTTTCATCGGTTTTTGATTGATGGATCTTCCTAAACGAGTGTCGTCATTCATATCTTCTTGACATTCTTTCAAAAGCTTGTACCACTTTTAAAAAATTATTTGACTTATAGTGAAATCACCATATGCCACTCTTTGATCCATTTTTTCCACAGCAGAAATTCGCCGAACAAACAAAACACGTCTAACTGTTGAGCCTTTCACAAACAAACTAAACAAAGAATATTTGTTCGAGACAAGTGTGTCAACATAAAAAAAATCGCTAATCGAATGCACGTAGCTCGAGTAATTTCAAAATTCACTTTTTTATATTGAACAGACGACGTATATGTCGACTATAGGAAAAATCTCAGCCTTTTTAATGTATATATCGAATTCTCTAGAGTTCTTGGGATACGAACCATCAATACACTTTCTCGTCTAGCTGCTTCGCTAAAACTGAGCGACTGATTGTCATTCTTTCCAACTTCTTTTATAATTAACCTTGTGCCATTGCACAATCGCGGTCCATTGAGATTACGGAGCAACAAAATCTGTAATAAATATTATATATGAAATATAAAAAGCAATGAAAGTTACAAAAATTATGGTCCGCTTATCATCTTACAAATGTTTTCTTATCGATGTAGGATATCTGAGTTTGAAGTTTTTCAAAAAAATGGAAACGATAAACTTGATCAATCCTCGCGAAAAGCACTGGGAAACTCTTTTATTGTTGCAATATTGATTAAACATGCTTTGAGCTGTTGATTATAATTTTTTTATATAATACGAATTAATTTTATTAAAAATCTAATCGATTTTTTTAAATTTTTTTTAATGTTTCGTTAGAACCATAAATGGTTTTCCCAAAAAAAGAGAAAAATATTTGTCAGATTGGTCACATCTTGTGCACATTAGCCACATTTTCGTCCGGTGACTACTAATTTTGTCTTCCAAATATCAGCTGTTTTGTTGTTTGCCATGAAAAATATTTTATGGTCACACTACGGCAAACAAATATTTTCTGATTTTTGTCAAATGTTTCCGTACCGTTGCAATAGTAATAATTGCGAACTTATTGTTTTTGATTCAGAATACGAGTAATTGGATTAATTAGAATAATCTACATTTTGTCGCCATATTTTCATTATTAAGTGAAATACTTACTCGGATGTATGTATGTAAATTTCATAATTGCCACATTGAGAGTGCGAAAATATTAAACAACAAAACAAGGCTGTTGCAAAATACATAAATTTATATTAAAAAATTTATTCTATGTTTCTAAATTATTATTTTTAATATTTTAAATAAAGCTTCTTTAGCTTTCAAATACAAGGACACGTATTTGCGTATGTATGCACGTGTACACATATTCATCATAATATGATACATCAATTTTAAAAAGGAAACGCATGTATGTACATATGTATGTACTTTTATATTGGAACCGTAATAAACTTAATTAAGTTTTTTCTTTTAACCTGGATATAAAACTTTTTTATGGATCTTGTACTCACATAAAATTTGAACTGAAATTGAAACGTTCTAAGCACGTCAGAACATTTTAATTTCATTTTTCATTACAAAAATGTTGTCCTGTCAAATGTTGTGTACGTTTGTTCAAACAAACATACGGGCATATCAGTAAATACATTAGGGGGGTAACCATTTTTTGGCCCTGTAACCATATTCAACGTCAACTGAATATTTCAGACTATTTCAAAACTGTATCTCCAATTTCTAAACTGTATCGCCATTGTTTTGAGATATTTGTTATATTAAATTATTAGCATTTAACAATTTTTTATATTGAAGGTTGCCGATTCTGTAAAAATTTCTTAGGTCAATTTTGATATTATTATTTTAAACAGACGTGTCGAATCACTGTCTTTATACTTGTAATATGACACTGTATATGAATCAGAAGGAATATGTCAAAGATTTTACGTCAGTACCTGTCATAAACTTAACCTGACGGTGCTCTTTGCACTGCGTGAATAAAGCCGTTCACGACCGTCCCTGTCGTCCCTTCCAGAGGCACAAGTGTGAGCAAAGAGAAATGTGCCCCTAATAGGGACGACATGGTAGCAAATTATGTACAGGCTGCAGAACCATGTACAGACACTTTGCTAGAGTGTTGGAGCTATCTAACCTCCTACCACCCTAATGGCCCAGCAGCAAAATATTGTTCCCTATCTTACCTGGGGCTTCGCCAACCGCAACCATCAGGGCAGCTTTGTCGAATAACAACAACACCTACAAGATCTACGGTCACTAGTACCATATTGCAGACACACTCATCCGACCCATAACTCTTCCTCACCAACAACCAGTCTAGGACAAGTCCTAGGGGCTACTGGTTCCCGTGGCATCAGATGGGACTCTGGTCAGCAGCGTGTTAAAAACACCTCCGATTTTAGGTCTCATGCAAACCTGAGGTATCGGTAGCACCTCTACCCAGACAAGCATAGGCAAAGCTACTTCCTTAAATTACTTATATGCACGCCCGTTGCCCTGTTATTTCAGGGATTGGGTAGCAACATACAAGTTTTTAGGGGTTATCAGCAAAAAGACCTAGGTCCGGAAACCTGATAACCCTATACCCCAGGAAACACAACACCAAGCCACCATGACAAGATGTATAAACCGTGCCCCTCTGGGGGAATCAGAAGGAATATCAGAACCTCTTTTATCAAAGTGAAAATTGGTTTCATGAGTTATATTTTCATAGTCATTTCACAAATAATTGTTGTTGTTGTTTGCTGTTTATTGAGACTTATTCATTTTCATATAACAAGAGTTCCCAAAACACATTTTTGAAAAGAAGACTTGAAACTCTAAAGTATTATTTTATTAACATTAGTATTAGATTATGCAACGTGCTTAACAAAATTTGTGAAGGAGACATTAATATGAAATTTAATTAAAACTATTTTTGTTACAACACTGCTTGCTCCCGGCACTTGCCTACACCTGCAGAGTTACATATAGCAGCACGACTCAAATAATTGTTATATTATAATTCTTATATACTGCTGAAGTAAGTGATTAAATGTAATATAGGACTTTGATTTCTGCAAAGAAAAATAAAACAACAATTACATCCTGGAGAGAAAATAAAATCTAAAAAACCTAATTTTTCTTTGAAAATTAACAAATTGTTACTATTTTCAGTCCTATTATATACAAGTGTCTCTGCTTCCCCGTGAAAAAAATGGATGTCAGTCTCAACGAATGACATTTTCACTGCTTCCAAAAGTCCAATAGAGGATTTTTTCAACTTTCTAAAGAGTGAAGTTGACAAACTAATAATTCAAGATATATATTACCTCTTCAAATCTGTAAAACTAGGTTTGAATATACAATTCTTCATGAAAAAGGATCTTTTAATCGACATGAAAGCACTGCTTGTATGCAATGAAGAAGTTATGAGATTATTTTGACATAAGACCGAAGAAATCGTTACTAGCCGCAAAATTTTATTATTTTCAGCCAAACCTAATTTAATACAAAATTATTTTCTTTGGAAAGGGTATAAGAAGTTTACTTTTTCTGCTGAATAGGAGTCAAAACTGAAAAATGAAGAGCCTATGTCAAAATCAGTAGACAGTAGAAACGATTCAAGCTCATGTTATTTCCGAATCCCAGTCTCAGTATATCTGTGACTTTTCACGAAGTTCTTTTTTACGTTGTTTTTTTTTGCTCCATTACCCCTCTTGGAAGCACTTGGCTTTCACAAAGCATCTCCATCTTAAACGAGTTGTTGCAATTGTTTTCGCATTGTTATTTTTGCCTTGTGTCAGATTCGTTAATCGATTCTTGTTCCTTTTATAAAAATTTTCTGTATGAGAATTCATATCGTCGCGCTACTGACCCGATTTAAATAAAATATTCAAAAAAGCCATATAGAAAGATGTCAGTTCACACGAAATTAAGCTATTGAGCACACTATTACCAAATACACAGAGCTAGAGCTTTTAATAGCTTGTAAATTTTTAATAATATGTTGGATACCAAATAAAATTTTTTAACAAACAAAATTAAAAACCTTTGAGGTAGCGCGTCTAAGTGCAAAAATGAATTTGCAAAAAAAGACAACCAACTTTTCTGCGTTCTAAACCTGACATATTCATCAAAGCCACATTTTGGTGATATATGTAAATTAGTTACCGCCCTAATGTACATGTAATGAATATATACACAAGCATATGAATGTATGTTCTGCACACAAAAAAGAAAAATGTTGAAATGGAATTTTTACTTAAATATTACAGATACAACAAACGTACGTTTCAGTAAAATATTTTCATATTCGCATTGTAAAACAGTTGCGAGTATAAAAAACGAGACAAATTAAAAAAAATAATAAAAAAAAAATTCACAGAAGAGTATCCCGAAATGTATGTATAACGATTTAATCTTTTACTGTCAGTTGCAGTTTGCTTGGAATGATACAATGCAGCTTTTAACATTGTGTAGATGATGATGATGGTTTTGAAATTCGATGTTGTCAGGAGGTTTCTTTTTTTTTGCATTTACTGACGTTGGGCAAAAGTATTTGTGTCGTATATAAATACATATGTATATGTGTATGCATATCATATATACATACATTTACACTTGTATTTGTGTATGTTTCCATATATTTATGTGCACGTACACACCTTTTAATAGGTTAGTTCTTCCCTCAAGAAAAAATTTCTAAAATTTCTCAATCTTTAAATGGAAATATTCAATCATATACATACGAGTATGTATGTACATAAAGGGTGCTTTTTCAGCATTTCCTTTTTGGAAACACGTTTTTAACAGCTCAGCTGTTTTCGTGCAACATGTTACTGTCAAACATGTTCAATTTGGTCTATAATTTAACCATGAATCGAATTACAAACCAACAACGCTTGCAGGTTATTGAATTTTATTATCAAAATTCATGCATCGTCTACTTTTGTTATAGGAAAATTGTTTTTAGCGGCGAAGCTCATTTCTGGATGAATGTGATGTGAAGACCAGCCAGAAGCATTGTATCCCGAAAAATGCACTGTTTGGTGTGGATTATGGGCCGCGACATCATTGGACCGTACGACGATGGCAGGAACGTTACTGTGAAAGCAAAGCGCTAGTGTGCGATAATAACAATTTTTTTGGTTTCAACAAGACGGTGCAACATGCCACACAGCACGCGAAACAATAGCCTAATTGAGAAGCGAGTTCGGTGAACAGTTTATTTCACGTTTGGGGCCGGTAAATTGGTCGCCTATATCGTGCAATTTAACGCCTTTAGACTATTTTTTGTGAGGCTATAATAAGGCTCAGGTCTAAAGGGACAAGCACTGGAATATTGAAAAATTTATTCGTGAGACTCCGATATGATGGAGTGAGTATGCAAAAATTGGACCCACCGCATGAACCATTTCGTAGCCGCGGTCAACATTTACATGAAATCATCTATAAACATTGAATTATATAGATTGTTGTATCGACTCAAATAAAAATTTCATACATTTCGCACAATTTTATGTTATTTTAAATCAATTCCAGAAGCTCTTAAAAATCATCCTTTATATGATAAAAGTCTAAAGACTTAGATATTCAAAGCTTAGGGAACACACGTTCAAGATTACAAGCGAAATTCGCAATAATTGCAGCAACTACGAAAACAACTTAAAGAGACACTTTAAGGTTTTTAAATTCAAATGACAATCCTCTGAGAACAGGCTATTGGCTCATGCTGATGCCCATGTTATAAAATAATTTATGGCTCCTGAATTGGGCAGTCAGTAACACATCTATGAGATAATTCGTGTATTGAAGAAAGTGATTACATGGATGTGAAGATGTTATTGAACTAATACTGCCATTTCTACATCGGAGCAGTTTTAACATGAAAAGATCTTACGTGTTCTGACATGTAACTGATGTTGGTGTTTCATCCTATTGTTGCTTAAGGAAGGCCAGCTCATCAAATGGTAACTGTGGCATATTTGAGTTCTGACTTCTTCAGACTCAATCCATTAGTCTCATTTCATAACTCAGTCCAAGAGACATGAGTAATTATTTGTGAATTAATTGTATTTAAAGATATTTTTACACTTATGCATTCATCAAACATTTAGTTCTTTAGTTTATTAAGCATTCTTAGAGTTTGAATGCGTTCCAAAAGCACTGCTCGCTCAGATTAATCTCTAACAACTTCCATTGCGTAGAATATCTCCGCCTGGGATATAGTATAGGTGTTAGATAATTTTAGTTAGATCAACATGTCAAGAACTGAGGCTTTCTTGCTACCATTATTTTCCGAAACTACCACATTTTCCTTCGAGTCCTTCTCTGGTTGGTATCTAAATAAACTTCTCTTTCGAAATCCATGACAGGAAACATTCAGCCCGTTTGCTTCTTGAGGGCATACATTCAACTTTCCGCATAATGATTCTTAGTACACTGGGTTCATATCTTAAATCGTCAGACTATCGGAGTCGAATTTCCAGTTTGGCCGTATCTGCCAAACAATGTAAGCAGAGTTAAATCGAATATTGTCCCTCAAAATATCATAAACTATCTAATGACTGTAAAACTGTTTTTTTTTTTTGTAACTTGTATAGTGAACAGAGATATGCTCTTGTCTCTGGTGCCTTCCACCATGCATAAATCGGGATTAACATGATATTCGCCTCTTTTACAATTACGCTTTTACAACAACATCTGATACTAAATCATTCTAGTCGGCTTAAGCAAATACATCAGTATTAATCTAGATACTCATATCATTGAAATTTAGTATAAAAACTAACGAAACACTGGGAATGGAGATGCAGCGGCATAAGAAAACAGCGCATTTGTTTCGTACTGGTTGTGTTTGCTTTCGTAGCCAAATTTTTTTCGTCAATTAATTCAGTAAAGAAAATACTGGTAATCATTTATTTACAATTTCGTTTCAAGATAACGAACTAGTTCATAAGGGTATCTTCGTTGACTAGCAGCTAGTGGTCTGACGGTCACAGGTTCAATTCCTGCCAAAGACTCTAAATGTTTAAGCAGACAGTGGAAACAGTTTCGCAGCTTGCGTTCTTTAAAAAATATAGATAAATAATCCTTGATTTTTTCGGACATTTTTAGTTAAAATTTTTTGTCATCTCAAAACTTTCATTTGGTAGCAAAGTTTGAATTTTTACCTAGAAATTCCAAATAAAGTTTCAGAATTTTCTTTAAATAAGAAAGAGTGTATAAAACAAATCTGTCAAAGGTTTTGGATGTTACAAAATAAAAAAATCCTGCGATAATAAAAAATATATCAAGTGCGCCAAAATAACGCCATTGTTTTTAACACAAATACATTGTACATTATAAATGGCAACAAAAAATTTTGTTATTGATGGTCAATAATGGCAACGGTTGACATGTGATAGATTGATTTGAAAAGGCAAATATTTTATGTAAAGAAACAAAACTCAACAAAATCCATTTGATTGAAATATATTTTTGCATGTATGTACATGTAAAAGAGAATATATAAATAAATTGTACTTCATGCTCGTGATCTTAAAAATATTCATTCATTCATTCATTCTTTCATTATTTCATTTGTTATCTTTTACTGTTGAAATATTTATAAAAACTACATCCTGGAATTGCTCAATTTGCATGATTGTGTGCATGTCCTTTTTTCAGAATGACCGACTTATGATAGGACAATACGTAACAATGTTCGGTGACGTCATTAGTCATGTAAATATATCGGCAGTCAAGTCAGAAGATGGTGGCGATTACGAATGTAAAGCAATTTCTCGCGCTGGTGAAGCATCACATACTGCTCGACTGAATATTTATGGTGAGTTTGATTTAAATTGATTGCAAAAAATAGCAACAACAAAAATATGAATGGACAACCCAAATGATAAAAATGTAAAAAAAGTTAAATCTGAATTTTAAAATTGATGTACATTTATGAATACATATATACATACGTGTGTGTGTGTGTATCTCTCCCTCTCTCGCTCTTTTTCTTTATATCTCTTTGTGCTTTCATTTGCAAACGCATGCCTGTGTGTGTCTATAAAGGCATGCCTTACGTTCGACCGATGCCAAAGTTGTCTGCAGTAGCTGGAAAAACATTTTTCCTCAAATGTCCTGTGGCAGGATATCCAATTGATAGCATAATCATAGAAAAAGGTAATATTTGTACACAAACTATGGTTAATTTTTTACTCCAAAGGCGCCGCAACTATTTATATCGTTTAATAAAATATGCATAGAAAAATTTTTCTCAGTCATAAATCATTTTTTTTTTACTTCCATATTGTTTTATGGTTCTACATCTTTTTTGTATAAATGTGCTTCAACTATTCTCAATGAACCATTCGTGCATAATTTTGTATGTTCAACATCAGATGGCGTGAAGCTTCCCACAAACATGTGACAGCGTGTTCAAAATGGCACATTACTGATTGAAAATGTTCAGCGCACTGCCGACCAGGGCACCTACACGTGCACCGCCCGCAATAAACACAACTACACTTCCCAACGTTCGGTAGAAGTTAAAGTACTTGGTAAGTATACTTTCGCTATTTGCTTTTGGCTGATGTAATTTTTTATTTATTTATTTTTTTATATACATATTTTGTTGATGTTATATTTTATCACATTTTTCTTCATTAAGTGCGCATAAATTGCACGAATATTGCAAAATTTATGTTGATATTATATTAAACCAACCCGTATTGTACTCTACATGTTTGTGTTTGTTGTAGAGTAAACTACGTTGTAAATATAATGTTGGTAAGACTATCGTAAAGCAGGCAACATCGTTTTTTCTTTCTAATTCTTGTGGCTTCTTTTCTTCGCAAATGGCCACCTAAATTTTTGTATCCGAACTAAGGTAATTCACAGTTTATTCGTAGCTAACCCTCTGCGAAAGTTATACAACAGCCGCCATGATGTGCGCAACAGTATTTCTTTCGTTTCGCAGTTTTTCAGCTTCCACAATTCTCGTTCTCAAATTTCCATTCGTTGGGCGACTTTTTAATATAAAGATTTGCAATATAAAGTTTTTATACATAATTATTTATCTAAGATGAAGATCATGACTCCATATAGCATCGTTAAGTTAGCTCATGTTGTTCCGTTTTATCGATTGCAAAGGCAAATAATATTCCCCAATATTCTTATGTAGGAATGATCGGTCATCAACGATCACAGTGGATGAATATTTTAATATCTAAAAATGGATTGCTGAATAGTGTAGAACCAAAAAGCTTAGAAATAAATAAAGACTTTCCAAATGAATGGTCAGATTGTATGGAAACCATAGCAGTGTCCTTATAAATGTGGAGGCTAGGAGTCCGACCTTATTTCAAGTTCATTGTCTTGTATTATATTGTATTGTGTAGGGGACCGCAAGTCCTGTTGAAAACGGGAAAATTACTGTTCTTATTTTTTCAAATTATCAATTAATTATCTTAGAGAAATTAATAGAAGTCGAGCAGCCGTGGCCATAGAATCCGAATTCAAATAACTCTATTAGATGAGGAAGTAGCAACTTGTGTTAAAAAAGCTTTGAATTTAAAACATTGCGAACCTCGATTATCCGACTACTAATTGGTCAATAATTCGGCTGTCTACTCAAAGTCATTTTTAAAGTGATTTACAAAAATGTATCAAAAGCAACTTCATCTAATGCCTCGATATAATGAAATTTCTAGTCTCATAAAGCAACTGATTAACATGAACTTTTCCTAATTACAATATTAAATCCTTAATATACTCAAGTGACACTAAAGTTATACCAAACTGACACATGCATCACTCTTCTACAAGCCATAGTTTTTACGAAGTGGCTGGTAACTATAAGTTGTGCGTTGTGTCCACAAACGGAACAACATCGGCCACCATATTGTGTACAAAATCCATTTGCAAATAAATCTTGTGCAAAGAAGTCATTGGATGTTTTATTTTTTTTAATTCCATGACTCCGACATACATTTAAAAAATATAATCTTTAATCTCTATATACATATAAAATAGGATGTGTGTATGTATGTATGTATGTACTTATGTAACGTAATGGCTCCAAAACGGCTTGGCCGATTTTGACAAAATTTCCAGGGAATCTTCAGAATACTCGCCCGAGTGACACTGTTTTTCGGTCTGTGGGCGGAGGTTCGTGGCAAAATCCAATTTTCATATTGCACCACAAATGACATATACATATATTTATATTTTTATGCTTTTTTATTTTATTTTACCTTTTTTTGGAAAGCCGTTGTCATATTCTTTAAAACGAGATATCAAACTCTTAAATCGGTTATGTAGTTCCGAAGATATTTACAAAAAATCTATGTTAATAATGATTCAATATCAAAATTTTAAAACTTTCGAAATGTTGCATTAAAAAATCCGAGTTTTCGGTTTATTTACAAAATATTTACATCATTCGATACCACAAGATATTCCGCGCTTACTAAGGTGCAACATTGTACAATAAGTTAAAGATTTATACATATAAAACAGGATATATATATGTATATGTACCGTATGGACTCCAAAACTTTATGATATGTATTCCATGGATTTTTATTTAAAGGCCGTAAATTTCGTTAAACGCTCAATTTAAATCGTATGGTAATATAACTTTTGAGCTGTTTGCTTAGGGCCAGTAACGCGGACGGGGTCAGCTATATGTACATAAAAATTACGTGTATGTTCGTGATCGCTAAACTGAAAAACTACTGGACCGATTTTGACCAAATTTTATATGCATGCTCTATGGGCCGTGAGGAGTGTTTCTGTGTAGTTTGAAGTTCGTCCGACAGATGGCCCAATATTTTGTTTTTTGTGTTTTGCCCGATAGAGATTAGCGCGATAAGCCTATGCTGCGTTTTGCTGAAGGCGTTGGGTCCTTAATCAGCGTGTAGTGTGGTTAATTAGCCCGATACCGGTATTTGAACAATAATTGCTATGTCGATTTAGTGCAAATTTTAAGGCAAAACAACGTTTGCCCGGGTTAACTAGTAATTAAATAAAATTCGATTCAATCATTTTATATATTTATTTGTTATTATTTTTTAGCAGTTAAATTTTTACTCAATATTTCTTGTCATGTGGTTACCACAAAACTAAAGACTAAAAAAGAACAATATTATGCGGCATTTCCTATATATGGTGTGACCGAGATGTACAACTTGTTACAAGAAATTAAAACTTTTTGATATTTCGTACAACGAACACACAACTTCATACAACGAACCCACACACTTGGCAAATTGTATACACTTTCTCATATTGCGCGAAAGGTCGCAATGTCTATAGATTGATTAGGGTCGTTAATGTGTCGTCTTTTTGTTTTTTGCAAAACGAAATTATATCTGAAACTCTCCGGTAGTCGGAGATCTACATACCTTAGCAAACATGGGCGTGTACATAATCCAGTATCCATACAGGTGTCCATTAAACATTAAACAGAAGCGATTTGGTAGATGATTGTTAAAGTGAGATGATCAAAATGTCCACCGGTAAACTGCATTCTAGAAATCAGTTAATTTTTGCGAATGTGTCAAATACATCAAGGGGCTTGATAGACTGCAATAGCTCGATTAAGAAAGTTCTTGTGAAAAAATTTGCCATTCATTGTCATTTCTATGGCAGATATACTCGAATCAATGAGAAGTACAAATCATCTTAGTTCTTATTGACAGCTCTTTGTTCTTAAATTTATGTATATGTACGTTTGTAAACGAAGTAAGCAAATAATTTAAACAATTTCATTACATATACATGTATGTACGTGTGTACATACACATGTATATTTATTCAATACAAATGTTTGTATTTGCCAGAAAAAGAAATAAATTTTGCAATATTTGTACATTTTCATGCTAAACGAAAAGTGCACAGAGCAACAATGCAGCCATGCACTAAAGCACACGAACACACCCATTATTATTTGCACACTTCTAAAAAGCAATAGTTTAAATTTTGATTAAAAATAAACATTTTAAATTGAATACATTGAAAATATAGTCGTCTAAAAAAACATCCAAATATCCAACAAAATTTTAACACAATTGAAATAATAAATAAAATTAAACAGAAAAAGTATTAAACGAAATAAAATGCAATAGAATAAAATAAAATAACAAAATATGATAGAAATGTATCGTGTTAAACGATGACACATCACATAAAGTGAAATAATAATAAATTTATTTGAATTTAATTTTGTACTTTTTTATCCATTTAAACGAATGTGTGTAGGTATGCGTGTGCGTGTATGTGTTATTATTTTATTTGAATTTTTATTTCCACAAAGAACCAAGTTTCCTCTGCAAAAAGGAATTAACAAAATGAAAGAACAGCAGCATCAAAAACAGCACGTTTTTCTTTTAAAAAACACAAATAAGAACAAAAAACAAAAACTAATTTAAATTGCATTTTTTTAACATAAATTTTATTTAACACAAAGACAAACCAACAACAAATACATAGATACAACAATTTATTACAACAATTACAGCATAAAATAGAAGCGTATACGAGTACAGACAGAAACATGCATGAACATTTGGGTGTAGCCTCCTTAAATTAACACCGCCATAATAACAATCGTTCCGAGGACAATTCGCACCGATAAGACAAAATTATTTTAATATTTTGGAGGTTTAAGGGTTCAGTGATGGTCACAATTTGACTTTGTAATTCAGGCTTTTAAAGAATTATTTTCACAGATTTGTATATACAGTAGAACCTCCTTAATCTATACAATAAGTATATATGAAACAACGGTCAAAAAAGAAAATGGAATGATTTCTGAAAATTTTTATACGTTTTCGGAGTTTTTGCATTATAAAATAATTTTATTTGTTCAAATTCAGGACGTCCATCTCTGAGGCATATTCAAAGCCGGCATAGGTTTCTAAAGCATATCTAAATTTTAGACTTAGTTCATTTTTTCGGGTCTTAATCAACCGGGAAGAATTTCTTTTTTATTATTATTTCACTATGAAAGTGTAACGAAATATGGATTTTATCTCATTTTCTGATTTGGAAATAATTCCATTTTCTTTGGAAATTATCTGATTAAACTCTATCGAGCCTTCGTTATAAGTGGTGGTTATCGAAATGCTTTAGTGTTTTTTATTGATGTTTTTATAAAATTAGGCACAAAGAAAATTGAAGAAAATAAATTAAAGTCACTGTTTATTGGAAGGATTTTGTGATTTCCTGGCGATCAGCCACCACATTTGGATCTCTTTTAATACACATTTCGATTATTTTAAATTTTTTTAGAGAAAAGTACTAAATTCCGAGTCCTATTCCGCTGTATTACTTCAGTATTCAGTAACTCCATTTCATATATTTTTAGAACTAAAATTGCTTTAGACTTAAACGCATTCATGTGCGTATAGTTCCGATAATACTGGTGTCTCAAATTGAAATTTTGTTGAAGATATTGAGTAACCTGCTCAACATTTTTGCCAAACTAAAAAGCTCTTTGCAACTGTACAGAACCCCATTTAAAAAAGGGGTTAGTGGGAGCTGCATATATTCTTTAGGTGGACACTTCATTATGACCTGCAAATAGGAATCTCAAATAATGCTGGTAAATAAAAACCGAACTCGAACAGATTACAAAACGGACGCAATTATGAACATTGATCAATATAACGGCCAAAGTGGCAGTTCGATAAATTACCATCTGGGGTTGATAGCGTGGCCGTACTCCTAAAATTTTCGATTCGAAGGTTGAAAATGCTGTTATTGAATAAGGACAGAAGCCCAATTGGCATTGATAGATTTAATAATAATATAATATTATTGCATCGTTGTTAAACAATTGGAATAAATGTTTTGTACCATTTGAATTGGAAGAATTTTTAATTGAAATGGTTCCTAAAACAGAAAAATATTACGCCAATTTGTATTAAGGGACATCAGTTGGAATTGAGAGGTTGGATCACTGTCGAGCACACATTTATATTATTTTGAACAATTATAATTAAACAGGTTATGTATCTCACCCAAAAAAAGTCGATATATTCCGGTATATTTATCGTATTAGAAAACTGAATGCATATGCCAGTTACAGTTGCGCTGCAGTCAACAGTTGCTGCTTTTTGCAAGACTTTTTTAATAACTGTGTCTGTAAATTTCTATAAAAGCACATACGTATCGTGCCCTTATCGTAAACGTAAACGTAACTAACATCATATAGGATTTTCACTTGTTATTCGCAATCGATAACTCATCATCGTTAAAACTAATTTTGAAAAATTTCCAACTATTAAAAATGGAACCAAAAAGTTGCATCAAAATGAAACTTACAGTAAAACTACAATGTAGTGCAAAAGCAGTTAATAAAAAAAACCTCTTCTAAAAGTATATTGTTTGTCATATAAGTATTTTTCGCTATTAAGGCTCGATACGTACATATTTACTTGTGAAAGTTGAAATATTCAAAATTAATATTTGTTTTAGCAAAAATGCATGAGCCAAATTCATTTCTATACATTTAAATATAATGGCTTCGTGGCTCATATGTATGTACGAGTATATGCAGAAATGAACATTTAAAATTTGTGATGTTGCCATGCAGGTGCCTGAAAGAGTTAATTCTTTGTAAATCTAGAATAAAATAAATAACTCAAAATTGATATGATCTATTAAAATTATATTTTGACTTAATATAACGATGTCGTCTTAGAGAATGGAATATTTGGTCCAAATTGAGCACACAACTGCTAAAATAACGTCAGAATAAAATCTACGAAACATTTTACTGTTTTGCTTTGGAAAGTTCAAGACAATTTTTAAGTCAAAGAATCAAAACTTCCGAAAAAATCTCGCTTAGTTTGCGTTTGGATCAGTATGTGCTCACTTGGCAGTGGCCATTAGATACGGCGTTTTATACCGCTGAGGTATATTTTATAATATTTTTTATGTACCGAACAATCAACCGATGAATAAATTGAATACGATATTCAATAGTTATAACTTTGTTTGTGAACTTACGACAATTTGGATTAAAGGTCACATCAGCACAATAATGAATTCTGTAGCGAAGTTTAGTGACAGCCACAAGCGAAACAGTAGCACAGGTTGTGTGTGGATATGTACCTTTAGTTGACTGAGAACCGCAGATGGAACAGGAGAGCATTTATAGGAACATTGAATGTATTGAAAGTTTTGGCCAACTAATCAACACATAATAGCATGTTTCCACGACAACTTGAATCTCCCGACTCGCTTTCTGGTGCAAGTTTATGAATCATTCTGCTTACACGACTCATCTACCTGCTTCGATTTTATAATTTTTTTTTCTACCCATTGTTTTTTAACTTTTATAAAATTTAAATAAATTAACTTTTCACTGAATTCAAATTTATTATTACGCCTAGGAAACACAATTACATTTTTTAACTTTTCACTTTTAATTTTACTTTGTTTACAAAAATATTTAATTTTGACGACTAGTGCAGATAAACTTAGGATAAAAATTAGAGAAGAGAGGATTTTTTCTTGATTCGCAAGTAGATTCAATATGAATCTACCTGCTTCGCTCTCAAAATTTTGTATGGCGAAGCAAGTTGATTCGCTTATGATTGGGGTGTGAGGCAAGAATAGAGAGCGAAGCAGGTGCCGTGGAAACATGCTATAAGAGCTTTCAGTAGTATATATAACCAAGTTCCTTCCTTCCTGTTGGTTCTAGGCCACAGCTACCACATGATTCGTTAGGGTGCCGCATTTGTAAATTCAGAATAATGGTCTCATTAGGTTCCATGTGAATTTCTGTATTTGTAAGTCAGGTATAGTCTGACATATTGATAACATCTCTTCCTCCTGAAAGTATCATTACGCTGAGAAAGTCAGTTGATGTTTCAGAATATTACCACACAGGGCTTAGAAAGGCTAATTCTTCTGAAGCTCCGTTCCGTTTACACCATCATAGGCCCAGAAACATAAAGAAATATTATTCTGCATTGATGAAGACTTTTTATTTCTGATTAAACAGTGAAGAGAGAGTGGGACCTTAACATCTTGCCTTTTTCCATCTGCTAAGAATTTTTGACTGTGAAATTTGTTTCCATTTTGACTGCATTTTTTAAAGGTCTCCACTGGAAAAATATTTGCTTTTTGTTTATTTTCGTTCTAAATTGGATTCATTTTTAAAACAACTAACGAAAGACAAACATCCATATTCCCTGACCGTCGATACCTTCATCATACATACGTGGCTGTACGAGGTAGGATAGAAAATAAGAGAAATCCTTTTTTATTACTATTTTCATTAAATCTTACACCTCTTGCACATACATAGTTAATAAGAGAAAGTGACTCATCCACAGCGAAGTAATTATTTTGAGATTCCTCTCATATGTTGCTAAAAGGAATACATGCAACAACTATTTTACGCTTCACAAAACATTCTTTCCGTTGTCTAATATATTTTCATATTTAATTGCCTTTAATGAATATCCGGGGCTGCTGGTGCAGCAAATTCAAAAGCTTCCGTTGTTTTCGCTAACGCACCTCGCATATGCGATATACCGATATGTAAACTGAGTATAAATTCAAATGCTAAATAAGGAATCACATCTGTTTTTAGCATAATTAAATTTTTTGGTAAACAGAAGTTTAATTTCAATTTCCCTTTTAAACAGCAGCAGTTTTGTCCATTTATGTATGTTTATAAATTTACTATATTCATACATACCTACTCATAGTTTGTATGTATGTATATAGTGAACATTTATTTCTCTAAATAGACAGTAAAAATTTATTAGAAGCAAAGACAATTTGAATTAAATATTTTGAAATATTTCCAAGGAAGTGAAAACCAAATATGTTTTATTACACGGAAGTAAATTTTCTTTGTTAAATCACATTAATTTTGGGTTATTGTGGATATCTGACACATGTAGAAGGTTTCGCAAGAATAATAATAATAAAATCAAATGGGTTCCATTTATAGTTATGAATGAAAAAAGAGCTCTATTTTCATAAAAAGTTTATTTGAAATTGAGCACATTTAATTGGAAAAAATCATATCGCCCACCAACCGAGTTGATGCATAACTGCGCTCGTTTTACGGTATTTTGACATTTGAAATAAGGTAATTTGACATCATATAACCATAATGATGGCTGCTAGTTTTTACAATCCAAAAATGAAATGACAAACGATATTTGTATTTTACCATTTTAAAGTTTAGGTTCCAGTAGAAAAGGAATTTGATCTCAAGGAACGAAATTTTCTGTGCTTTCAAAAATAGAACATTTTTTAACTTCCTAAGAGGTCAAATGAAAAAAATTATGATTTAAGATAAGAACTTCTTCTACAAATGAAGTTCTAATTGGAAATATATAATTTTTATATAAAAATTACTAATTTCCTCAAATCTACATGAAAACATTATCTCTCCTCAAAAGTAGTAATAGATCTTCTTCCAGATAAGGAAAAAGAAGTGGTGAAAACTGGAAAATTTGTATTCTTTTCAGATAAGAAATTTGTGCCATTAAAAACAAAACAACACGAAAATTTTGATCCTTTCCACACAATGAAAAAAGCTTCCAAATCAGTGAATCAGAATCAAAAAAAAAGGGAAATGCTGCAATGAAAAGCCTTATTGAGTATGATAAAAATTTTGCAATACTTATGGGTTCCAATCTCAGTATTTTCATAACTTTTTTGAAATCTCATGGTTTATTCGGAATCTATGTAAATGTACCATTATAACTTACCGAATTTTATTTTAGGATAATTCCGGATTATTTTTACTTTAAAATTTGATATGAAATTTTTGAAAATATAATTTCTTACTGAATTTGATGCATGTATACTGCTGTTGTTGATGCATATGAATACCGCTTAATGTTCAAATGTCATAGACGCCCACATTTTGACATATGACATTAGATATACGTAAGGATTTGTGATTTCAATTTTTTCCCTTGTCACAGATCTACTATTAGGATATTTGAAATGTATTCTGCAAACTTTGTCATTTATTTACCTGCTGTTGATTAATTTTATGACATTAATTGTTAGGGTCATATTTGAATTCACTTTTCTACCCTTAACAAGCGCATTTTAAGCCAATTTACTTGCAACCCTCTATTAGATATCTTTCTGTTAATTACTGGAATTATATTCGAAAAAATATTTGAATAATTAATTTTTTAAATCAGAGGGCAAATTACGGCATTCGATATCGATCGAAATTTCAATACAATTCAACAAAATTTTGTTTGAAATTTCGTTCGATATCGAATGCCGTAATTTGCCCACTGTTTGTGGCTTCAAGCAAATTGTCTGCGAAATTAAAGTGGTTTGAAAACATTAGATCCCGTGTTCTAAGGCCAAGCAAATCAATTACAATACGAGAACTCTCTATCGCTTATAAGTTTTTTTTTTTATATTTTAAAGTTTTTAACATAAAACTATGAGCGCTTTATTAGATATCACAAAAATTCTTGTGACCCAAAAGATTTTTCAGAGTCTAGCAAAACTAACATGTGGCTTAATTTTTGCTGAAATCATGGCAACGGAAATTTCTAAACACATAAATTTCAGTTTAGGAAAAGTTAAAGTTTTTTCTATGTCTATGGCTATAAGCCTGTTAAGCCTCTTTTTAGTTATTTTTCCATTTTCGATTTCTACCATCTTAATTGCCTCATTTCCCGCAACTTGATATCCTTGGATGTTTGAAAACGTCAATAAATTTTTTTAATAAACTAGTAATTTTTTTCTTACATTCTGTGACGCATAATTCATATATTTTCTTAATATTTAAGTACAGATGAAATATTGTCGCCTTGGACCATTGACATTGAAAAACGAAAAAATTAAAAAGGTGATCAGCTGCGCTGTCAAATCCATCTCTTATGAATTTGATTTCAGCTTTTTTGTTATAAATCTTAAATATTCGACACAATTCTTAGTTGTATGAAATTTGGGAATCGGCTCTTGCTCAAATTTGTCAACAATGTCCTAGATACATTAGTTCTTTTAGAACTTTAATTGCACGTCATTTTAATGTCATAATGACTAGTTAGATTGCGGACTTGAGTCAATATTTTCCAGACGAAACTCTTCGCTCTTCACTCTTCTACTATTCGCGAATTTATACAACCCTAAAGAAAATTGTTATTCTGTTCTAATGTTTAACTTGGAATTAAAGTTGAATTTTTCTTTGTTGACTGTGGACAATTCCCTCATAATTAATTCTTTCTTCACCAGGGAACGTTGCGGATGTTATCCTACTATCAGCTGGGATAAATGAAACTGCGTTCAAATTAAATCAGTAGAAAGAAAAGAAATTTATTCTTGACTGCTGTCAAGATTTGAAACAAAAAGCCAATAATAAATAATGTATTAAAACATTCTTACTTCAGCCATCCTTGTCAGCAATGAATACTGACAATTTTTGTAGAGTGGCTGTTATCTACAATATCAAGTTTTATACAAATTTGTTAACTATCAATGAGAAAAAATATTACTTGACGAGAAAGGACGGAAGGAATTGAATTTCCTAAAACAACAATTACAAGCGATGTACTATATACGAATTTGTGTTTTGTATGTAAAGGGTGGTCTAAATATGAGTATCTTTTTAAATCACATGACTGCCATCTTTTTAACTCGCTGACTACCAGTCATTGTCATGCATTTGCGCACCAAAATTAGTCGCTTCACTGTTAGGAAATATTGTAATACAGTGGAACATCGATTTTGGCCGCAAAATAATATTTTTCTGACGAGGCGTTTTTTCGGTCATGTCAACAAACCAAATTGTCGCATCTGAGGACCGGAAAACCCGCGTGTCATTGTCGAGAAGAGAGTGACAGTTTAGTGAGGATTTTTGAATGGTGATGATTTTTGAATTCTTAACTTTAACTTTTTTAAAGTTTGTACGGAGACACACAATTTTATCATTTGTGAGGCCATTTTATTTCATTTATTTTTTGTTTGAAAGGATTCGCATGGCTATTGGTCCCATGATTTTGTTTTCGGGCGATATGGTCGCCCACATAACTGCACCGTTTATGGATTGATTTTCAAAATAATTTTTTTTTTACACACATACACGTAATTCTACCATTTATGGACGAACTTATTTTGAAATTTTTTTATTTCATTTACAACATTTGTGATATTGTAAACATTCGTTTGTCGTTTGCGATTTGGGAAATATTTTTGACTATTTAACGTTTCATCATTTCTTTTTGAGAATCGTTTTTGTTTTTTTTAAGATACTTTTACATTTACTATGAATATTGAAATTTCATAATCCTAAAATGGTAAAAATTTTGCGTCTGTGTTAAATAAATTGAATATTCTTAACAGTTGTTTGGCAATTCAATTCGTAAATTATGTACAATTTCTTCCAATTTTTAAGAAGGTACAGGTATTTCAATCTTTCCATTTAGTAAAATATAAATTATAAATAGATTATATCGGGTCTTAAGTTTGCTTCAGTTTTCGCCATTTCAATCAACGGCAAGCGCTACATATAACAATTTCTTTAAAGAGAAGTAACACTCTCTACTACACAAAGTTTTACTTCTTTGGAAAAGGGATAGTGTAATAAGGCAGGCAGGTAGTGAAATGAGAAAACTTAATTATTTTCAGAACTCTGCTATTGCTTGTTTTATTAATTTTTATAGCAATGTTGCAGCATCCCTCGTGCTGTAGCCATTTTATTATTTCTTTTACACAATGTTATAGTAATGTATTATATCAGGAAAATTCAGGATGTTAATGACTTTTCATAATCACAATTTGATTAACAGTCAATGCACTAACTACTTCAGCCAACAGCACTGGCCTGAAAAATGGAAGACATAAACTTAAATAATTTTTGCACTCAGGAGGATGGTGCACCATGTCAGACAGCTCATTGCATTTTCAAAGAGATAATCAGTGTAAAAAAGGAAGCTGTTCTTGAGGAATGACGTTTTTCGTTGCTTCCAAAGTATCCGATAATACATTTTAAAATTGCGAAATTCTTGCTAAAATTTAAATGAAACTTTAATTTTTCCCAAATTTCTAACTGAAATTTTGTATTACTCCCACATAAGAAAAGATAAACTGTGGCTGCTAAGAGTAAACAACTTATATTCCTTAATATAAATAATTTTCTTTGCAAAAATCAAAAATTTACTTTTTTTAATATGTTGTAGATGTCTTAGGAGTCACTTATAGGCATTAAAAATATAATGTTGTTATGAAAGTTATTTCAAAATGTTCTTAGATCACATTTTTTCTGCATCAAAATCTGCATTTTCGTGACTTCTTCAGAAGCTATTTCTACTGAGTCTCTCTCAAATGCATGTATGTACTCTCACAACTACACTAAAAAATATACATCACGTTTTTATATGCTGACATTGTTGAAGTAAACGCCTTGAGTGTTAAAAATACCTCGATTAAATAGTAAATCCAAGTTCGACTCCAAATCTAGTCGACAAATATAATCGGTAAAGAAATATGAATTGGTTTTCATATATAAATACATACTTGACAATGTATAGTATGCTGTTTGACAAATAACATTTGAAGTAATTCCAAAAAAATGGTTTATCAAAACCAAGGAACAGATTTTAACAAGCCTTTGTTAAAATCATTCAATAAGATCCGGGCTTCCACTTCTTCCAAATCATAAGTTGAAGATCTTACTGATTTCTTTATACAAGTTGTTTTACTTGTAGTTGGACCACTCCTCATACCACAATTTCATTTGATATAAATTTGAGTTACCATGTTACTCAAATATTGAACTTTAGGTTCATTTATATAAAACATTGAAATTTTAGGAAAACAAATTCTTTATTGGATTTTACATGCTACAGAATGTTTATTTAAAGCATCTGCAGGACACACAAAAATATACTATACACACATACACAATGAAATATACATATACATATACATATACATATAGATATAGATATGTATATACATACACACACATCTGTGAAAATGAATTGGATTTTGAAATTTGTTGAATTGTTGGAGAGATAAATTTTGTTTTTTTGTTCTTAATAAATTTTTTTATTTCATACACGAACACACACTGGAGCACGTGATCAATGAATGAAATAGAAATATATTTACACACATACTTACATACACATACATATACATACATATATAACATGAATAAAAAACTGAATTGAACTTTGAACCATTTTTTATTTCGTTTTATTTTTTTAATTATAAATGGTGTCACATATTTTGGTCGATGGTTTTTTATCGTTTGTCTCTGGAAATTTTTAATATTTAAATAAAATTTATACGTACATACATATATTTTATGAAAAAAGTAAGAGGATTTTGCTTAAGTTGCATTGCTACTTTTTTCACTATAATATACACATATTCGTTCATGCATCCGGAAACAGCCCCTACATCCGCATACAACGCTAAATGCAACCATCAACCACACACTTGCCCAAATGCATTCAATTTATGTATGAATGTGTGCGTATTGTATTTGTATTGCACCAATGTACATGATGGCATTTTCTTTTTGAACGTTTCTTTTTATTTCTGTGTCTTATTTTACCCTTCTTTTACTTTGACTTGTTACTCTTAACATTCGTATGAATAATGATCAATCAACTTTTGCACGACATTTGCTGCACAAAAAATAATAATATTAATAAAAGCACATAAAGAAGAATATATTCGTAAAGCAAGCAAAAAATATGAAATATATGCAAAATAGATATTGTCAACATTTTATATTCCATATACCACCACCAATATTTTTTATTGTCTCAGCACCTGTTTTCTTATTAAAAAATATTAATAAAAATGCACAGATTATTATTTAAATTTTAACTTATTAAAATAAGAGATGGTTTGTGTTTGCGGTTTTGAAACTTTTTTTAATAATATGAATAACATTTTGAACGTTTTCTATTATTATTATAATTTTTTTTTTTTAATTTTCGTTGTACTTAACAAAATATTTTTCCTTTATTTGTTAAATTGCACCCTGCATTTGAACGCGGCGCTAGGTGCAGCGCCCGCCACAGTTGTTTGTTTGGTTTTTCATATCAATTTGAATACGCGTAAATCCTCATTATGGGGCATTGCTGTTTATGTGCTGTGCGGTCGTCCACTCTGACAAACATTTACATGTTGCTCGTGGTTGGCTAAATGCAACAAATCATCTGTGTGGTCAATTTAGAAATCCTCTTAAAGCCCACCCACCTACACACGCTCAGGCACTTATCTTCCCATACACATGGAAGGCTTTTTTTCATCAGAAATAAGTATATGTGTATGCATTCAAACCACATACTAGTATTGCTGTCCTTAACAGAAACATACGAGTCGGGGTTTTTATTAATAATGGCACTTTGAACTAAAACCCACGTTAATAAAAATAGTTTAGCTCTGCAGTGAAATTCTAACCCAAATGTAATTACTCTAACTTTTTTCATCTTTGTTTTCCTCCCCCTTCAAATTGAAGGGGAAAGAGAAATTATATTTAGGTGCGATTGTAGAAATAAGGCCATGAAAAAGAGACGTAATACAAAGACTTTTTGTGGCACTCGAGTTTGAGTTAAAAAATTTAACATGGGTTTTGAAAGTAATAAAACCTTTTTGCGGTAAAAGAAATTCTCACTTGATGAAAGGAATGTACTCACCATTTTATTAAAAAAAATTAAGGTTGCATCCACGAAACAAATCATATTAAATTTTTCCGGAACTGTTCTATTGGTCTAAATTCAGACATAAATAAGTTGTTCATCAAAAAGTCGGAGCCTTGTCCAGCGAAGTAAATCAATCTCTATTGTTTATAAAAAAAAAACAATCAACATATACAATATGAGAATTCCATCGTACATAAAAACTACAATCAGTGACGCCCACAGCTCTTCGAATTGTATACAGGTTGTAAGAACAATAAAATATTCTCGTAGACATTCTAAGCCTTCCATGGTTATACATCTTACAATTTTCATACATTGAATTCTCACATTGTATGTAATTATATAAATATATGTATGTACATGCTCGTATATGTTAGTTTTTGTATAAAACAGATGAAATTGAATGCACCAATTTCATGTTGATATAAACGGTGGCACAAAAGTGACAGCATAATTTTAATTGGCTGCCATTAATGCAGATGACGTTAAATGTGACTGTGCTTTGACATTTACTATGTAAATATACGGAGACATATTGGACAATCAGCCATGGAACGTTCACGAGAACGTGGATTTATACTTTATTTACTACTGAAAATTTTTCAGACTATGGTTTGCGCTGAGCGAATTTCGTCGTCGTCATGTTCCACGTGCCGACCGATATCATTGCTGATGTTGCCGACGACGTTAGAGAGAATTTTAAAACATCAACGAGACGACGATGCACACAATAGGCATCAGCAGACGTTCGCTGCAGCAAATTTTGTTGAAAAATATGAAAACTGTTCCCCTACGAATTGCTGCCTGTTGACTTTCGGACCGCCATACTTTGTCCAAGAAGAGGATAATTTCATATCCAAAATCATAATTTGCGGCAAATCACATTTCCACTTAAGTGGTTTTATTAACAAACGAAATATCAATTTTTGAGGCATAAAGGGCGATTGCATCCCCTCAAAGCGACCCTCAAATGTTACACCATTTGCAGTGAAAAAGTGATTTGCCCTTATTCTTTTTTTCGAAGAGGTCGATGGCACCACCGTAACCGTAAAGGATGAGCATTGCAGGCAGATGCTAAACGAGTTTTTTCGCACAAGTTGCTGCATTGAGTATCGATCATTATTTGCTTCAATATTATAGAGCAACCCCCTACAGCGCTACGGAAATGATGGAGATTTAAGGACACTAACTTCCAGGTCGAGTGATCTTCCCTTTTGCAGATTTCAGCTGACCCTCCGAATCGCCAAATCTAACAGAAACAGACTTCTTCCTTTGGGGCTTTTTGAAATCTTGCGCTTACCATAACAAAACACGAACATTGCAAGTCTTTTAAAATTTGGAGCCAGATATTTTGCAAGCAACAATTCAAAATGACGTCAAATGAGTGCAATAGTGCATTAGCCCGGTAGCTGACCATTTGACGGTTTACTTTTTTCCAATTAATATCAACAAGTTTGAAAGTTCATATAAACTTTTTATGAAAACAAAGCTATTTCTTTGATCGTAACAAAGAGGCAGCCAGTTCAAATTATGACGTTGCTTATGCTCCACAAATAGACAGTATTGTTCAGAAAATGCTTCAATTGTCAGATAATTTTAAGGCCAATTTCTTTAAAACAGATCACCTTCTTGTGTACTACATTTTTCAGACCTACAGAAAGTAAAACCGTCAAGAAAATTCTTTAAAATCTGTTCGTTTCCAACTTTTTGCTACCATTTAAGAGGTCTTGAAAGTTTGTCCAGCACATTGGATGGAAAACTAATTTTATACCCTGATGCGAGTATCCTAAGATTACAACGGCGGTATGGTATGATATATAGACCAATAACTCACTATTAAATGCAATTTCAAGCTCAAAAACTAGGCTTTGCTAAGACAAGGCCATTTTGTTTAGTTTATGTACTTGAAAACAAACTTCAAACTTTTTCAGGACCTCTCATGACTCCTCTCAGTGGATTTGTTAATCATATTAGCCAAGCTCGTATTCACTAAATGTTACCAACCACGAACGCACGTCACATAAAATCACTGAAATATTCGACGCTCCTCACCGCATTGGAAAGGTGGAAACTTTCCTTCAGATAAACATAAATTTAGAATGTAGATAAAAAAAATGTTTGATTATTTTCCTTCCTCATGGATTTAAGTTGAAATCTTGTTTGTTTTTCACATAAATTTTTGAGAAAAGTCATGACAGAATTTGTCGAATGCTCTCTTTGCTAATTTTTTATAAAATAATAATAAAAAACAAATAATTAAGGGCTCTATTGAATACCATAAAGAATGAAAACTAAATATATTTTTTGTTCTTCATTTGAATAGAGTAAATTTTCAAAGATGTTTTAAAAAGTTCACACACAAATTACACATGTCAATCAATATACATATATGAAATTTTAGTTCCGCCCAAGATTACACCATTTTCATTCGCCCGCGATCTGAATGTCGGCGATCGAACAAGCATACAATGTGTCATTGGCACCGGTGATCTACCGCTCACATTCACTTGGCTCAAGGATGGAAAACCCCTACAAACGGCGGGGATTGCAGTAATGCAGTCTACGCATAATGCACGCAACAGCGGCAGTGTTAGCGGTGGGATTAGTGGTACCGGTGACGTTGCTGCATCGGGCTCCGGCTCACATACGACATCGATCAACTACGACCATGCCCACGCCCATGGTGCCATGTCCTATACGAATGATGATGGTAGTAGCGGTGGTGAAGGAGGCGGCGGCGTAGTGACAATTCGCCAAAATGATGATTTCACCAGTGCCCTCAGCATAACAAGTGTGACGAGGGCTCAGAGCGGCACCTACACATGTCGCGTCCAAAACGATGCCGCAACCGTATCGCACTCTGCACAGCTAAGAGTTAATGGTATATGATAAAGCATGTCGCATATAACAATATTTATATCATTATATTTACATTGCATTTGTATTGTTGCATAAATATGTGTGTTTCCAACTTAAGCATTTACAACGTAGTGTGTCCAAGATCTATTACTATCCATCATTTTCATATCTTATATTCTAATGCATGTTTTTATATTAGAATTTAAAGCACAGAATATTTATATGTACTACAATATTTATTTAAAAAAAAGGTTTTTCTTTGAGTTTTATTAAACTATCCCTGTCTCTTTAAAAGGAATCCGAGCTCTATTCAATTATATTTTTATTTGAAATCTGTAATTCACTACATGAAATATCTCTCTTAAACTTTCTTTAGTTCCGCCACGTATTTCACCCTTTAGTTTTGAAGACGAGATAACCGAAGGAATGCGAACGCAACTTATGTGCTCGAGCAGTCAAGGTGACCAGCCGTTTAATATTACATGGCTCAAAGATGGTGTTTCCATAAAAAGTGGCAGTATAGTTGGAGTCATGGATGGACTTAACAGCCAACACGATCCAATTGGTGGTTCCGCAAATAATATTTTTAAAACGCCAGATCCCTCGTTGACAATTAATGAATACGCGCCTTTCTCCAGCATTCTCTCCATACATAATGTCACTTCGCGTCACAACGGCAACTACACGTGTCGTGTAACCAATCGTGCTGGTTCTGTTGAATATGTGGCCATGCTTTCCGTATCCGGTAAATCGAATCAAAATTATATACATACTCGTAAATGGCGCACATGAGTAATTCTTACGATCACTTCACAATTAAAGCACAATATGTTTTTATAACCACAACGTTTATAATGGATAAATATGGATTGTATTGCATGTGTCTCTAACTATTTTCCATATACACGTACATAAGTAGAAATTTTTGTTTAATTGGTAAATCATCTCGCGAGAGTCTCTTTCGGTTTTATAAAATTAATAGTTATCAGCTTTCAACCTCAGTATTTCATATATAACTTATAACATAAACCTGACGTTAAAACTTGCAGGAAAGATAACATCACTTTTAATTTAAAAGAAATTAACAGCAATAAATTCCTGACGTTGGCTACTGGCAAATTATAACAACAACCCTTAATAATATAAAATAAATAAATATTAATTATTGAAATTTATCACGATTGCATCAATGAATCATATTGAATATGAAATGTTTTTTGTGCTGTTTATATAAAAGCATACTAAGCGTACTATGATTATGTGTATTTTAATATTCAGGTACGATGAAGAATTCTCATATTGTACTTGATTGTTTTGGCATAAACAAACGAGGTTGAATGTTTTTAAACTTCTACTAAATTTCAATGATGATTTGGTTTATCCATCAATGAAAAGTCGCCATATGAACAGCTAAAACCACAACAAACAAATTTTAAATGTTATTTATAAATATGATAGATTCAAATGCAAATAATGGCGGTGACGATTAATTCAATTCCGATAGATATTTTTTTCTGTAATTATGAAATACTTATATAAATAAATAGTGGAATTTGGCTTCTCCTTAATTCTTCCTTAATAAAAATAATTTGAAAAAAATGATTAATTCGAATTGACAAATTCAGTAGTCAAACTCGATCCAAACTAATTAAATTTTAGCAATAGTAAAGCTGAAGTTGATAGATTTTTCATTATACTTAAGTATTCATTGGTTTGTTGCATATTTTTAAGTTTTGGGCAAGATTCTTGGAATGATAAAAATTTAATAAATGATTTGAATATCATACTTTTAAAGATTATTTTTTTAAATCGTTAGCTATAGGCCTTAAAGGTCTTATTTAACTGAAAAATTTATTTTGTAGGCACTCATCAGAGTGGATCTATCGATAATTTGATTTTGAATTATGTAATTTCCTCCAAAAAAAATCTGCGGAATTATATTTATATTTTAGGTTTAAGATTTCTCTTTATTTATGAACATTTTTCCTTTCTGTTTGTGATTTTTTATTTAAATTTAAATAGGCTACTTAGTTCAATCGTATTTTATCAGCCAAATTACATGTGATAGTTATCAAAGAACAAATTACACCAAAGACACATGTGTAAATCATTCTGACAAACACTAGCAGAACGGAACAACATGCTGTTTTCGAAAGCCGCTACACTTTCATCATCAGCGTTCTTGTGTTTGGCCAATTCGGTGGTGTTTTCACTGTAAATAGAATACGTGATTTTTTTTGATTCATCGTATCACAATTTTTGAAAACTTTTTTTGTAACGGAAAGCCCAAATTACACCTCACTAACTTACAACAGTGTTGCCATTGTTATCTATTCTTTACCAACTATACACATGTTTTTTTAATTTGCTTATTTTGTTTTTAACTTATGACAAACTTGTTAGGTTTGTCACTATAAGTATGTATGTTCTGCTAGTTTGTGTAAATAGCTGAAATATACATCAAGTGACACCACAGAAGTGGACCAAACACAAGAACGCTGATGGTGAAAGTGTAGCGGTATTATAGTTCCGATGTAGACAAGTATTTTTTCTCGCCAATTTGGTGCGGTTCCATATTGGCTGGTCTACATTCTATAAGTCAATTTAATTTAATTAAAATAACTTAAAAAAATCTATAGAATTGCGCTCATATTAATTTATCAATTCTTTGATTTGCGAATTGAACTGAAAAAGAATTTTAAAATAAAGTATAAATTTAAGTAGTTCGGAGCAATAGAAACAGAATTTTTATTTTAAGCCTTATGAAGCTCTGAAAACAAAAAACGACATTCAATATGAAATTTTCAGAAAAAAAAAATAATGAAAATTTTATCAATATTTGTAGAAGTAGAACATTCGCAATTCCATATACATAAAATTCCAATGCATTCAACTGACTACAGTATAATTAAAACAAAAATATCGATATCTCACGAATAAATTCTTCAATATTGGCTTCCAGTGCGTCTGCCTTTGCAAGCTTGTCCCTATGTACATTAGCCTTAATACAGCCCCACAAAAAATTGTCTAAAGGCGGTAAATCACACGATGTAGAAGGCCAATAGACCGGCCCCAAACATGAAATAAACTGTTCATCGAACTTGCCTCTCAATTGAGCCGTTCTTTTACGTGCCATGTGGCATGAGGCACCGCCTTGTTGAAACCACATGTTAGCCAAGTCCACTTCTTCTATTTTGGGAAAAACAGAATTTGTAATCATCGCACGGTAGCGCTCGCCATTCACAGTAACGTTCCTGCCTTCCACAACAAGCAGTGCTGCTCTTCACACCGAATACAGCAATTTTGCTTGTTAAAGTTTCCGTTCAACCAGAAATGAGCTTTGTCGCTGAACACAATTTTCCGATAAAAAAAAGTGAACAATGCATCAATTTTGATAATAAAATTCAATAATCTGCAAGCGTTGTTCGTTTGTAAGTCGATTCATGGTGGAATTATAGACCAAATTGAACATGTTTAACAGTAACATGTTACACGAAAACAATTGAGCTGCCAAAAACCGTGTTACCAAAACGAAAGTTGCTAAAAAAATCACCCTTTAATTCAGTTTTGCGTTATATGTGAATAAAAGTTTTTTTTAACTATTGTAATTTTACGTTTTGTAAATCACAACGCAAAATATAGTTGAATTCTATAGAATCCTCATATAAAAATTGTTGATTTTTGTGTAAGTATGTGAGTGTGAATGCCTTTTGAAGTCTATAAATATATTTCTACGTTGATGATTAAATTAGTAAATGTTAACATTAGGAAAATCGTAAAAAAATAATTAAATTAAAAAAATAATTAAATTGTTTTTTTTTGTTGCATACATAAAAAATAACTAAAGAGCAATTGTGTGATCTACTTCACGATACATATAATAATTTAATTTAATTTAATTTTAAAAATTGAAATGGTACCAATCAATATTTTGGTACTTTTTATGAAACATACTACTTATTGATTCCTTAACTAAACATGGAATTCTTACATAGACTCTGGCTTTCTTAAAATTGTAAAGCTATGAAATAAAAAGTATATACAAATATAAAATTAAATATCATATGTACCCATTGAAAGCAGACTAAATTTTTCGCAAAGTCTTAAATTACTTAATTTAGTTTTTAGTTTCCGAATAAAATATTTATTATTTTCTAGGAGTGCGCAAAAAAACAGCAATAAATTTGTATGTGTGTGCCACAAAGCCCATTTATAAGGTCTATGCAAAGTGAATTAATTACAACAGAGCCAAGAATGCTTTTGTCAAAATCCTTTTAACAAAGTTAACAGATAAATTATTGTAAACTTTTTTATATAGAGTCCGACAGTCTTCTTAACTATTACCTGACCTATTGCACGGGCCTTATATTGTCATTAAAAAATATCAACTCTAAATTTCTAGGCAAACAAGAAAATACTGTGGTGTTTTTCAATGAAAAAGTACTGAAAATAGTACTACCGCACGAGTAACTCAATAAAGAAATATAAAACTTCCCCACTACTGATCTCTAGAAACGCAATCTACCTCTAAAAGTTGTCAAACACATGCAATACTTTCCAACTAATAACGTTACAGCGCACGTTTTACGGAGAGCACAAATATCGCCACCAATGTAAAATGCACGGATCGAGCACCATAACACAGAGCACCCCGTATTGATTCACTGCATTCAAGCGCAAAAACAATAGATGAGCACTTTGTAACACTGTATCTTTATGTCTTTAACGGATTTATTTCTTTCTGTACTTTTTATGTTCCATTTTCATTTTGTGTATCCTTGAACTTGTACTTCATCTCCTCATTTCAATTTCATTTAATTAGTTTCCATTTCATTAAAAAACGTATTTCTCACTAACTTAATTTGTTAAATTTTAACAAAACCGAAATTCTTAGTTTGGTAAGTGAGTACTAGACAAATATATTACTCGTATAAATCCATTGAAATCATTTAATCCAAAAACTATGAACCAAATATTTATTGAAAATTACAAGAAAATATTTAAAATGCATGACTTGACTTTGAGCACAATTTAATTAAAGACTGAAAATATTTCGCAAATTAATACTGAATACAACTTGTGTAACAGTGCCACCTCGATGGATTATAAAACCTGGTGATCAGGATGCCATTCTCGGCAATCCGGTTGTAATACGTTGCCAGGCGGATGGTTTTCCAGTGCCGACCGTGCAATGGAAACAGCTTATTGGTAGGTATTGGTCTGGCTTAAACTTTTACATAAAAATCTGGCATAAGCACTTCAAAGTGAATCTATTTTCCGAGATTTGAAATAATATTGTAATCAAATTTTTACAACTTCAGGCGATTCTGGGGAATACAGAGAACTGAGCTACAGCATACAGAATGGCAACTCTAAGTCGGTGATTGAAACGCATAATAACGGATCATTGATAATACCGAAAGTGGGTAGAGAGCACGAAGGCAGCTACTTGTGCCAGGCCAACAACGGTATAGGTGCAGGTCTAAGTCAACTTATAAAGCTGACGGTCCATGGTAAGCTATATATTTTTTTCTTTAAAGTAGATAATAATATCGATTTTAATTTCAAGTGGGGCCGACGGTAACGGTATCAAAAAAACAAGTAACCATTAGAAGAGGAGATCGTGTAACACTTCGTTGTGAGGCCGATGGTGATCAACCTTTGGACATATCATGGCGTGCTAAGGCTAATCGTATCGATCCTTCATTTGATGTCCGTTATCACATAAAGGACTCTCCCCTGAGTCGTGGCATAGTTTCTGAGTTAACCATATTACAGACCATACTTAGTGACCGCGGGGAGTACACTTGTATTGCCAGTAACTCGTATGGCCATGATCGAGCCGTTATACACTTGCAAGTGCAAGAGCCTCCCAACTTCCCCGTCAATTTACATGCAACTGATTTGGGTAGTCGTTCGGTAAATTTGGCCTGGTCACCCAATGATCAAGACACTGTTTTACTGGGCGGCAACAATCGTGATTCTCAGCCAATCTCAAATTATATATTGCAATACAAAAAGGCTGGAGGTACGTTTAAAAACTTATCTCAGTTAAACAACAATTAGTAAATAACAAATTTTTTAGACGTCTGGCATGAGGGTAACAACCAAAAACTGTTACCAGGAGATAAAACAACAACCCAGGTTGGCTCATTGCGTCCCGCCCAGGCATATCATTTTCGATTGTATGCAGAGAATCATTTAGGCACTAGTGCACCAAGTGACATATTACTTGTTCAAACCGATGCCGAGGCTCCCAGCGGTAGACCTCAAGATGTATCTGCCGAGCCCTTGGGACCGCAACAGCTTCTTATAACTTGGCGTCCTCCAGAGCGAGACACGTGGAATGGTGAACTTTTGGGCTATACCATAGCCTACCAAAAACATGGCTCTGCTGATAACTTCCAAAATTTTACTAAAGTAAGCAGTCTAGGTGGAGAAGGTCTGAATGACTTCCGCTTAACCGGTCTAGAGAAATATACGCAGTATGCTGTTACAGTTTCGGCTTTTAATGTCAAGGGTGACGGACCACCAAGTGAAGTTGCTTTGGGTCATACTCTAGAAGATGCCCCCTCAGCACCGCCACAGGGCGTAACGTGCATTGCCTTAACAGCACAAAATATTCAGATTTCGTGGCAATCCCCACCAAAAGAAAATCATCACGGAGTCATTCAGGGCTACAAGGTTCTTTACGAGCCTGGTAATTTCGATTCAGAGTATGGTACTAGGGAGACCAAAATTACCTCTGCTCTAAGCACAGTTTTACACGGTCTACAGCCATTTACGAACTATAGTGTCCAAGTGCTTGCTTTTACTAGGGCCGGCGAGGGCGTTGTAAGTTCAACAGTGTCGTGTACTACAGAAGAAGCTGTACCAGATGCACCCGAACGTGTTAAGTCCGTTGTGAACTCTGAGTCTTCGGTCATAATTAGCTGGTTACCTCCCCGAAGACCAAATGGCATAGTAACCAAATATAACGTTTATATCCGAATTTTAGATAAGGGTCAAGAGCTAAAGATACTTAAGGAGGTGTTACCTGCCCAAAACAGACATTTTGAAGCCAAAGATTTGTCAGCGCGAGAAACTTACGAAGCCTGGGTTACAGCATCGACGAGAGTGGGTCAAGGTCCTAGTACGCCTGTGATTAAACTAATACCAAGCTCATCAGTTCCGGCTGCTATAATATCTTTTAGTCAAACCTTAAGTGTGAGTTGGAGAGTAGACATGAAGCTGCCGTGTCTTTTTGTAGGTTCTCCGAAGCCCAATGCTGAATGGAAAGTTCTAAATGCGCGTTCCAAAAAACATTTTCGCTTAGAAGTAAGTAATGACAATACGTTAACATTAAGGAGTATCCAAAGATCACATGAAGGCAACTATTCATGTGTAGTACGTAACGCAATTGGTTCTGATCATATTGTCTATCAACTGTTTGTACAAGGTAAACAATTAAAAATAGTTTTTTTTTGGTATTTTGTTACCAATACCTCTTTCGGTCTGTTTATCAGTGCCTCCATCTGCACCAGTCATCTCAGTTATTGGCACAACAGCAAACTCGGTGTCATTGCAGTGGAGAGTAGATGACATAGGTGGGGCACCCTTACGGGGTTTTACTTTAACTTTCCGCAAGGAATTCGGCGACTGGGAGGAAATACAGTTGGATAGACGTGTCAACTCTCATCTGCTGGAAGATCTTCAGTGTGGTACCAGCTATCAATTCACAATTGTGACCTTTAACAAAATAGGTACAAGTGCAACCAGTCCTATAGAAATAGCAAAAACGCAAGGTAGACAGATGACTTTACATTGCGAATATTGTGACAGAGCAAATAAATAAATTAAATTTTTGCAGGAAATAAGCCAAGTGCTCCCAATAAACATAGCCTCATACGATCAAACATCACATCGGCTCTCATCGAACTATCTTCTTGGCAGGATGGTGGTTGCCCAATTCAATATTTCAGTATTGAATTTAAGCGATATGGTATTGCAAGCGACTGGATCATTGTATCGAGTCGCATCGAATCTCACGTAAGTCCTCATCATTTCAACATCCAATTCTATACCAAATCTCAGTAGTTGAACATCATGTAAAGTAATAATTTCATTCACATTCGCACACCAAGCGGCTTCATTATACCCTTTGGCAATCCATAGAAATGGTTTTAAACAAAAATAAGGAAATATGATGAGAAGTAAATGCCTTCAGGCTTTAACAAATGAGCATAAACGTTCTTTTAAAATTATGGAAACTTTAAACTGTTAAAAGCTGAACGACATTTATTTTCCAACAATTTCCACATATATATTCCGATAGACTAAACTCTCTTATTTCTGCATTCAATTTATTTAGACTCGCTATACAATTGGAGACTTGGAAGCTGGTACTTTGTACAATTTGCGTGTGACGGCGCACAATAATGCTGGGTCCACTGTCAAGGAGTACACGTTTGAAACAATGCGTTTTAGTGGAATGTCCGGCGAACTCGATCAGAGTGACTTACCCGAAGTGAATTCTTTGTTTCGGGATGCCCATCTGATTGCAGTTATAATTACCTCCATTTTTGGTACAATACTGGCTCTGATCGGAGCCTGCATATGTTTCAAAAACTGTAAGTAGCCCGCTTCCACATATATGTATAATAAAAAAGAAATTTATTTATCCTGTCCCATGCAGATCCACGTCACATATTTTCACGCAATATGGACTCCATGAGGCCCCCCAGCAGCGATGGAAAGGACCTACAACACCGTGAGCAATATTATGGTACGATGCGCAAATCGTGTCAGCAATCACCGGGAGATTCGGTTGTTGCACTTGAGCGCATACCTGAATACTCTGAAGATATATATCCTTACGCTACATTCCATTTACCAGAACACGAAAACCAGTCGGCCAACATACCACTCAACCGTAAGGGCATACAACCGATGTACGATCCCCGCAGCGGAGACGACAACACCCTCTCCAGCTCAGGCATGAAAGTGAAGAGATCTGTATCAGGTAGTGGCAACATTTCAATGGCCGTTGGAGACTGCAGCCACACAAATACGGAAAAGAGGCATAAGCGCCGCTCGAAGGCTATTAAGTCCGAGTCGGAGGAATATGATAGTTTAAATAGTGATAGTGACCTAAGCGGCGAAAGAACGCGAGACGATAATCGTAGTACGCGCACAGACGCTTCAAGTCAGCTTGAAAACTCCAGCTTTAATAGTATGTAACAAAAATATTTCACTTCTAGCGATTTCGTCTAATTTCTCTCTTTCCCGTTTTCTATTACAAAGTTCATGGCCACAGCCCGCGAAGTGGCAGCAGTAATAAAGAACGCCTGTCGGTATTTAGCAGGCCTCAACTTCATAGTAAGTTAGTACCTATTTTAATTATTCAAACCGCACAGACAAAACATCTTCAGTAACCATAGTCATAACAAACCCGCTTTGCTGCCTATTCATTGATTAACTGCTCCCCACACATACTCACACATACATAATTATTCACTTTTGCGGATCTTATTTTTGTTAATCACTACAAACACACTTTCATTATACCCATTTCGCATTACGCTAACACTCCGTCATCTCAGTAATTCACCCGCTACTAATAACCTAACCTAACCCAGTGTAATATCTAAATTTACCCCCAAATATTTAGAAAACATTTTACCGAACCGCCTGAAAGATTCCATGAACGAGAGCTTACACACTTCTAATGGACTTGCATCAGAATCGGCCAATGAAACAAATTTAAAAAACCCTCCCAAGCGACCTTCATTTAAATCTCCCAAATCCCTTTTCCAAATAATAAAACCAACAAAAGTTTTAACCAACACCAACACCCCACACCCAAACTCCACTCCAATTGCATGTTCCACCAACCCGAACTTAAAAAGTTCTCCTGAAGATGTTACTCAACCAAGAGTACGCATGCAACCAAAACCTCCCCATCAACTTGTGCATTTAATACAACGTCCCATAACCGAGACCGTAAGCGCACATAACCAGCAACCTCCTCGACCACCATCACCTTCACCCTCATACCGTTTCGCTTCGTCTTCCAAGCATGAAACTATTGCACCCACTGCCACCACTCAACCACAGCCATATCAACAAAAATCCACTAATAACTCCCGCAATAGCCCCAGTGCTTTAATCATATTGAAGTCATCTGGTAGCGGCAGTGGCAGTAGTGATAGTGTTGGATATCACAAGAGCTCCTTATCCAATAGGCAAGCTATCATTATTAGTTAGTTGCTTTCCATTATATTAATAGTTTGGAATTGCTTGCATTACTTAATTATAATGTATGTATGTGCAATGTGCATTGTACATTGTACATATTAATATTTCTTGCATCCTTAAACCCATTTCACATTTCTTTAATTTTACTTTTATGTATTTTTGTGTATTTTGTCTAGAAATTTTGCTTTTATTTTATTTTAGTTCTTTACAATCAAATACCCGTAATGCACTTGTGCAACCTTAGAAGACCCACTGCGATGCAAAACACCTTTGACAACTCAATCGGTTGAGCGTTGAAAATGTTGAGTTGAAGAGTCAAGAACGCCAGCAACTATAAATCAGTACGAAGGTCCTTAAGCAAAAATGCAGGCTTCATATGTTCTTGCTGTTTCTGTCAAATGGCGCAATAGGATTTTTTTATGTTTTATCGCTATCAGCATTCTTTGTGGTCTTTTGACTCGCGATTCGTTGCAACCCAAGTAATCATTTGTCAATATACTCGTTGCACACATGTGAGAATAATTCAAAAACAAGTTGCGATCAGTAACACCAATTTCAGAATCTGTATACTAAACGTTATAAACCAGCTAAATGAATGTGAAATGTTCAAAACAAAATATTCTTTCTGCAAAAAGATCTTAATTACTTCTTTGCGAAAGCTCAAGAAAAATAATACTTAATGTAAGATCGATGCAAAGATCACAAGTGTGCCTCCTTCTATTCTACTCTTATGCTGTTTTCCCTAAGATTATCAAGCCAACAATATTTAGAGCTTGTGACAAACAAATAGGTACTTTAAAGTTCGGTTTGTAATTGTAATGGGTCATTTTTGTTTTTTTAATTCGAAATCGCTGTATGTTATCACCTGTGGAATGAAGCACAATGTTTGTTGTTCATTTTAAATCAAGAGTAAAGTTTCATTTTGGCGATCCAAACTGATCACTCATCTCCAATGTGAGACCTTTAAGAAAGGAGAGGACGCAGACTTACATTGTTAAAATATAAAAATTGGCTCAGAACTGGCTGTAGATGTAGATCTATCAATTGGCAAGTTCCATAATCACTTGCTACTGAAAGGTTTGCCTTAATATATCGGTCGATCAGATGTAGATAACAAAATTTCGAGTTCTCTGGACGAAATATTTCATTATAATAAAAGAATACACCAACTGTCTTCAAATTTACTAACATCAAAATAATTTTTCAGTAAACATATGAGTAGTCATGTATCGAAAAGCCTATATTTTTTATGTCACTGAAGAAAAAGTCTTCCGCAGTATCCTCGTCATGTCTGTGTGAAAAAATTATAACTTTATCTGAAAGTCAACCGAAGTTACACTAAAAAGTCTCAATGTGATCTTAAAATAAAGCTATTCTCGAATGCAACCTAGTCATACCTCGCAAAATTAAAACTCTTATGTAATTGAAGAAAAGTATTCCTCAATGGAGGCCAACATTTTGAAAACTTTAACAACAATTTGCAAAGTTTGTTCTTTTGGACATATGACTATGTTGCATTAAGGGAGCGATATACATCTATTGACGATGCTATTATACATATTTGAGCAATCAGATAGCTGAGATCCACTAAAGCTCCGGTTACTAATAAAATCGGAATCGAGTCAGTTAAAGAAGTGTGTCAGTGGTTTCTTTTGTCTCTGGAAAAAATCGGAAATGCATTCTAAGCCAAGGGAAAATTACGATTAATTGCTCAAATCATGTATTGATTTATTGAAATACATCTTGCAAACAGTCAGTTCAGTTTTATTTTGTATTGATAGAACTAACAAAATAAAAACTAAATAGAAAATTATATCCACATACACAATTGGGGGATTCAAACGGTAGTCATAAAGTCATATGTCATAAAATAATAGCACCACTTCGTGCTATGAACAACCAGTCATAACATAGTATTCAGAATTCGGTCAGCTGATATGGACATAAAACATTTCTACATATTTGACATCAAAGAAATTAAAACGTTTATAAAAATTTTGCTTGAAAATGTCAAAAAAAAGAAACGAAAAAACTAAAATAATACACAGTTTGTGTGAAAATTACATGTTGGACATAATAACGGGTGGACCAAGTATGAAAAAATGTATCCATTTAAATTTTAATTCATCTCCTTGTAAGTGATGAAGACGAGAAAAACAAACTGAGGAAGGGTTTTTAATAAACGTTGCTAGGTTGCTCACCAGCCGCAGAAGTGTCCACCTTGGTGTTTCAAAATCTCTATTAGTGACTTTTCTTCCATCAGATTCCATTTTTTATTTTTTGTGCGCACACGTTTAACTTTTGGCTCAGATTTTTTCCATTATTTTATGACAAAACAATAAACATACACACCTCAGAAAGTCTTAATATTTTATGAATTTTTTGTTTGCAGTGCAACAATTTTTTTAAACCATACTAAAATATTAAGACAATATGGCTTAATAGCACACCGTTTGAATCCTCCAAATATATATTTTGAGTGAAATTAAGTCAATTTTTTATAAAAACGCAAAGCTGATTTATTATTCTGGGGGTTATTCTCTATTGCGATGCGTAAGATAATTCGATGCGTTTGATATTTTGTTAGCGCAAGATATTTGGTTTTAACGAACGATTTTGACATACGCTTTCGTATTACAGAGTCTGACATCAGTGCACTCTGTAATACGAAAGCGTATGTCAAAATCGTTCGTTAAAACCAAATATCTTGGGCTAACAAAATATCAAACGCATGGAACCATCTTACACATCACAATAGAGAAAAATCCCCCTGATGAATACATAGCGAAGGGAACTTAAATGGCCATCGCAACAAGTAAATTAAAGCTTTTCGGAAGCAATTTTCGAATCGAAAGGGATACCGCACTGCGTATGACAATAACACAATGGTATTTGTATGCAAGTGGAAAACAATTATGGAAATTAACAAAGAAATTGAAATGCATTAAAGTGATATCACTTGTCGTTTTATTATAGTAAATCATCGCTTGTATCTGTGGATTAAAAATAATGTTTCGGTTCCAACATCCATATGATCCTTTTCAAAGAAATTCACCTTCTCGAAGCCCTTAACGTCACCATCAAATGGTCCAAATATGTTTAAATCTTCTTATAACTTTTTGCAGTTATATGTGTTATCATCCGTGACATTAAGATGTCCTTTTTCCTAGTCAGGATCCTGTTTTCTTGCTTACATATGTAAAGAAGAGCATGCGTTTAAACTTTCAAGTACATCAGTATTAAATAACTTTTATTAGTTTTGGGCCTAGAAGTATATATGATTGAATTTTTTGGAATTCGCATACTTGATTTGGAAGGAAAGGGTTGTAATCTACTGATGATTAGGTTAGCAACAACGAAATATCGGACTCGTGGTCAACTAAGCGCAAACAACAAAACATTTGAGTAAAATTAATATCCTTATTCGCCAATATGAAATAAGAAAAACTGTCGAAAATAATCCGTAATTTCGAAACTGTTGATAAAAAATAAAAAGTTTCCCAAAAATCAAATTTAACATAAAATTTTGTGGTAAAAATTCGAAAACTAACGAACAATAAACTGAATGCAAATGGACTAAAAGCATTAAAACCAAAATATGATACGAATAATTAAATATATTGTCAAAAAATAATTAACGCAAGAAAAATAAAAAAATTTCGGATGATATTTAATCTCTAATAATTTTAAATCGAATCGAAATAATTAAATATTTTGTAAAAAAAATTTTTTGCAGGATCATGGCATTATTCAGAACATATTTTTCACTATAAACAAATATTATGTCTTTTGTCTTTTATTTATTTAACCTCATTTTTTATTGGCAGTATGCAATAATTGCGTCAGAGCCATTAGAAAAGACAATCACCCCTATCGGGAATAATTTTCCACATGAAATCATTCCACATTCCACATTATTGCAATCGTGAATAATTTCCCCCGAAAAAATTCCACTTAAAACAAAATTCCCCTTATCGTGAATGTTGTTTTTTCGTGCAATATGTGGAATTTTTTCATTGTTTTGTTCACTTTGATTTTGCTTGGGGAATGCATACATCATGTAAGCATTTTTTGTCTAATTAGAAATTTAAGGCTGATAAAAAGTAATTTTAGGACAAAATCGGTAAATAAATTTCAAAGTGACATTCTTCTCAATAAAATGAAAGGTAACAGATCCACTGGCCTTATTTTCGCATTTATATTTTTGTGCGGATCAATTTTACATCATTCACTCGACTTATTTTGAATCGTGATGCCTTTCGTGAAGAAGATGGGCTACATGAAGCGGACTTTTATGTTTCCTTATTTATATGTCTATTATTTTAACCAAAATTTTGGGTAATGACTTTCCAATGTTATGGCAGAAATATCACAAAGGTAGTAGCAATTAACTAATGAATTTCTCATTTTATCTGTGAATTTTTAGTCAATTAATACAACCGACGTTTCTTTTCCCTTGGAAATTCTTTTAGAATTGGTACATAAGAATTTTCATAATGTCCTGAGACAAAGAAAAACTACCTTTAATCATAAACCAATCATGTTTAAGTTGTGTGATCGACATGATTTGTTAAGATTAAACTGTCACAATAAAGAAATGCAGGTGATAATGAGAAAAGTATACTGGTCGTTGGAAAAAGGTAACGAACTTGAGGCTAAAAAATTCAAAATGATAGAGCGGCATCATGCGGTGCGCAAAGAACTTCGGCTGAAAGAAGTCAATAATAAAATAGAGAAAACCCAAAAATTACTAGAAATTAAAGAAATAAAACTTCGATTATTAGAAAAAAACAACATTAATTTAACAACTATTTTTAAATTATTGCTAATACGTATGTATGTATGTATGTATTGCTTTATTTCTGCAATATTTCTCTGCGCCTTTATGTGTATGTATATCTTTTTATGTGTATGTATATCTTTTATTTTCAAATGTTCATTCAAATTACACTGATAACATATTACACTTTGCACAGCTGTTCAAGTTTTGGAAAAAATTGTTCACGTGAAATTCCCGATACCAATTTTCTGTTCGGGTGGAATAAAAATTCCACGTGAACAAAAATTTCACTTCTTATTCACGATAGGGGTGAATAACTCTTTTGCTTTGTATTTCTTTAAGTTGAATTCATAAATAATGGTAGATTGCAACCGCATGCTCTAATTTTAGTTATTCAACGAATATTATCTTTAAAAGCATTTTTGATACCATTTATAAATACAATTATTATGCACTGATGTACGTTGCAAGTTAATAAGATTATTGAATATCTCTTTTTAATTTTTGTACCAACCAAAACCATGAATACATTTCTTAAAACAGCAGCATGGACGCGGTGCCGCTCGACTACCGGCTCTTTGACCCGCCACCCAAGCAACGCAAACAGCAGCAACAACAGCAATCAAGCCACAAAACACAGTCACCCAAACATCATGAGCGAAAAGCTTCAGATGAATGTGCCAAAAATTCAACCAACCATACAAATTTGTCCGGCAGTATATCCGGCAAAGTTCGACCAAAAGCTGCCGATAATAGTTCCAACAGCGGCAACAGCCTCGCCGGTGAATTCCAACATTCACCTAACAGCATCCCCTCCCCGCATATTGTCCAGTCGGGCTCCTATGTTGAAATTCTAAAACAAACTAGCAATCAGGCAGCTGCTGCTACAACTGTTCCAGCCAATTCTTCAGCACCACACGAACATTTAATGGGACATGCCAAAAACTCTCTCAGTTCAGCAGCATCTTTGGCATGTCATAACAAAAGTTATGGCGATTTTCTCACCATAACACCCAGGCGCAAGGGCAAACTTTTGGGCAGTGATGTTAAAACGGGTGTGGCCGGTGAGGGACATGACAATTATCGCCACCACTTGCCCCATAGTATTGAACCTCTCCATCTCTTGGGCATTCCAAATGACAATATGTCAACGTTTTTCGATTACCGTGCCATGGAGACTCTAAGCAACGCTGACACCCTGGCTATAGGCTCCACAATGGCAGGCCATTTATACCCTTCAAAGGTAGTCAACAACAAGCAGCAGTACGATGCCACCAAAAACCAATCTTCCTTGACAGCACAAGTACCCGAAGAATATCATCACATTATCAGTGAAAAGAATCTGAGCCCTCCCTCGGCATTTTGTGATAACATATCATCGATGAATAAGGCTTAAAAACTAAACTTTTTTCTGAATTCGAACATTCAAATAGTCTAGATCAATTAAATATTTGTTTGATTTTGAATTATTTTCTACAAAATATTAACATATCGTGAACGATTTATGTTGCATTTAATTAAAAGCAAAACAACGGAAGTATATCTGCTTTTGACTTAAATACTAAAATAATTAAAAAAAATTAAACACATCGAAATTTTTTACGAAAAAAAATCCGGAAAAGACAAACTGACAAAGGAATACAACTTGAAACATACAAAACAAAAATGCATTTAAGAAATACTCGGACTCAAACAATTCAAATGATATGTAATATTAAGGACTTAGCGTAATTAATTAAGAAGAAAATTTCAATTAATCCAGCAATCAAATTCAATTAACCAAATAATTATGTCTGTTAAATAAATAAATGTTTTGGCAAATGTTCTTGACTGAGGATACAATGAACAATTTTATATTAAGCCAATGAAGAAGAGAATAATCCTTTTGTAAATAATATTAAAAAATAATAATAATGACGAGATCTAGGATAAGCATACACTCTCACTCTCACTGTCATTCACTAACAAACATATACACAACAATCAATAATTTAATTAAAACGATTAAACGAAATGATATTAAAACAATGTTAAACGATCAATCAATTGCGTTATTTGTTTGTTAATTCAATTACCATACATTATTACATTTAATTAGTGCTAAAGTAATAAATAAAATTAGAGAATTACTACCATTAGCTGGGCGTTTGGTCGCAATTAAATTTTTAATTGAAACTTGTGTCAATAATAACAAAAACAAAAATATTTTAATTACATACAAATGCAATTACAAACACATACTCATTATGTATCTACTATTTATTATGGACAAATTAGCAACAAAAAAAATCACAATATTGTATTTAAATATATCAATTGAAGGTTTGATTTATCAGTTCTCCAAAAAGTGTCAATTTTCTACCAAAAGAATGAAAAACTTGAAATAAAAAATGTTTGTCAATCCAATTTACAAAATCATTTACTGTTCTAATGGATACGATCAATTAAAATTAAATACATATTTAAATATACATACTTGTGAATTACTTAGTTAAGATTCCCTTTAGATTAAGCCACTAAATTATTGAAATACAGATACAGGCCCATTCCATATGAATTTGTATGAATATCAAAGTGTTGTTATTTGATAAGTACTTTAGATTTTAAATTATTTAATCAATTATTTATGTATGTATTTGTATGTGCTGAAATGAAAAGTAAACGAAATCAAGAACAAACCAAAAAGTAACAATAAATTTAAATATAATTAATAAAAATTCTGATGTTTTTTTCCTTTCAATGATTTCAGTACATTAGATTACACTACGTGAGCAACCCACAACGCCCACCAGAAAACGAAGTACATCTTACGGAACACAGTGGGGCCTTTTGACTTTTTTCGTTGCAAAAATCATAACTTTTGAACTGATAAAGATATTTAAAAATTTTAAAAAGCATTTGAAAGGAAACTCCTTTAGCTTTAATACACATGATTTGCACGATCATAGGTTAAGCGCGGCACTGTGCACAGTGTCTGTTTTCGACTGTTTTTATTACAAACATCATAACTTTTAATGTAAGAAAGATATTTTAATAAAAATGAGTATCATTATTGGCCATAGCTTTGTGGAGGCACTATGCACAGTGGTTTTTTGTTGAAAACATCATAATTTTTGATAGGCATTGGACACGATGACACCTTTGATTTTTCTTGTCGCAAAAATCATACATTTTGAAGTAATGATATTTTTAAAATTTCTCAAACACAACTTTTTGTGCTTTAAATGGCATTTAAATGACCAGATGACCCATCACATCCCCACTTGTTTATTAATGTAAGCCTATCTGGAAATAGTGCTATTTCTTTTTCAGGAAAACATTGAATTAAGCGTTTAGATGTATGTATGATCCATTAAGTCTTGCAGTTCAACTTCTGCTGATACTTCAGTAACTTACACATTACATGGTACTGCTTCTTTTTTGGCAGAGGTAGCCTTTTTATATCCAGCAAGAACATTCACATTATGATTCTTTAAAGAGCTTCGTAAAATATTATATTTCTCCTTTGACAATCCCAAGTCCATAAATAACGCTAAGGCTTCTTCTATGCTATACTTTGTGGGTAATGCATTCGTAGGAGTTGGAATACTTTCTTTAATCCTTCGCAGTCGATCTGGGCTAGCAAGCTCCACAGCTTTTATAATATCAGACCTTGATTTATCTTTATATTTTACGTACTTAAGACATAATGCTTCTGACAGATTCGAAGTAGATATATCTTTTGTAGCATTTTGAAGTTTACGTTTTTTTGTGTACTTCGAACACTCGTTTATAGTTTTAGCAGGTCATCCTTTTCTGCTGTCCAAAGATGTATGCGGTTCTTCGATGTTTTCAAAAGTTGTTACTCCATTTAGCCAGTCTGAATACTTTTCCATAAAGGATTTTATCGTACGGTTTGAGGCAAGCTATTTTTTTCGAATATCCAAGAAAACGAAGTGATTATTGTTTTTAACATCCTTTTCGTGGTATCCTGGTAAACCGTAACACAATAGCCAAATTAAATACGATTTCATTATGTGATTTTCTAAATAACTCGAACAATTCCGTATTTTGAAATGACATTATGAGTTCTGGTACTGATCACTACTTTTGCAAAGTAAAACCTTAAATGATTGCATTACACAATTGCAGATTAATTTATACCCAAAAATAAAAAGTTTCAAACTACATGATTTGCGAAACATAAATCTTGGCCACAATTAACTGCATTATATACAACTGCAGTTTTCATTTTACTTAGTACAAAAACCAAGTTTTAAAACTACCTGCCTATTTTCATAATGTGTTCTTAAATTTAAATAAATAAACAAATTGTAACAATTGGCACAGCAAAATATTGTTTATCATTTATATGCGATTCATACTATGACTTTTTATGGTGACTTTTCAAGACTTTATTTACTACGTTTATACGCACGTCTTATTTGCAAATAAAAAAGAAGAATGTTGCCGTATAACTTTTTTATTGTAACTTATTAACTCACTAAACAAGTCGTGAATAACGACACTATTTGCAAATAAAAAGTAAGACGTTGCCACTTCATGAACTTTTTTTGTGTTTTACTTACCAAACAATCATATTTTCGTCACATGGCATCACTAATGATAACATAAGTTCTGTATGCAATTTCCCATATAAACAGTGAATTAGTTATTTACAAATAGTTCTATTTGCAAATAAGACGTGCGTATAAACGTGGTAATTGACGAATGGTGTACAAAGGCTGTCAACTTAAATGAGAATTAAAGAAAAATGTAGGGAAAAAATCATTGCGAACATTTCATATTAACGAAAAGCAAGAAATATTAGTAACAAGTGATGCAGTGAAAACAATTGTATAGAGAGAATAATTTCTTTTCATATTTGGAACGCATCTTTGTTACATATATAAAATAATTTCTTATCTTTTAGTAATAAAATACATTTTATAACATAAAGTACAAGTTATTTTTCTCTTATTTTTGTAAAAAAAGAAAACGAAGATTTGATCTTCCTATACGATTATATATATTTCAATGAAATAAGGCTACATACATATTTTTAAGTAGGCACACATGCATACATTAAAAAAAATATGTCATTCAGTTCCACATATATTTACATTTTTGTGCTGTAAGATAACATAAAATATAAAAAATATTAAAATTTTGGTAGCTTTTTTCCTTATTTGGCAATTTTTTTTTAATTTTGGTTGCAAAAATATCTTGGATGTGGCAACGCTGGCCATAAGATTGTAACATCTTTCTTCCAATTTCAAGAAAACCTGTCATTTTTGTGGCCCAATTTAGCTAAAATATTTAAAGTACTGTAGTAAATATGCTAAGAAAATATGGGCGTGACCATTTTTGCGCATTTTTAGATATTCTCTATTTTATTTGAAAAACTATCTAAATATAGGGTGTCTGAAAAACGACAACTGCCGAAAAAGTAGGGTATCTGGTGGACATTTTCTTACTTTTTTTAATAAACAATAAATATACCTTTAAAACAATACCAAAAAAGTAGTGATCACATGGCAATATTTCTGACACTCAATTCTAAAATGTCTTTTTTTTCTCAAAATCGCCTTTTTTGGACTTTTTAAAAAACTGTCGACTTTAAGCAGCTCCACCAACTATAATTCTCATCCAATTAAGAAAAACGTTTTTGAATTATGATCAGTAAAATGGTCTTTATACGATGTGTTCAGTCATTTTACAAAATTTTGTCATCCAATTTTGTATTTTTGCCACGGTTTTTGGGAAAAGGCGCCACAGTGCGGCAGAGCTTTCTACGAAACTTAACGAATTAATCAGTTGCACATACCATAGACAGTCCAAGGAAACGATTGCCTAAATGTGTAAGCCTGCATTAACGCAGAGGCGAGCACAAAATGTTCGACCAACTCATCCTTCTCAGAAAAAGTCTAGACGACCTGCCATAAACACGAAAGCCTAATGCCTCGTGGCATTACGTGTATATTCAAAAAGTAGGAATTGTGGACCTCCTGAGTACCGCCCGTTCCCTCAATTACGTTTGACAACTTAACCAGGGGAAAAATGTACCACTTTGTGATTGGAATAGAAACAAACTCGAGCTTGTGGTTTTATATTCATCTGCTCTTTCGTCACAAAGAGATCCAGCTTCGTGCACCAAAAAAAGCTATGATCTAAACTTTACGAAAATTTACTCAATTTCAAAACTCAAAAGTTCAAAATTGATATCGCATGGTTCCAAAGCCATTTTTACTGCGAAAATGCACAACTTACATGAGTTTTCGCAATTTTTTTTATATTCCTAATATTTAAAAAAATATTTGAAATTTTTGATTACCACAGTATATTCGGATCTATTAAATTTTCCTAAATTCTAGTTCATGAATTTCCTTGATATTCTTAGAGGAATGTGGTTAGATCCATAATAAAACGAAGAGCTGCATCAGAATTTATTTATATTACCACGACTTTCATTGAAATTCACTTGAAATATTTTCTTCACTGGAGGAAGATTGCATCACGGTAATAATATTTTTATTACATAATTTCTTATATCTATTTACGTGACAATAAATTACAAAATCCATTATTCTTAAACTTACCCCTTGATAAGCTGGAACCAAAACATTCTTTTCGTTGATAGTTTTTGGACTCCACCCACTTGCCTATAAATAATCGATGAAATATTTTATTTTATATAAATGGGTGAACATACATACATATGTACATATGTGTATGTACAATTAAAATTTATATTAGGTTTATATTAAATTTTGAATATTATTTTCTTTTATAAATTTACAGATTATTTTTATATTATTTGAAAAAGTATTTTTTAAGAGATCAGATGGTAGGTTGTCGAGGAAGATTTTATTTCTTGACGTGTTGAAAGTAATACATTCATTGAGAATGTGTAGAACTGTCAATGGTGTGTTGCATGCGGCGCAGATAGGGGCAGGTGTATTTTCCAATAAATGTTGGCGTGAAAATTTGCAGTGTCCAAGTCTTAATCTTAAGAAGATTGTGGGAAAGTACGTTATTATTTTAAAGCAATGCAATGCAAAAAACAAAGTTAAAAAAATTTAAGAACAAACATTTATTGAATAATCCGGGGACGGATCTGCAGATATCAAAAGTAAATCTCACAATGTTTCAGGGAAATTTATTTAAATAAATTTCAAGAAATTTATTGTAGTTGAATCAAGTCACATTTTATGCTTGCAAATTAAGTTCGTTCAAGCGGGAAAATAGTCTGGATAGGACACACTTTAGAGTGTCTCTGTAGTGCCATCTCTTAAGTGTAGTGCTATCTTTTAATTGTAGTGCCAGCACTTATACTAAAAGGTGCTGCCAAGTATGCATTAAGAAAAATTTAACAAATTAGAAATAAATAAAGAAACAGTCTGGTTTGAATCAAGAAAGCAAGAGGTTGTCTTTTATTATCGTTTAAATGGCGATCCTGCCAGGAGCTGAACCTGGAATCTTCTGATTCAGTGTTACGTGTTGTAAAAACTACTGATGAAGTTAAGTGCATTAAAAACTACAATACTAAAGCTGAGAACTTAAAGAATTTTTATGTATATTCTATTCATGACATTAAAATAGATAAAGATCGCATTTCAGAATTAAATTCCATTTTACAAGAGTAAATGCCAACCCATGTTAGAGCTGATTTATTACCAATATGTGAAAAATTCGCGGATATATTTGCTTTAAAAAATGATAAAATGACAGTCACTAATTGTTACGAGCAAAAGCTTCGTTTGAATGATACAACCCCTGTTTACATAAAAAACTATCGTATTCCTTATTCTCAACGATAGATAACAATCTTATAGAGCCAAGTAGTTCTAACTACAACAGTCCGTTGATTTTAGTCCCAAAGAAGAGTGTAAATGGCAAAAAATCTTATCGAATGTGCGTTGATTTTCGCGGAGTAAACAAAAAATTAATTGGAGACAAATTCCCATTGCCAAGAATTGATGACATCTTGGACAACCTGGGGCGTGCTAAATATTTCTCAATCGTCGATTTGTTCTCTGGCTTCCACCAAATTCCCTTGCATTTAGATTCTCGGGACATCACCTCTTTCAGTACCGACTCTGGTTCGTACCGATGGAAGGTCTTGCCCTTTGGACTAAACGTTGCTCCAAACTCATTCGCTAGAATGATGAATATAGCTTTCTCTGGATTATCTCCTAACAAAGCATTCCTTTACATTGATGATATTATCATCATAGGATGCAGCAAGCAACACCACCTTGGTAATATCATAAATGTTTTCGAAGTGTTGAGAAACAATAATCTCAAAATAAATCCTTTCAAATGCAAGTTTTTTCGTTCCGAGGTTTTATTTCTTGGTCATAACTGCACAGCACAAGGTATTTTACCCGACGAATCAAAGAAAGCGGTTATAGAAAATTATCCAATACCAACGGATAAAAACGCGGTTAAACGTTTTGTGGCTTTTGCCAATTACTATAGGAAATTCATCCCTAATTTTGTCATCCTCGCAGCACCCTTAAATTACATTACAAGAAAAACCACTCAATTTATTTGTGACAATAATTGTCAAAATTCGTTTGATCAATTACGATCTTCATTACTATCTCCAAACATATTGCAGTACCCTAACTTTGACAAACCCTTTTTGATTACAGTTGATGCTTCTAAAATGGGCTGCGGAGCAATATTAAGTCAAAACGTAAGTGGAAACGATTTACCGGTATATTTTGCCTCCAAATCTTTCAGCCAGTCAGAACAAAAGAAGCCAATAATTGAATTGGAGCTTTTAGCAATCCATTTTGCTATTAAGCATTTTCGTCCATATATTTATGGTAAATTTTTCACTGTGCGGTCAGATCATAGACCACTTGTCTACTTGTTTAATTTAAAAGATCCCTTGTCAAAATTGACAAAAATACGTTTAGAATTGTCAGAGTATAATTTCGTTGTTGAATATATAAAAGGAACAGAAAATGTAGGAGCAGATGCTCTATCACGTATTTCCATTCAAGACCTAAAGAGTAAACAATCTCAGGTTCATGCAATAACTACGAGAGCAATGGCACGGAAAGCAAACAGACCCAAACAGAATTGTGACAGATCCCCAGTACCAGATAATAGTAATTCAAAACTAATGATTTATGATAAATTTTCCTATGTCTTCAGTAAGAGAACAGCAAGAATAAAAACCGAGAAAAGTGAGTATGATGAAAACAAAACAATATTGCGCATTAAAGTGTATCAGAAATTTAAGAAAATACTGCATATAGATTGTGATTTTGTTAACGAAACAATAAATTTAGATTCATTGCTTTCGAGGCTACAAATTGAAGCCAACAAAAATAATATTTATAAGGCAGAATGGCCAAAAAATGATTTTATATTTACATTTATTACAACACAGAGCTTGAAAATTCATGGTATAAAAGTTTTAAAAACGCTTGAAATATTACTTACTGAACCAATATTAATCATAAGTGATGAAGTTGAAAAACGAAAATTAATGGAAACATATCATAATGACCCTATTATAGGTGGTCATTGCGGTCAAAAGAAGTTATAAGCTAAACTGAGATCCAAATACTATTGGAGAAAAATGTCAAAAGATGTTGCAAAATTTGTAAGAAGTTGTACAAAGTGCAATCTTAACAAAATAAAGCCATCAAATGTCGAAAATTTAGTTTTAACCCCTACACCTACAAAAGCTTTTGATATTATTGTATTAGACACAATCGGTCCACTCCCTCAGTCTAATTACGGGAACAAATATGCGATAACTTTAATTTGTGATTTAACGAAGTACTTAGTCTGTGTACCAATTCCTGATAAGACGGCCAAAACAGTTGCTCGTGCAATATTTGAGAATTTTATATTAGTGTATGGAAAGATGAATTCTATAAAATCTGACTTAGGCACGGAATACAAAAACGAGATCTTGTTAGAAATGTGTAAGTTCTTGAAAATTGAGATTAACTTTTCTACTAGTTACCATCACCAAACGTTAGGCACAATAGAGCGCAATCATCGCGTATTCAATGAATATATTCGGGCATATATTAGCGAGAATATTTCAGACTGGGATACTTATCTCAAATATTTTGCATTCTACCCCAACACGGCGACTAACACAGTTTTTGACAACACCTTAACTCCTTTTGAACTTGTTTTCGGCAAAACTGTTGTACTGCCAAATCAAACAAATTCTGGCCTAGAGCCTGTGTATAACATTCAAAATACAGTGAAGAAATTAGATTTAGATTACAGAAAGCTGATTTACTGGCGAAAAAATTGGTTGAAAAACACAAAATAAAGAATAAAAATTTCATGACAGAAAGGCGAAGCCGATCATTATAAAGCTCTACGGCACAGTACTACTAAAAAAAAGAGCCTTACGATAAACACAAAAGTGTTTATGAAGGTCCGTTCACCGTGACGGCAATCGACGGAACAAATGTAAAAATTCGTCACAATACAACTTCGAATGAGAAAACTGTCCATAAGAACAGATTAGTAAGGCAATAGTCATCTTTATGTATATAACCAAAAAAAAAAAAATGAATTTTGTTACAATATAAAATCGAACTGAATATGTAAATGTATGTGTATGTATATAACCAAAAAATAAAATTAATTTTGTAACAATATATAATATATAATATAAAATATATAATATATAATATAAAATCGCAAACTATATTTTAAATTTATATTTAAAACAAATGAGCATAAAGTAAAAACATTTCGAGAGCTTATATTCAAAACCCTCTATCTTCAATTTTTACGAAAATGGCTTTTTGATGGTAAAATATTCTGTAAAACCAGACTCATCTATGGTACCAATCAGGAATTAAAAAAAATTATATTTGACATTTTATTGTCATTTGTTTTTTTCTCTATCTTACACACGTAGTTTTTTTTTCTATAAGACCAGGTCGTGTTAAAAATGATCATACAGTATCTGACTTAAGATCCCTGTTATGTATATCTTCCAAATGGCAGTGTTAAATATAAAGTAAACTTTGATCAAAACCATGTTAATCTACCTAGTCGCATTAAACCATACTCTTTCCATATAGCACCAAAACCTTTATATTCTGCTCCACTTGCAATATCTTCAAACAAATGGAAAATTTTACAAGACTTGAAAACTGTGATTCCACAAGAATACCATTATTTCTATATATAATAATTTGAAAATGGATTGAAAAACTTAGAACATAAATTATTCCACAATATTCGAACTTTTTATCACTTTAATTTTTATTCCATTACAATATATTGCGTAAAAATCTCTCACCATCTCTAAATAATAATGGAATTTCATATTTCAGCTAATTTTTGTTTTGATATTAAAAAAAAAAATTATATCCTTAATGTACAAATATGTATAACTACTTGCTTATATTATTAAGATTTTTGGATTTGGTGGTTATTTTACTAATATATAAATATGTATATCAATAAGAACTTTGAATTCATTAATAAATATTTTATTTTACTATGCAAAACCCGCTATATTTTTATACACGTCAAGTATTTTCAAATAAGAAAATCCTCTATCTTCCATAAAATGGCCGGTGATGCAAATATAAACAAATTGCTTGTCAAGTAATTAAATTAGTCAGTTTGAATAAATATCTTAGAATATACAATTTTCATTTTCTTCGAAATAACGAATATAAACGGTTTTTTTGCTCCCCTGAAAAACTACGTTTTTTAAGATAGAGGCTTTTGAATATAAGCTCTCGATTTACAGTACAAAAAAAATAGAAAAAAATGTTTTTTCTTTCTTTTTCTTTCACAATATAAAATGGAAAACATAAGTATGTTACAATTTTGTCAAAAGTGTTGAACCAAGAGAGACTGATCACCTCATTTGATTCAGCATTTTTCTTCATCAGAAGGGGAGGTAAATAGGTACGTGCACTACCGAAAATATCAAACCTGAAGAGAAGAAAAGTTTTGTACTGTAAATGAAATGAGCAAATTAAATTAAGAACAATAATATATAATAAATATTTATAGAAAAAAAAATTAAACATTTTTTAATAAAAAAGGGAGGTGTAGTGCCATCTCTTGAGTGTAGTGCTATCTTTTAATTGTAGTGCCAGCACTTATACTAAAAGGTGCTGCCAAGTATGCATTAAGAAAAATTTAACAAATTAGAAATAAATAAAGAAACAGTCTGGTTTGAATCAAGAAAGCAAGAGGTTGTCTTTTATTATCGTTTAAATATCCTTGACCAAGTACATGCGTCCATATTAGTGCCGTCCGCAAAGTGCGTTGCTCACATAGAATGAATAGACTAAAATACATGGAAGTATTCTAGACAGATGTGTCCAAGTTTTACGTGGTTACCTGCCTTACGGTCCAACTGTATGGTATTCTCAACACTGGGTGAAGGCTAGTGTTCACCACGACCCCTGGCCAATGGGGCAAATATTTAAACTACACTGTTAAGCAAGGAGCGCCTCATATTGGGTTGATATGGTAAAAAACTCTGTCCAGATTGCCTGACCATGCACAGGTACCTTGCTGAGGTTCTGGAGCTATCTATCCTCCTACCATGGCAACGATCCAGCCAATAAAGAGTCCCCTATCATAAGCCACTCACCCATCAAGAAATCCGACAGTAGAGAAAATCCACGACACGGCCACTAGCGCTAAGAATAGATGTCTCAACTAACCCGTAACTCTTCCCTCTTGATGTTAAACCGCATCCGCCACGTGATCTCCGAAAGGACCTCACTAGGACAAGTCCTAGGAACTACTGGTTCCGGTGGAACAACATAGATCTCTAGTCAGCCGTGTGTATAACAAACACCCCTCATTGCAATCTTCCGCAGCTCGATGCATCGGTAACATCTCTACCCAGACTAATGTAAACAAGCCTACCTCTTTTGAACACTTACATATACATGTAGGCCCGTCGCCGTATTATTTCAGGGATTTGGTATTAACATAATAATTTTTTTTTTTTGGATAATCGCCAAAAGGTGAGGTGTGCAAAATAATACCAAAACAAGATGTACAAACCGTGCCCAGGGGGTCTAAATATGGATACAAGCGAAAAATTTATAAACTTGGCCATTAGACATGCCCAGCGCCTCCCATGTATTTTAAAAATGTATTGGTCGTCTTGTTAGCTTACGGCCATTTGAAGTACACCCAGATCTCTGCAGAGCCAAAATGGCTTGAATCTATTTAATCATAAAAACAGGCAAGCGCTAATATCATATTTTATCATAATTATCCCCAATATTTTAAAAGATAATCGTTTTTCAGAAAATGAATTTAAAATCGTTTTAATAATTTCAGTGAAATGGTTTTCGTAAGATTTGTATCAATGGAAATATATTTTCACTACTTCTGGATCACAAGTTGTGAGACTTATTGACTTCATTGGAAATTATATTCTTACTGGGAATATCCACAGTATGTGATAATAAATTATTTAATGAATATTTATTATTGAACGATTCACAAGATAATGTTCTTAATATAATTGAAAAACTATTAATAAGTCGTTTATCTAAGACAGCAATTTTAGATGCCACAGGACCAATAATCCGATAAATAAGAATTTTTAAAAAGACAGTCCATCACAACACACTTGCCTATAAATAATCGATGAAATATTTTATTTTATATAAATGGGTGAACATACATACATATGTACATATGTGTATGTACAATTAAAATTTATATTAGGTTTATATTAAATTTTGAATATTATTTTCTTTTATAAATTTACAGATTATTTTTATATTATTTGAAAAAGTATTTTTTAAGAGATCAGATGGTAGGTTGTCGAGGAAGATTTTATTTCTTGACGTGTTGAAAGTAATACATTCATTGAGAATGTGTAGAACTGTCAATGGTGTGTTGCATGCGGCGCAGATAGGGGCAGGTGTATTTTCCAATAAATGTTGGCGTGAAAATTTGCAGTGTCCAAGTCTTAATCTTAAGAAGATTGTGGGAAAGTACGTTATTATTTTAAAGCAATGCAATGCAAAAAACAAAGTTAAAAAAATTTAAGAACAAACATTTATTGAATAATCCGGGGACGGATCTGCAGATATCAAAAGTAAATCTCACAATGTTTCAGGGAAATTTATTTAAATAAATTTCAAGAAATTTATTGTAGTTGAATCAAGTCACATTTTATGCTTGCAAATTAAGTTCGTTCAAGCGGGAAAATAGTCTGGATAGGACACACTTTAGAGTGTCTCTGTAGTGCCATCTCTTAAGTGTAGTGCTATCTTTTAATTGTAGTGCCAGCACTTATACTAAAAGGTGCTGCCAAGTATGCATTAAGAAAAATTTAACAAATTAGAAATAAATAAAGAAACAGTCTGGTTTGAATCAAGAAAGCAAGAGGTTGTCTTTTATTATCGTTTAAATGGCGATCCTGCCAGGAGCTGAACCTGGAATCTTCTGATTCAGTGTTACGTGTTGTAAAAACTACTGATGAAGTTAAGTGCATTAAAAACTACAATACTAAAGCTGAGAACTTAAAGAATTTTTATGTATATTCTATTCATGACATTAAAATAGATAAAGATCGCATTTCAGAATTAAATTCCATTTTACAAGAGTAAATGCCAACCCATGTTAGAGCTGATTTATTACCAATATGTGAAAAATTCGCGGATATATTTGCTTTAAAAAATGATAAAATGACAGTCACTAATTGTTACGAGCAAAAGCTTCGTTTGAATGATACAACCCCTGTTTACATAAAAAACTATCGTATTCCTTATTCTCAACGAGATAAAATAAATGTTCAGGCCAAAAAGCTTTTAGATAACAATCTTATAGAGCCAAGTAGTTCTAACTACAACAGTCCGTTGATTTTAGTCCCAAAGAAGAGTGTAAATGGCAAAAAATCTTATCGAATGTGCGTTGATTTTCGCGGAGTAAACAAAAAATTAATTGGAGACAAATTCCCATTGCCAAGAATTGATGACATCTTGGACAACCTGGGGCGTGCTAAATATTTCTCAATCGTCGATTTGTTCTCTGGCTTCCACCAAATTCCCTTGCATTTAGATTCTCGGGACATCACCTCTTTCAGTACCGACTCTGGTTCGTACCGATGGAAGGTCTTGCCCTTTGGACTAAACGTTGCTCCAAACTCATTCGCTAGAATGATGAATATAGCTTTCTCTGGATTATCTCCTAACAAAGCATTCCTTTACATTGATGATATTATCATCATAGGATGCAGCAAGCAACACCACCTTGGTAATATCATAAATGTTTTCGAAGTGTTGAGAAACAATAATCTCAAAATAAATCCTTTCAAATGCAAGTTTTTTCGTTCCGAGGTTTTATTTCTTGGTCATAACTGCACAGCACAAGGTATTTTACCCGACGAATCAAAGAAAGCGGTTATAGAAAATTATCCAATACCAACGGATAAAAACGCGGTTAAACGTTTTGTGGCTTTTGCCAATTACTATAGGAAATTCATCCCTAATTTTGTCATCCTCGCAGCACCCTTAAATTACATTACAAGAAAAACCACTCAATTTATTTGTGACAATAATTGTCAAAATTCGTTTGATCAATTACGATCTTCATTACTATCTCCAAACATATTGCAGTACCCTAACTTTGACAAACCCTTTTTGATTACAGTTGATGCTTCTAAAATGGGCTGCGGAGCAATATTAAGTCAAAACGTAAGTGGAAACGATTTACCGGTATATTTTGCCTCCAAATCTTTCAGCCAGTCAGAACAAAAGAAGCCAATAATTGAATTGGAGCTTTTAGCAATCCATTTTGCTATTAAGCATTTTCGTCCATATATTTATGGTAAATTTTTCACTGTGCGGTCAGATCATAGACCACTTGTCTACTTGTTTAATTTAAAAGATCCCTTGTCAAAATTGACAAAAATACGTTTAGAATTGTCAGAGTATAATTTCGTTGTTGAATATATAAAAGGAACAGAAAATGTAGGAGCAGATGCTCTATCACGTATTTCCATTCAAGACCTAAAGAGTAAACAATCTCAGGTTCATGCAATAACTACGAGAGCAATGGCACGGAAAGCAAACAGACCCAAACAGAATTGTGACAGATCCCCAGTACCAGATAATAGTAATTCAAAACTAATGATTTATGATAAATTTTCCTATGTCTTCAGTAAGAGAACAGCAAGAATAAAAACCGAGAAAAGTGAGTATGATGAAAACAAAACAATATTGCGCATTAAAGTGTATCAGAAATTTAAGAAAATACTGCATATAGATTGTGATTTTGTTAACGAAACAATAAATTTAGATTCATTGCTTTCGAGGCTACAAATTGAAGCCAACAAAAATAATATTTATAAGGCAGAATGGCCAAAAAATGATTTTATATTTACATTTATTACAACACAGAGCTTGAAAATTCATGGTATAAAAGTTTTAAAAACGCTTGAAATATTACTTACTGAACCAATATTAATCATAAGTGATGAAGTTGAAAAACGAAAATTAATGGAAACATATCATAATGACCCTATTATAGGTGGTCATTGCGGTCAAAAGAAGTTATAAGCTAAACTGAGATCCAAATACTATTGGAGAAAAATGTCAAAAGATGTTGCAAAATTTGTAAGAAGTTGTACAAAGTGCAATCTTAACAAAATAAAGCCATCAAATGTCGAAAATTTAGTTTTAACCCCTACACCTACAAAAGCTTTTGATATTATTGTATTAGACACAATCGGTCCACTCCCTCAGTCTAATTACGGGAACAAATATGCGATAACTTTAATTTGTGATTTAACGAAGTACTTAGTCTGTGTACCAATTCCTGATAAGACGGCCAAAACAGTTGCTCGTGCAATATTTGAGAATTTTATATTAGTGTATGGAAAGATGAATTCTATAAAATCTGACTTAGGCACGGAATACAAAAACGAGATCTTGTTAGAAATGTGTAAGTTCTTGAAAATTGAGATTAACTTTTCTACTAGTTACCATCACCAAACGTTAGGCACAATAGAGCGCAATCATCGCGTATTCAATGAATATATTCGGGCATATATTAGCGAGAATATTTCAGACTGGGATACTTATCTCAAATATTTTGCATTCTACCCCAACACGGCGACTAACACAGTTTTTGACAACACCTTAACTCCTTTTGAACTTGTTTTCGGCAAAACTGCTGTACTGCCAAATCAAACAAATTCTGGCCTAGAGCCTGTGTATAACATTCAAAATACAGTGAAGAAATTAGATTTAGATTACAGAAAGCTGATTTACTGGCGAAAAAATTGGTTGAAAAACACAAAATAAAGAATAAAAATTTCATGACAGAAAGGCGAAGCCGATCATTATAAAGCTCTACGGCACAGTACTACTAAAAAAAAGAGCCTTACGATAAACACAAAAGTGTTTATGAAGGTCCGTTCACCGTGACGGCAATCGACGGAACAAATGTAAAAATTCGTCACAATACAACTTCGAATGAGAAAACTGTCCATAAGAACAGAATAGTAAGGCAATAGTCATCTTTATGTATATAACCAAAAAAAAAAAAAATGAATTTTGTTACAATATAAAATCGAACTGAATATGTAAATGTATGTGTATGTATATAACCAAAAAATAAAATTAATTTTGTAACAATATATAATATATAATATAAAATATATAATATATAATATAAAATCGCAAACTATATTTTAAATTTATATTTAAAACAAATGAGCATAAAGTAAAAACATTTCGAGAGCTTATATTCAAAACCCTCTATCTTCAATTTTTACGAAAATGGCTTTTTGATGGTAAAATATTCTGTAAAACCAGACTCATCTATGGTACCAATCAGGAATTAAAAAAAATTATATTTGACATTTTATTGTCATTTGTTTTTTTCTCTATCTTACACACGTAGTTTTTTTTCTATAAGACCAGGTCGTGTTAAAAATGATCATACAGTATCTGACTTAAGATCCCTGTTATGTATATCTTCCAAATGGCAGTGTTAAATATAAAGTAAACTTTGATCAAAACCATGTTAATCTACCTAGTCGCATTAAACCATACTCTTTCCATATAGCACCAAAACCTTTATATTCTGCTCCACTTGCAATATCTTCAAACAAATGGAAAATTTTACAAGACTTGAAAACTGTGATTCCACAAGAATACCATTATTTCTATATATAATAATTTGAAAATGGATTGAAAAACTTAGAACATAAATTATTCCACAATATTCGAACTTTTTATCACTTTAATTTTTATTCCATTACAATATATTGCGTAAAAATCTCTTACCATCTCTAAATAATAATGGAATTTCATATTTCAGCTAATTTTTGTTTTGATATTAAAAAAAAAAATTATATCCTTAATGTACAAATATGTATAACTACTTGCTTATATTATTAAGATTTTTGGATTTGGTGGTTATTTTACTAATATATAAATATGTATATCAATAAGAACTTTGAATTCATTAATAAATATTTTATTTTACTATGCAAAACCCGCTATATTTTTATACACGTCAAGTATTTTCAAATAAGAAAATCCTCTATCTTCCATAAAATGGCCGGTGATGCAAATATAAACAAATTGCTTGTCAAGTAATTAAATTAGTCAGTTTGAATAAATATCTTAGAATATACAATTTTCATTTTCTTCGAAATAACGAATATAAACGGTTTTTTTGCTCCCCTGAAAAACTACGTTTTTTAAGATAGAGGCTTTTGAATATAAGCTCTCGATTTACAGTACAAAAAAAATAGAAAAAAATGTTTTTTCTTTCTTTTTCTTTCACAATATAAAATGGAAAACATAAGTATGTTACAATTTTGTCAAAAGTGTTGAACCAAGAGAGACTGATCACCTCATTTGATTCAGCATTTTTCTTCATCAGAAGGGGAGGTAAATAGGTACGTGCACTACCGAAAATATCAAACCTGAAGAGAAGAAAAGTTTTGTACTGTAAATGAAATGAGCAAATTAAATTAAGAACAATAATATATAATATTTATAGAAAAAAAATTAAACATTTTTTAATAAAAAAGGGAGGTGTAGTGCCATCTCTTGAGTGTAGTGCTATCTTTTAATTGTAGTGCCAGCACTTATACTAAAAGGTGCTGCCAAGTATGCATTAAGAAAAATTTAACAAATTAGAAATAAATAAAGAAACAGTCTGGTTTGAATCAAGAAAGCAAGAGGTTGTCTTTTATTATCGTTTAAATATCCTTGACCAAGTACATGCGTCCATATTAGTGCCGTCCGCAAAGTGCGTTGCTCACATAGAATGAATAGACTAAAATACATGGAAGTATTCTAGACAGATGTGTCCAAGTTTTACGTGGTTACCTGCCTTACGGTCCAACTGTATGGTATTCTCAACACTGGGTGAAGGCTAGTGTTCACCACGACCCCTGGCCAATGGGGCAAATATTTAAACTACACTGTTAAGCAAGGAGCGCCTCATATTGGGTTGATATGGTAAAAAACTCTGTCCAGATTGCCTGACCATGCACAGGTACCTTGCTGAGGTTCTGGAGCTATCTATCCTCCTACCATGGCAACGATCCAGCCAATAAAGAGTCCCCTATCATAAGCCACTCACCCATCAAGAAATCCGACAGTAGAGAAAATCCACGACACGGCCACTAGCGCTAAGAATAGATGTCTCAACTAACCCGTAACTCTTCCCTCTTGATGTTAAACCGCATCCGCCACGTGATCTCCGAAAGGACCTCACTAGGACAAGTCCTAGGAACTACTGGTTCCGGTGGAACAACATAGATCTCTAGTCAGCCGTGTGTATAACAAACACCCCTCATTGCAATCTTCCGCAGCTCGATGCATCGGTAACATCTCTACCCAGACTAATGTAAACAAGCCTACCTCTTTTGAACACTTACATATACATGTAGGCCCGTCGCCGGGATTTGGTATTAACATAAATATTTTTTTTTTTTTTTGGATAATCGCCAAAAGGTGAGGTGTGCAAAATAATACCAAAACAAGATGTACAAACCGTGCCCAGGGGGTCTAAATATGGATACAAGCGAAAAATTTATAAACTTGGCCATTAGACATGCCCAGCGCCTCCCATGTATTTTAAAAATGTATTGGTCGTCTTGTTAGCTTACGGCCATTTGAAGTACACCCAGATCTCTGCAGAGCCAAAATGGCTTGAATCTATTTAATCATAAAAACAGGCAAGCGCTAATATCATATTTTATCATAATTATCCCCAATATTTTAAAAGATAATCGTTTTTCAGAAAATGAATTTAAAATCGTTTTAATAATTTCAGTGAAATGGTTTTCGTAAGATTTGTATCAATGGAAATATATTTTCACTACTTCTGGATCACAAGTTGTGAGACTTATTGACTTCATTGGAAATTATATTCTTACTGGGAATATCCACAGTATGTGATAATAAATTATTTAATGAATATTTATTATTGAACGATTCACAAGATAATGTTCTTAATATAATTGAAAAACTATTAATAAGTCGTTTATCTAAGACAGCAATTTTAGATGCCACAGGACCAATAATCCGATAAATAAGAATTTTTAAAAAGACAGTCCATCACAACACAATTTTTACAATAATTTATCGCTTAGTTTTTAAACTTTTTTGGTTTTTCAATATTGATGGATCTGTTAATGATTTCCTTTCCTCAAGCTCTTAAAATTACTCATCACTAGAGAAAATTCGATATTTACAATTACTTTGAGATAAACGTTTAAGAAGAAATTTGTGTTCTGAAATGTTTCTAACAATAAATCAAATATAAATTACACACATAATACACACTTATGGGTTAAGATGTTTTTAAAACATAATTAACACTCCTTTGTGTGGCATTATCAAGAAAAAATGTTTAAAAATTTAATAAAAAATGAGAATGAAATATTTAAAAATTTTTATAAAAAAGTCTAAGAAAAAATTAACTAATTTTCAAATAAATATTAATTAATGCCTTGATTAATGTAAAATATTAATTTTCATTTACCTTATTTCCGTTTCTCTCTTTATAGGGTGAACATCTACAGTTTCGAGCAACAATTGCGCATCCGCTTTTAAGTTGATCGTCCATTCTATTAATACATTGACAATTTGTAAATTTCTGTCATACAATGACGTTTGTATTTATTCTCTGTCTTTAAAACTCATATATTCCTGAAATCAGAACTATTATTAGTATTATGGATACTAACGCTATTTTTTGTGACAATATACTATTGTTGTTTTTCTGATCGGATTTATGACCTGCAATCCTAATCATAATTTTATTTATTGTATAAACTTTACTACATCTTTCATTATTATTTCCATTTGGAGGTATTTTATAAATTACATCAGACATATTCTATTTTGTCCCCTTCAAAGTATTCCCCTTTAGATACAATACACTTATACCAGCGGGTTTTCCAATCCACGAAGCAGTTCTGATATTCACTTTTTGGTATGACCTTGAAAAGGAAAAAGTCCTACATATGAACTACATATGAACTACATATTATGAATTTTCACTTTCGACATTCAACATATTATGAGTAAAATTTTGATTAGTCAGATCATAATAAATAAAAAACCGATTTTATATATTCTGTTAATTATGCCCTTTTGGATTTTAGTATGTTCATATGCATATATGTATGTACTTATATATGCACATAACTCTCTGAATAGGAGCTTTTATTATTTTTATTTTCTATTATTTATTATTTTATATGGCAATAAATCATTCTATAAAATTCATATGTATATTCATGTGCATAAATGTATATTTATCCTAATGAAGGAGATTTTATTTTATTCTTATAGTCAGCGCAAGTTATAATTTTGTACCACTGTGATTCACTTCGCCATCTTTTGACTAATAAGTTTATAGCGAAAAATTTTAAGCTTTTTTGTTCCTTTGAGAGCTTTCTATTTTTATCTCACTACGCATACATTTACATAGCAAGGACACATTGCAGGACTAAGCAGTAGTTGTTAGTAGATGTCACACTAATATCGTGCTGGAGCTTATTTTGCTGGAATGAAAGTAGGAAACAAAATCAATTTTATACAAGAGCTTTTAGAACTTATATAAGCTGTTTTTCAGTACTAATTAAATTGCATTTGTGAAAGAAAGATTGTTAACATAAATTTACATAAAAGTTTAAGTCTGTATAAGTGATGTCAAATTAAAATAATGCTCTATGTTTTAGAAAACAACGAGGCGAATTCATACCACCTAAAATCATTAGTACAATAACAACAACACTCTCATTTCAAAATATCAAAACAGCAGAATAAAAGTGGAATGCATAGGAAAATTAGAAAAATATTTAAGACTAATCAAACGAAATAAGCAAATAATAAAAAAAATATCGAAAAATTCTATAGTTTTTGTCAATTACACCTGATATGAATTCGCCTTAAGATATATATTTTATTGTAGACTTGTTAAAAACTGCAATATAAAATAATATAGATGCCTTAGTTATCGGTTGGAACAAGAGAATTGAAGTCCCCTTAGTATGAATGAGGAGGTTCCCGATCACAATATTTATCTGGTTGTAATATTCCTTGCTCTTTTTCAAATCGCCTTATTTTTGCGGCATAACATTGAACTATTTATAAATTTGTCTCAGTTCTTTTTAACCTTACAGTGATAACCCGTTTTGGCTTTCCATGATATTAAAGCAACTTTTAACCGTATGCTAATTAATATCGGCACAACATGAATGAATACATCGTAGATAAATGACATGCCGGAAAATAAAAACGAAATGTCTGTGGCACTGCAAATTTCACCACTTTCCTTTTGCTTAGCAGAACTTTCAAATTCAAACCTGGAATGTCCGACCAAATCGAGTTCGTCTAATATTAACAGTTGTCGTTACGGTATTTCTATTCCATTTAATTCTTTTTTGTGATTCGTGGACTAATTTTCGTATTTAAAGTCATGGGTGATTAGATCATATGATGAGACTGCCACATTCATTTGCTATCGTGGTGTTCGAAGAGACCACGATTAATTTTTGCCCGACGACTAATTTAGTTCATTATAAGTTGAGAAAATATTTGTTTCTACCAATTCGCCTTAATAAGGTCTATAAACCAGCTCCTGTGGCAGGTTAGATGATTGTCAAACTCAATATATAAAAGTTTAAAAAATTTTTTTTACAACAATAGCATTCTGGGCACTGTTGTCAACAGTTCGCTTAGAACTTATGATGGGCCTTGGTTTCTGCCTATATATAATATAAGCACTATTGAAATATATTTTTATTTTCCGAATGTGTGAAAAACATATCAAATATCCATTCACAAATTTCGCTTTTAGCGATTTTATTGTTCGTTATAAGCATTCAAACTTACCATCGAATTTCCTTATGACACAAACTTCGTTATAGACGTATTAATTTCTATAAAATATTTCTACACAGCTGTTAGCGCCGGAGAATTCATTATAAGTAAACTCCACTGTATCTTCCATGGGCGTAGCTAGGTATGGGCCCAGAGGGCCGTGGCACCCACCTAATTCTATAATAATTTGTTTTTACATGCATACAATATAAAATTATTAAAAAAATGCACAGGGTATTGTGGACGGATTGCTTTTTTCTATTCAAGAAAACACAGCCAATTTTGGAATAGAGATGTCTGTTCCAAGGATAGTCTCTCGTCAAACGCACCGTTCAAATCCCCCATTTTCATCACCTGCTGAATACTGGAAGCGATCTATATACATTCCTTATATAGATTCTTTAATTTCATCACTGGACAGACGATTTAATGAAGAGCATAGGCCAGCGTTTCCAATTCATTGTTTGCACCCGTCAAACATGCTTTCTTTGAAGCTGGAAGAGCTTAAAGATGCCACGAAAACGTTTGAGCATTTTTATGAGTTGGATGATTTGGAAGGAGAAATTGAGCTTTGGTATAATTCTTGGCAACAAAAAAAAAATGGGTAAAGACGAATTAGCCGACTTAGAGCTGGCGAGTATTTTGAAAGACGCTGGATTATTTTATCCAAATATAAGGAAGGCGTTATTAATTTCATTGTCACAACGGTGCGCTACTGCAACTGTTGAGGGGTCATTTAGCACTTTAAGGCGAGTAAAAACATGGTTGCGCTCCACAATGACTAAAGCTCGTTTAAACGGTAAAATAATATGCAATTTTACCTATTATCAAAAAATAAATGTATTGTATATTGCAGGACTATGTATGCTAAGCGTCCACCGAAGATTGGTAATCGAGAAGATGGACGAATTTTTGGAAAAAATTCTAGCAAAATTGTCAGAAGATCCACGCAGATTACTATTTATCTATCTATTTGAGAGATAAAAATTGTAATAATTATAAAAAATCATAATCATAAAAAATCATAATTTTCGTGGCACCACCCTATTTCATTTCCTGGCTACGCCCTTGGTATCTTCTTTTCTTAAAGTCATACAGTTAGCTTTCAGAACTATAATAATATTAATAAAACATCAACTACGGAAGATCCTAATAGTGTCACTTGGAACGAAACATACTACATACCGATATGAATAAACTGTACCAGGTGGTGTTAACAGGACAGCTGACTCGAAGCTGACTTTTCAAAAACTATTTACAAATAGCTATCCGCCATTTTGTATTTAACGTTGGACAGCGTTACCATGACTAGTTACATATATATTTCAGCAATATATATAACAGACTTTTTTCTTATCTAAGTTTTATTTGGCAATGAAAATATATCTAAATAATTTAATTTTTATTATTAAAATCTCACATTTGTCCAACACCTTGAGACAAATAGCAAAGAAAGAATTTTTTAAGTTTTATATCCCAATATTTCTGGCACTGTTAATAAATTAAAGACTGGAGAAATGAGTTGAAATACTCGCAGTAAAAATTTTTTTTAAAGAAAATCACTCCTGATAAAGATTTTAAAATTGGTTGCTTTTGGCAATGTCAAATGCAATTGAATAATATAACAATTTTTATTATTTATTGTTTTAATCTTATATTTGTGTAATAATTTAATACATATGTATTGCAGGTAAATATACATATTTTTATTTAAATATATAAAGCTACATTTCAAATGATAAAATTATTACTTAAAGTACAGAAAAATTAAAGCTGAAAAATCTCAAATAATGACTGTGAAATCGAAAAATCGAGGTAAATATGTTTGGACCATTCGATGTATCAGTTGGCCGACGTAGGGAAAAGAAATGTGGTGTTATTTTACTTGCCCCATGGTTCGTGCTACACATATTGATGTTGCCGAAAGTCTAGCCACCAATTCGCTTACACTTTGTTTCAGAAATTTTATAAATCGACGAGGAACTCCTGTACAAGGAAAAAAGGGTCTTCAAACCTAAAAACCAATGGATTTTTAATTTCCCTTTAAGTCAAAGCTCTTGAAGTTGCTGGTACTGGCTTACACGTATAGTTAAATGTCTTTTACAAAAAACCATTAGTGAATTTGCGCCAAGAGTTGAAACATTAAAAAGCGTCCGTATTGAAGCAGAAAATATTATAAATTCTAGTCCGCTTGCAAAAATTCATTTTGTCATTTTCAATTAAATGTCTTTACGCAACTCAAATTAAAGGCTACACCGATGAAGAAACGTGTTGACGTAAACGATGGCGTTTTGGATAATATTTAAAAGACAGTTTAGGGAAGAGATGGATAAAATGATTTTTACCACAATTTCTTTACAGATCCAAATCATTAGAAAGAACTGAACCATTAAAAGAAGGTGACTTGTTTTAATTCTCAATGAAAAGTTATCTCGAGATACGAGTAACTTGCAAAAAGGTGTTGACTTTAAAATTTAGCCTCCAAAAAACTGCCGAGTTCATTTTGTAGATGTAAAAATAACACCAGCGGCACAATTCGACGTCTACTATTTAGACTCTTTTCATTAAAATTTAATCATATTCATTTTCAAAAGTGGGGATAATTGTTAGAGGAAGTTGCATAAAATATAATATATATTATTTTAAAATTGCCATAAATTTATTTTTCGTCCTCCTGAAAATAAAGAAGATATCTTTTTTGATACTTCTCCACTTCTTGATTCTACTGGGATATTTATATTATCACAGCATCAGAAACTGATCAACATTCCCAGTCTCAATTGATTAAGATTGAGACGTAGCTTTAAGGTAACACATACAGGAAGCTTTAAACAAAAGTTATGCCTGGTCGGCGCTTGAATCCAAATGTTCTGAATACAGAGTTTTCCAGTTCCTCGAATATTGATTCTTTTAATCCTTTCGACGAAATTTTTCTTAACATCCGTTTTTCCTTTCAGATCATTTAACTTGTAGACATGTGTTATGTTTTTAGTGAAATTAAATCCAACACCACAGCCTGTGATGACGTTCCTCTTGATTTTATTAATCTAATCTATATTCGTTTACACAATGTCAAGATCTGCATCAGAATAGCAGCATTATCACTAATTCTAAATTCCTATAGATTAGAAGATTGCAAAAGTTACTTCAATCAGAAAATAAATCGAAAGATGAATTTATGTCAATATCTATGATCATGTCAAAAATCTACGATCATATCATAGAGAATAAAATCATCATGAAGGATAAAAGCATGTTTTGAGACAAAACTCCCCACTTAATCCGCGCTACCCAGCTTTTGGTAAAGGATACACCACCACTACGCTTTTAGTTGCTTTTTCTGGCGTTGTTAGAATATTGCCCTAAACCTGTCTAATATGTCTGGTCGTTCTTAACATGTTCACTATGATGATCTTGATTCGAAATGTATTACGGTGACTAGTAGCGCATCGTAGGGTTCTGTTACAGGCGCATTCAGCTTAATTTTTCCTTCATATGAATGACGTTTTCTTTACTGAATCGTTTTGAATATAAATCTTCTGTTTTTGCAGCTGATATTCAATTGATAATTGCAATGGATCTCGTCAAATAAGAAATTGTAATTTTACATCACATCTGCTAAGGCTTGGATTGTCAGATTCAAATGGCCTTTTGTCTGGATTTTTAATAAAATAGCTGCATTTTAAAAAAAAATCTGGATTTAGTAAATCCCCAAATATGAGGAATAAATTGGGTTAAATTCTTTTATTTATTCATTGAATTAAAAAAAAGCATTTATAATTCAGTCTTTTTCATAAACATAAATAGAATAAAGCAAATTAAATTAAATGTGCAAAACTTAACACAATTTTAATACAATCTTTTCTTACAAATTAAATTAACAAAACAAAGCAAAACAGTTATAATGCATTATAGATAATACATATAATAATTTCAGGATCTCTATTTTATTTATTTGCCACATATATTTTTAGACACAGATTTTGTTAGTTCTGTTCCTTCAGGTGATATCAAAAAGTTTTGAAAATTTTTATCAGAATTCAGCCTTATTAAAAGTTCTGCACGTATGAGATCAAAGGACATTATATTTCTTCCTTTGGAATATAAATTATTCAATACACTGAAGGCTCTTTCAATATAACAATTACTGACTGGTATTGCAAGTACAAATTCTATTATTTTATATAGGTTCTCAAGAATACCTTTGTTACACGTTTTGAAAAATCTTGCCCATATCTTATCAAGCGGTATATCTTTTGGCAATTGATCAACAACTTTCCCAATACAACATTTGCTGTCGATCAGCTGTTAACAATTGTCAGATTATCAGTATTGATCAGACAAATCAGAGATGGGGCAATATGAAAATGTTGCGTACTATTCTTTTTTCCCTTTGGGTGTAATTGAGTGCTAAAACACAATTCGCAGTTAACGATCATAGAACGAAGTAGATAAATAACAAAACGTATAGTCTATACTATTGAAATATTATTAAAAAATCTATATTTAGTGGAAAAATTATTGAATAGCTTGTAACTGGACTTGACATAGAATATCTGGACAATCCAGCCCATTCCAGCTCGTCTGGCAACCCTAGCTAAGGCTAAGGCGATGCCTGTCGAACCCGCTTCTACCATGATGGATGATCAAGCTTTTAAATTTGTTGATGCCATGAAATATTTTGGTGTTTTCTTAGAATATAACCTGGATCTTGTGCGCCATATTGGCTGAATAGTTTCCAGAGTTAATTTCTCTCTGAGGAAACTATATTTCCCAAATTAGTACTTACCCTCTTCATATTAAAAAAAGCGTGGCCAACTCATAATTGATGTCCAATTTATTTCATTGTGTAAAAGTTTATTCCAGTTGCAGTACTGATGACTTAATTGATGGGCTATACTTTTCAACAGGATAATCAAGGTTGTTGCAAAATCCAAGTCAGAATTGTGAATTATCAGAATTGAAAATCAACTCTATTTTTGAATTGGTGTCATGAAATCGTCTTGGTTTTGCGCTGATTCGAAAATAAATAAAACCCATATTCGAATCAGCTGTTGTTTTGGTTGGTTGTGCTGTTGTTTACATTTTGCACCAGATCTTCAAACATATTTTGATAAATATTTTTTATATATTAAAAAATCGGTAATAAATCGGTAGAGGCAGTAGTTTTATATATGTTGATTGAGAAAAACAACAATGAAAAAGTGAAACGGAAGACTTTAAGGGATTACACCACCCCATTGAAGCTGCCGGAAACAGCGTAAGTATACATATAGTATGTATATAATAAATACACAGATTTATTAGCCAATTCCGTTTAAAGAAAGAGGCATTTCAAATGCTGTTGAACATTGTCAAAGTTTATTTGCCTCCTTCAAACATTTCCTGTATTGTTCAGCTAGGTGCGAAATTGCGCAAAAGGATCATATCAAAAATCAATAGGAAATAAGAATTCCGTTTGTCTCGCCAGAAGTACGGTGTCAATTGTCTTAAGCAACGTACTAAAGGTTCTGCAATGGCATGTGTGCCCTCAGTGGGTGAAGCTAACAATGGAGGACAATGAAAATATAGAATTCCTTCTATAGTTGGTTGTATTGATGGGACGCACATTAAAATTATAAAACCTGCTGTGCAGCATTTATTTTTTAATAGAAAGGGGTATTTTAGTATGAATGCCATGATTGTAAGTAGAAACTAATAAGAATTTTTTTGAAAATAGTTGCTTTATATATTTTTCATTTCCAGATATGTGATAGTAACATGCTAATTCAAGCAGTAGACGCACGGTATCCAGGCTCAAGTCACGACGCTTTTGTTTGGAACATCAGAATTTCAGAATGGCGACCGAACGTCAAAATTGTTAGGAGATTGCGGATATGCTATAGAGGCTTTTTTATTAACTCCATATCGAAATGCAGCATTCAACACAAGGGAGCATAAATTTAATATAGCTCATGCTGCGGCTCGTAACATTGTAGAGCGGATAATAGGAGTTCTGTAAAGCCGTTTTCGATATTTGATGGGTACACTGCATCACAGTACACAAAAAGTGGTACAAATAGTGAATGCTTGCAGCACCCTGCATAACATACATATGTATGCAGAAGTTATAAAATTTCATTCGAAGGAGATGAAATTGGTTTTGAATTCGAAGAGCTTCACTTCAAAATGAAGGACAAAGAAATAAATTGCAAGAAATTATAGACTTTTTATGTTTTAATTTTACAAATTCAATTTAAGGTACCATAGTTCTTTTTGCACTTAGTGTAACCGCTTGCTATATCGTTGTTCTCTTGCATAAACTGTAAAAATATCGCATTTTGTGTTTGATTCCTATGTTTTCTCCTATTGGTGATAAAATAATAATGAAAATGTGTGCTTTCTTAGTTTAATAAATAAAAAAAATTAATTTACTTACATTGTGAGCCAAATTGTATGTATCGGCCTAAAACAAATATACAAATCTGCCACCTGTCAGCTGATCAGTTCTGACACAATTCCGATTCGAACACAAAAACGAGAAATATCTGTTTCTGTGACACCAAAATGAATTCTGTGTCGATTTCAATTCTGATTCTGATAGCAACCAGATTCTACAACAACCCTGATAATTTTATACTTATAAAATGGCAAATAAGGATTCCGGTTGGCATTTAAATTAAAGCTTGGAGTCTTGGCTCTTAGTGGCAGTTTGATAGTTCTTTCATTTCATGGAAAATTTTACTAAGTTGTGCAATTTAATTGCACAATATCAATTGCTTTAATATCATGACAGAAACTTTTGTTTTTAAAAGTAATTTATTTGGTTAAAAATAAAAAACATTTTTTTACATACATATTTGACTACTCGAATGAAATTGTATCGTTTTGGTACATCATTCACTATAAATTACGACTGAGTTACCAATAAAGTTCCTTAAATCATTAGCCTCACGGTGTTTGTTAATTAATATGAGCTTTACAGCCAATGTAAATTTTTCTACAAACAGCTGTTAAAATTTTGTATGCTCCCCTTTTCACCAAGATAAGATCACAACAGATCACACCGCGAAGAGATCACCAACATGTTAATTCGTTGTTTTATTGAATTCTCTCAACTTATTTATCGAAAGTAAGTTTTCGTAAATGAATAATATCACCTGATGGTCCTTTTGATTGGTAAAGAAGATCGAACTCCATTATAATATATTTTTTTTTTTTTTTTTGGAACACAATACTTGGCGAATTATTGATAAACACAAACACACTAATTCAATATTTAAATATTAATATTGTTAATTACAATGTATAATAAAATCAAACATAAGTCTAGTTCTATTACCAATTATGAATATGTACGATATTTAAGCACATTTTAAGTTTCGAATGATTTCTGGCGTTCAGCTGGGAACTTTAGTTTCTTTGATTACCCACAATAGAGTCTGGTGACAAATATATTTGCAGAGCATTTCCGTCCGCTACATTGCCGTTGAAGGGGAATTTTTTGCCGCTATTCAAGTAAGGGGACGAAATGTCCCTTGTAACGAAGAGTAAGGGCGTCAAAATTTCACAGAATTCTTTTTCGTGGTGTTTTAAAGATCATCAAGATTTCCTATGCAGAGTCACTAAAATTACTCCCAAGTTTTAGCATTCAAAACGCCGATACACATATACATATATACTTTTTTTGCCCTCTACCAAAATCAATCGTTAGAACGATGTTATTTTTTGTTGTGTTTAACATTGTTCTATTGCCAATAATACAGTGTGAAGATGATAAAAATTAAAACGATATTCTACGGTTTTCCTTTAATTTAAAGCTGTAAACATAAAAAAACACCCTTTATTAGTGTTGTAGCTCACAAATGTACATTCTTAATTATAAATTATGTAAATACGTGTATATAAGATTCCATGTATACATACACATATGAAGTATGAATGTGAGTGCCGATAGTTTTAATTATACATCCATTTAAATTCATCTTTATGTGATTATTGAGTTTGGAAGTTCTATTGTTTTACTTTCGAAGAAAACTACTTAAAAGGAATCGTTTTCGTTGCAAAGTTTGTGGCAGAAAAATCCACAACTTTTCGTCTGACAAAAGATTAGTTGATATCAGCTGCCTACAGCCATGCATGCAACAGAAGGCACCACACACAAGCACGATTATTATTGTTGCTGATGTTTAGAAACAATAAATAATGAACAATCATCAACTAATCCAAATTCAAAAGAGGAACGAACACAAATATGTACAACGAAAGTCAAATGAAAAATTTCACAAAAAGGGCTTATAAGAATTTCAATGGTTAAATAAAAGCAAACAACAAATCACAATGAAACAGTGCGTCAGTAGACTTAAAAGTTCCTGCAAAGAATTGATGTTGCTTTTTTTTAAGTTTATAAATACATACATTTCGCTCCTTTAGTATAACATATATGTTTCAGCGCATAGAGAAAGGGACCTAAGAGTAAAAAAATTAATTTTCACTTTTTTTTTTGATGTGGACAACATCTGAGCATCGAATGAGACCGATCCCATGCCCCAAAAGTGTTCCCTCCCAGAGATATGCGCGTTTTATGAAAGTGATGGTACACCAAAGATACACGTATTTAAATCTTTAAAATGGCTCTCCTGAACAAAACCGGTCCCTTTCTATTTTGCGCGTCACATATAGTCTAATCCCTTTCACAAAGAAGTAACTCTTTAAGTAAGTGGTAGGCATTAATTGCCTGAGTGTAACTTCTCTTAAAAAGAAACTAAAAAAGTCGAACTTATTATAATGCAAAATAACAATTTGGTAAGATATCGGAAACAATTTGGTAAGATATCGGTTTGGCCTCAAATATAAATCTGAATTTTATATGCTCGTATGTAAAGAAGAATACTATTTACCCGGTAACATCGAAATTTAGATTTTTCGAGATATGAGCTTCTTGCATTTAAGAACTGCTTAATGTAAATGCGATATTGACACTTTTTGGCATAACATCGGCTTAACATCAGATATTTATAATTCCGTTTTTTTCTACATAAATTGAATATTGAAGAACACGTTTTCCTCAGTAATTCAAAATTGTTGATATGACTATATGCACAAAATAATCTGTATATTTATACTACAGCGGAATGAAAAAAAGTTGTAAGCGTGTAGTCCTTAACTGGTCTCAGGCAGGTGTAAGTTCAAATTATTTATTTGCAAGGATCTCTGTGATGTTGCGACTCCTATAGTTTTTTCGAACGGCACTTTTTCGATATTCAGTGATAGATCTCAGATATATATTCCTGTGCTTCTGGAATGTCTGTTCCAATGGCTTGTTCCTTATAATTTTTAGAAATTAGCGTTTCTATTTTACCACAAGCCATGAGACGAGTACGTTTCGATATATTTTTTCCAGGGTTCCAAAAAATATATAAGTTTGGCGAAGCTTTTTGAAAGCAATAGCTTGCGGACGTAGTAATGAAGTTAGGCAAACATTAAAGTCGAAGAAAATTTGTGGATTCACACGAATATTCGGAGTTTTTTTTTAGAAAAAACAATATTCTGAAACTTTGCGTCAACTATATCTTTCGAACTTGCGGCGTTTCAAGAAGTTTTTCCAGTTTCAAAAAATGAGTACATAAATCGATTTGAGAAAAAATTTTTTGTTATTAAAAGAATAATAAAATTTGCAGAAATAGATATTTCTTTCTTCGACTAAAATTTGATTTTTCTAAACTTTTTTTTAAAAAATCTGATAATGGTGCATGTCAATCTACTCAAATTTAAGTGAAGCCAAGGACTTGAGTATGTTCCAGGCAACCGTTCAAAAGTTATGAATAATTTTATAAATATGTACCTTCACATACATACAGTAACAGGGACATCATCCATCATCATCATCCAGAATTTAATTAAAACTATTAATTTCCCAAATAAAGATAATTTTTCTCTATGGGCTCGAATTTAAATCTCATCAGAACCCATTGCAGAATAATGTTTATTTGAATTGGCAGTACAAGTACAGAAGTAGTCAATTCCCATTTTTTTAGCTGAGAGTTGAAAGCAAATTTCCTTATAGGGCAATTGATTTGACTGTTATCATCCACATAATACCAGTTCATACATACGAAGGATGTGTCCTTTATACATCTGTGAAATGTTATATGACACTATGTTGTGTGACTAGTGCAATCGATGAAAAGAATACTTTTTTAAGGTTAAAGAATTCAGACTTAAAGTTTCCGAAAACTTTCTAGTGCACAATCGCTGTTTTAGTTCTACGGTAAGTTATTTTTTCTAAGGCCTTCAAGTTTGCCGTTTTACATAAAAAGTCAAAGCAACTATAAATACACTCGGTCGACTCCCAACAAACAATTCACTGCTTGAATGGCGTTTTAAGTTTTCCCAAATATTTTACAGCATTAAAAATTCCTTTGTAGTGAGTAAATTATAATGGCAAATATTCACGAACAAAATCGTATGAAAAAGTTTTCCATGTATCGTCATATTAGCTAGACTTAAAATGCATTAATGCAAGCTGATGTCATAGGCGCATTAAATTTGCCTTCAAGTGTATTTTGTTTTTGCATTATTAACTAGTGTTACATCCTCAAAAAATAGCGCCTTGTGGAGTTCATTTAGCTTGGTCAGATTCATGTCCAAAAGTTTCCTCGGTTAGAAAAATTCCAACGAAAAATCAAAACACTCGTACTTAAATCAAGTCATGCCCTATACATATATGAATTTCGTTTAACAATTTACTCTGTAACGGAGCCGAAAGGACCGATAATTTTATGCAAAAAAAAAAAAAATATATATATAAATAGTAATTTAAAGAATGGCAATCTCCATATCGGGTCTTCGAATAGCAACTTCTGAACTTTGACAGTTGATAACAGCCATATTGTTGAAGCTCCGTAAACATCATCAGTCCATATTTCTTTGAAAACGATAGTAGCCAGGCCATTACCGTCAACCGCGAGCGCTATCTATCGATGATTACCAACTTCTTTTCATCTTAGTTGGATGATATTGACACCAACGTACCACTCAGCTTATGCCACATTATATATTCTGCACGAGTGATTTGAGATCATGGTTATCTCCGTAGAGGTGATGTTAACTGCCCATCGAGATCATGCAATTTGACCCCGATATACTTTTTCTTTTGGGGTCTTCTTAACTCGCAGGACTCTGCGAATAAGCCACAAGCCACAGCAGCCTTAAATGCCAACACGATGGTATATTCCATACATAATAGAATCGATACGTCTTTCATATTAATAAGAAAATTTATCTCACAGACGGTGTTTTGTTTAAATTTAAATATAGGAAATGCCTAATGAAAGACCACCCCTTATATGGTAGAAATGTGACGGATTTGGTGGATATGTTATATCTATCACATCAATCATTTTTCTTTTTACAAAAATCTGTACTTTATTAGGAGGATTATTTATTCTTTATAAATCCTGTAACAGGCTTTATTTCATATTTTTTATATTATCATTTAAACATATTTTACTAGTCCCCACTTGAATTGTACTTGTAATGAATCTTTAATATTAGTTTTGAATGCAGCCCTCTCAATTCATTGCATTTTCTTAAACTAATGATTTTCTGTATCAGACAAAATAGCATTTGAAATATAACGGCATAAGACCCTATAAACATTTTTGATCATTTTCATATCAGATTAAAGAACTCCAGGTTGGCAGGTGTTTTCTTGTTTTCTGATAAAGTCCCATTTTTTTCTCATTGTCATTAGAATTTAATAATATTCGTATCGTACTAAAACTCTTAAAGTGACTTAGACAAGATATTATTTCCTTACAGATCTGTAGAGGCCAACGTGAAGATCCTGTCATCGACATGGTTTCATCCATTTGTACTTTACTTGGAATTATTGGAATAATTTCATTAGAAATTGACAAAAGACCAATATCTCGGTAGTTACTTTTTGGAAATAATAAACCAAATAAGCAATCATCGGGTATTGTCATGAGCTCGAAACTTAATTCCTTTTGGGCTTAAAAATCTTTACTTAAGCTCAAGTCGAGTAATTGCGGAATTTATTTTTTCTTATTAAGTTGTAAAGACGTTCCTTGGATGCATATCAATTTCGGCTCTTACTGAAACTTGACTTCTTTTTATAATTCCATACCTTTCGATAACTTTAAACTGATGCTTTTATCTCTATTTTCAGTTTCGGTTTTCGAGACAAACTTCCAATGGATTATATGAAAAATCAATTGCCTTGCTTGCAGGTTCAAGTCTACTGAGGATTTGCGCAGCACTCGTGAGCCATTCAACTAATTTTAAAGAAATATCACACGGAGATATATAATTGGTTTCTGAGCCGATGCCACTTTGAAATTTGGATTTAAAATAAAGTCACAAAAAATTTAATTTTCATTTAGCAACGCAGATGATATGTTTTCCTTACCATATCTGTATATTATCGATGCTGTACAAAAATGCAATGCCACAAATTTAGTGTAAATATCACTGCAATTTACGATAAATACGAGTAATGACAAGATTCACAACTTTTAGCTCAAATCATTTAGAAAATGCATTTCTCCACATATTTCCGAAAAAGGTATTAATATTTTTAATTTTCGAGTTCTTCCAAATTTTATTGATTAAAAAAATGTTATGAAGCCAGATTCCATTAGCTACTAAAGACTTCTGATGCAGCCAAGTGGAGCGGCCGGACAGACTGCAACCACAGATTGCAACATCCTTAAACAGTGTGCTATTGGGGAGCAATTTTAGTCTTCATATATTTAAGAAATTTATTTTCCAGTCCGTTGTCGTTAACTGGGTAGTTAAGCATATGTATTGCACATATTGTGTCGATAACGAAAATTCTTTGTGGAGAGATTTAAATACGGCTGCACACAGAAGAAGTACTCACATGTTGTATGTAGATAAATATGTATATTCCTGCTTTACTTGGCTCTTATTTGTGTCGTGCAGCTGGTAAATACTCGTAGAAGTTCATTCTCTTATTTGTTGATTTTATTTTGTACTCCGATTACAATTGCTTTGCAAAAAAAAAGTGCACTTTTTCAAATTTGTAAAAAACAATTGCTTTTTTCGCGTCTTAACAGCAAGCGGCGAAATCGTTAGATCATTAGAATTTTTCTAATGGCGTTTTGTCTTCTGGGTAAAATGAGAATGCCGTTCAATCATTTTTGTATATTTTCTTAAAAATAACTTCAAACGAAGAACGTGTTCTTTTCTAAGTACATTGAAACAAAAACTAGGAAAAATGTAACATGCTTTGTATTTTATTTCAGGGTAAAGGAACGGCCCTATTTCAATATTCTATTTGTTTCAACAATTTATTGGTTGTTTTGGGCTTAGCAGTCCATGTATCGATATTCCATTAATTCTGATCAAATCATAAAACGATAAGTTGGGGAGAATATCTCAAATAATAAATTTTTTGTTGTGTCTTTGGCGCCTGAATGACTATATCGCTCCTTTAATGCAACATGGTCATATCTCAATAAAAACAAAAAATGCTGAACTTGGTAAAATGATTCCATATCAGAACTTTTTGTATAAGTTCGACCTGCCTTTATATATAATTATTATTTTTTATGCTATAAAGATGATATTTAAGAGCCCTTTTTCTCATTAAATAAAAATATTGATATGTTGCATTTAAGAAAGGTTTAATTAAAAGGCCTTATCGTTGCTTTTGGGTACAACTTCGGCTTAGCTTCAGATTTAATTATTTGATTTTCAGATATAAAGAGAATATTGAGGAACACTTTCTCACCAATAGTTCGAAAACTTGAGATATGACTATCATATAAAGTACTTTTAAGTCATAAATATTCAACTGCCGATTCATAAAATTTTTTTTTAAATATATTAAAGAAATAAATAGACTTTTAGTTAATCGGCTTATTATATTCCGACGTTTGTTGCAAGGACTTAAAAACATGTCTGACATGTCGGGAAATTATTACCTCATTCTGTAATAAAGTGAGTAAAATATATTCGAGGCCAACAGCCGGTAAGGGAATTAACGGTTGTGTTTTTATTTGTTAGGAATTAAAAAAAAAATTAAAAAAATAAAATTTTTTACTCCAGTTTCACGATTTCCCAAAAAATACAAACAGATTCAGGGCACTGTTGAAACACTTTGAATATAATATTTTTGTCGAGGTTCGAATTTTTAATAGGGCAAACCATTATATAGTTATGCTAATATTGATCATGCATCTGTTTGTTTTTGGACATAACGGCATATCTCGAAAACAAGAAATAATTTTAAGAAACTGATTCTGTACTGCAAATTCGAATTTGGAGCTCTTAACAAAAGAAAACGATTCATTTATTGAGTCCAATTGTTGAACTAAGTTTGTCGACTTGTGTAAATTAAATAGAATTTCAGCAGATTACGAATGTTTTCATGCCATACCTTATAAGAGCTTTAACAACGAAACATATCAAAAGAAGCAAAGTTTTATATATAATCGGTTATTTATTTATTATAGAGGTCTCCGAAAATTTTCCATTCTAGTGGAAAGTATTCAAAGCATAAAATTTTATTAAAACTTTTAAAAAATTTGCAAATTAACAATGTGAAGCAATTTCACTCTCTAACCGTTTCAAACCATAAAAGTTTGTAAATTAATTAAGCCACGCATTGCTTTAGAACAAATAGCTTCTTCATTTTTGTGACACTTCCAGAATTTATTTTGATAATGATTTATTTTTAATTTATTAAACTCAATTTAGCAGGAATACTGAAATCACTGAGTGTTAATATGCTGGAATGTTTGTTTTCTATGGCCAATTTTGTCCAATACTAAGTATGTATATACATACATATGTATGTAAGTACATATACATATATTTGTGTGCATGTAGTTTAGTATTTAAGTACGTTTGCAAGGATCCATACACTTGTACACTCATTTCGTATCCATTTTATTAAGTAAACAATCAGTGCTTTATGCACTCGACCAAAAAGTCAAACAATATTTCACATACCTTTCGACAAAACACATTTAAACTTGTACACTAAAATTTTTTGTTAAAAACAAATATTTTCCCATTCGTATGCCCATATGCATGTGTGTATGTTCTAGGAGTGGATACACACATACATATACTCACATCAATATCTATACGCAATTGTACGATTATTTTGCGGACTTGTACGTACAATATCTTGTGTGACATTGTAAACAGTTGCAGACATCTGAGTAAAAATATCATTTTGCTGTTGGCATTATAACAAATTGACATTTTATTGATTGCAAAATAATATTTTTATAGTTATAATAACTATACAAACAAACGCACTCACACATTCTATATCGAGCACAAAATTACATGTACTCGTATGCAACTATTTACAAACACTCTGACACACTCTCTCTCGGTCCCTGTAGACACGAGCTCACATGTGCCGTCATGCACAGAAAGTGTGAACATTCTTTGGACATGGACTAATAAAATCAGCGACATCGGCTTACAAAATCGTACGTACGAAAATATTACGATTATGAAGAAAATTAAGTTTCTAAAATTTATCACAAATAAGAAATCTTCAGATTTGGCGAAATTTTTATTTTATTTTAATACCATAAAAGACATGAACAGACACCAATGAGACGTGAAGACTACATGAACGAGATGGAAACAATATGCATATACCATAGCGGAGAATCACGAATATAAAAAGACCTAGTAGTTAGTTTCAGGAAGGACATCGAGACAGGCCAGGAATGGAAGAAATAACAGGGTAAGATAACTGCGCAGCGCAAGAGGACGTGACCGTAAAAAGAAAGAAAGAAACCTAGAAATAAATAATTATCGCTTATAATAAGCGTACAGAGGGGCATATACGCGCCCAAGCAAAAAAAAATAGGGAATACGGACATTGTTGGAGCGTAATATTAAATAGAAATCAACTTGTAATTAAATAGAAATCAACTTGTAATTAAATAGAATTTAGTTTTTAGTTTATACATTTAGAATTTAGTTTATACATTCCATAAATCTGAACTGTTATTATATTTCTTATTAAAAATAATCAAACTTAATTATTAAGTAAAATTCCTCAAAATACTGCTATTTAAGTGCAAACATATGTACCTATATATTATAGGTACATATGTACCTATTATATAAATATGCACCTAGTATATAGATAGTTAATGACCTTTGGTTAAGTATAAGTAAACAAGTAAATAAATAACTAACTGTCCTCTCATTAAGTCTCTCTGAGTCATAAACACCTGGAATAAATAAGAAATAAACATTGGAATGTAATAATATAAAAACAAGAATGTAAACAATAAAGTAAGACAGTTTGTGAATATACGGAGATCGAAATAAAAGTGTTATTATTTTAAATCCAGTACCCAAATTTTTAATAACAAAACTCATAATTTATTTGAGTTTTGATTCGTTGCCTTAAAAACTATTAAGGCTAAACATTTTGGCGCCCGAGCAGGGACTTGATTTAAATAATAATAATAATTATAAAAATAACATAAACTGATAAATTACTTCAGTTTATACAATAATTAAAAAACTTAATTTAAAAATTAATAAAAAACTGAAAAACTGATAAGTTACTTCAGTTAAACAAATTTGAGAAAAACTGATAAATTATTTCAGTTAAACAAATAAAATAAACTGATAAGATACTTCAGTTTAAATAAATTTATAAAATAATTAAAATTTGTTAAAAACAAAATTGTTTTTGTTGCGTGTAAAAAGTGAAGCATATTTTATTAATCATCATAAAAAGACAGTTTGTGAATATACGGAGATCGAAATAAAAGTGTTATTATTTTAAATCCAGTACCCAAATTTTTAATAACAAAACTCATAATTTATTTGAGTTTTGATTCGTTGCCTTAAAAACTATTAAGGCTAAACAGACATATTGATGAACGAATTAAGGGAAGTTGAAGAAAGAGAGAGAGAGAGAGAATAGGAGAAGAGACCTGCCGAAACCGGTCTGTTTATAAACTAAATTTTATGTGGGATGACAGCAAATCGTTCCGAATTATATCCTAAGATTTCGTTTTCTAAAACAAGGTCTAAAATTGGAGACTAAGATAGAAAATCTGAATATTCTGCACACAAAAAAAACTTTTTAGGCCTGAAAAAATTTTGACTAATTCAAATAAAATAATTCAAATAAAAAAATATATATTTCTTCTAGAATTTACATTCGGTGAAAAATATTGAAACTTTTGCAAAATTTACAAGAAATTTACGAAAATTTAAAATATAAAATACGGTAGATCCTACTGAAATATATTTTACGATTCATTCCCATCAAAAAACTCATTTAAAAAATCAAAAAGATAAACGACATTTAAAAATTTGAATAATGTAATTCTACATAATTTTGTGAACTATATTGATTAAATTTAAATTAATGAGTCTAGTAGGCTAGTTCGGCCACTGAACTTTATTTTTAATAATTTTTACTAACGTAAAAGTAAAGAGAAGCGGAACGGAACAGTATTGTTTCCTATAGTCGCTAAACCATAATCATCAATTCATATGTCCGTTTTCACGTGGCTGCTAGTATTTGGGGCACTCTCATATGAAAAAGAATACAAGAAGCTTAATGTTTCTTTAGTTTTTATTTTAACAACAATAGCAAAGTGTGTTAGAAAGAATTCCCAAGAAGTGGTTACCCTTTTCTTTCCTGTTCCTCCGCATCCGTTAATACTCAAACCGTCGGTTTGAGGATTTCTAAGCTTTGCTTTGTGTCTATGGTATAGTAAATATTTTGAGTTGATTTTATTCGAAGTATTAAACCTTGCGACCGCTTATTTGAATTTATACATTATATAAATATGAGATAAATTGAACGGGAGGCAGGCTTATTAATTTAATTTTTTTACAATTTCTTAATGATATGGATTGGGGATTGCAACTAGTTCATGTTAGTTCATCATTAATATTTTGAACTATATTAAAATAAAAAAAATTATAAATTTTCTGCCACATTGTGGAAATACTAGCGTAACACACTGTTTAAAAGTATTTATATAGTATTAGTTTATATAAGACATAATATCCTTTTACTTGGCAACATTAGGGGAAAAAATAAACAACAAAGAGAAAATAATAACAATAATAATATTTATACATTTAATGGACTTTTTATAGAAGATGAAAAATAAAACACAATTTTCTTAATGAAATTTAATATCAAAACAAATGATATGGGCGGTCTTGTCACTCACAGCCCCAATGTTACGACAATTTTTACTCATGTGGTGGCTGGGGCACGGGTGACTGTCAGTAGAACGTATGAGCTATAAATTGCTAATTTACCATTTTAGAGTTTATGTGGGAATGTGCCACTAAATGCACTTACATACATAAACGTACGTGTATATATGTATGTGTATAGCAGAGTTCAAGGAGTGTTTATTAACTGGTAAGAATAAATGAAATGGAAACTCTTAGTTATTTGTTGTGAGTTAAATTGATTGGTTTTGTGAGGCCACAATACTCTGCCACAAATATTGTTTGTCCTAAGGCTTAATTGTTTTAAAATTCAACTTATAATTGATTAAGTTATTCCAAAAAAGAACTTTTGTTGTTGGATTATTTTTCAATTTTCTTGTATCAAATTAATGCCCAAACAATTTATAAACTCAAACAACTAAACACTTCCTTATAGCCCAATATATAAATATTAATCCAGAATTATTGTTATTTGCTAAAGATTACTCTTTCCAAAAAATTAAAAGATTTCTAGGATAGAAACTTAATTGATATTTTAGTAATTGAGTTTTAAAATTGATTGAGATTAATAATTAATGTATAAGCAAATGCAATTATTGACAGAGATTATTAGGAATAGAAAAATGGTACAGTTGTGCTCATGGCACTATTTGCAGAATTGCAATGGTACATCAACGGTTTGTTTACTGTTTGTCCACACGAGCGATTTGATTTTGCAGTTCAGAAAGAGAGGAAATAATAATGGAAAGCGGCAAGGAGCTGCTTCTACTTGCAATTCTCTCTTGTTTTCCAATTTGCAACTTACAAACACAAGATTTCCAAAATTAACGAAAAATGTTTAATAGTTGCTAATATAGATGAAGACAATTAAGAATTTACTGAGTTTTAGTAATTTATAATGGAAACTCCTTATTTCAGCTATTCTATTGTAAATATATGTATGTTGTGTGTATGTTGCCTCTGTCTCTATTTAATATTCAATACTTATATTAACAGCAGAATTTAGAAGAAAACTTCATTAAGTTTTAACAATAATCCAGCAACTATTACAATTAATGACTTTGGAAACAGTTTAGGAATTATAAATTAATCTTCTTTTTCAATTACACTGCTGTCCCTCTTTATTTACAGACTGACACAATATAGAACATGAATACATTTGTTAACTGAGCGCCTTTAATACGGCAACACAATACTGGTCTTTACTATTATACTAACTACAACTACTACAATTAACAACCTAGACATAAATGATCTCACAGCCTTTGCATCGGAGCTTTTTTGTAATCATCTAAGTTACACGAGAAATGTTTCTTAAGGTACGAACAGATGTCGTACTGTTGACGTGCTGTTGTTACGAGCTGCCATTGTCAAAAGCTTATTTAATATGGTTTAGCGTGTGTTTCTACTTGCTCGTTGTTGTTCGTAGCTATATGACTACAATTTATATGTACGAAGGCTGTTCAATAGAAGAGGTGAATTTTCATTTATCTCAAAAAATTTTTTTACTCATCAATTTCTATTCTGTCCCTTTCAAAGTATTCCACCTTAGACATAATACACTTGTGCCATCGTTTTTTCCAATCATCGAAACAGTTCTACTACTCAGTTTTCGGCGATCCGGATTTTATCTCCTCAATCTTCACAAAAAGCAGTCCTTTCATGGGTCTATTTAATTTCGGGAACAGGAAAAAGTCACAGGGGGCCAAATCTGGTGAATACGGTGGCAGAGGAATGATTGCGGTATTATTTTCGGCTAAAATAATGTAAAAGCCACAATTCCGGACGTCTTTTTTTCGCACTTCAAGATAATATTCCTTATTAGGTTAGGTTAGGTCAAGTTGATTGGAGGGGTGTGATAGCCCATGTCATACGATATACACTTAAGCCAGTGAAGGCTTGTTGTGCGCTCCCTTTAATTATCAGACACAAACTGCCAGAGTTCCGCGGCAGGATTCGAACCTGGGACCTTCGCACTACGAGTCTAGTACACTACCTATTAGTCTACGAAGGACAGTTTTTATTTTCCTTATTCCTTATTAACTCTATGACCATGTGGCAAGAACTCATGATGCGCTACGCCATGTTAATCGAAAAAAAAAAAACAGTGGGCAAAAACTAGACATTTGATCGAACTTGGACTGATTCGTTTTGTCTTGATTCTCCTCGGCTCTTTTATTGGGACGATTGGACTTTGGCTTCGATATCATAATCATAATATCCATGATTCGTCACCAGTTATAACCATTTTAAGCAAATCTGGATCATCGTTAATGTCATTCATCATTTCCTGAGGGATTCCTATGCTACGGTTTTTTGTTCAAAATTCAGCAATTTTGGAACGAGCTTCGCGGAAAAAATTTATGTCATGAGCCAACTGATATGCAGATGTCCTTTGCAAGTTCACTAATAGTGATTCTACGATTCTCCATGATATTTTTCCTCACTTTCTTAACATTGTCATCGGCTTTTGATATGTTGGAGCTTACAGAACGAGCGTCGTCATTCATATCTTCTTGACTTTCTTTGAAAAGTTTGTACCACTTTTAATCAATTTTCAGACTCAGGGTATAATCACAATATTCCACTCTCTACATTTGATGTGCTTTTGAGCACTTAATTTGATAAAAAAATTTACACATCATCGGCATCGCCCCTTATTATGTTGGCAAATGCCAGCAAAACGACATCTGTACGAGGTACTCAGTCCAGCGACGACGAACGGACTAAAATTTTTTTAAATAAGCAGTAACAGTTCTTGGGATGTGCATCCCTTCAATGCATTTTTACAAAAAATTCTTTATATATCCACATCATGGCATCCAATTCATACTATGACATTACCTTTGCGCCACCTGGTATGACCAAGGAAAAATACATCAAGGGTCCAAATGATTTTCGTTTGGAGTCTTGCACAGAAGAATTGTGCATTGGTTTTCGTTAAACAAATATTGATGTAAAAATTTAATTCGTAGTTACCATTCTGTACTAAAAATAGACGTATTTTTGAAAACCTTAAATATTATATTATTTAAGACAAAAACTTTCTTAGCCTAATGCACTTTCGTTAACTACGTTGACTATATTATATATAGTATAAGGCCGCAGTGGCTATATATCAAATTAAAAAAAATTTAAGCATGGTGGTCATGACAATGCGTGGCGATAAAATGCTTCCAAGGATCCTAGTCCGCGATCAAAATATTGTGGGTATAAAAGCGGCATAAAAGGAAGTGCTACAATATACCATTTCACGTGTACTTTTTGTTTTGGCTTATCTGAGTATATGCCTGCTATTCATTGACGATAACGAAATCATCAGTACTCTTGAGCCAAATCATGTTTGAAAAGCATCTTGCGTCGATAATGGTTGTTGTCATATTGATTTTGGCTGTCTTTAAATACTAAAAACTCATATACCGAGTGGTCCAAATAGGAGTATTTTTTTAATCATATGTTATTTGGATGGATTTTTTCGGTTCGAGATATTTACTATCTGTTGGCATCATACCTCGCGCAATAATATAAATCGTTTTAAGTTTGAAAGTCCTCCGGAAATATTGTGAAAAAATCGGAAATTGAATTTTTCTGACGAGGCGCATTACCATCTCAGCGGCAATGTAAACGAACAAAATAGCTGCGTCCACAGAGAGTGACAGTTTGATGTGGATTTTGGAGTGTTGACATTGGCAAATTTTTTTCGATAATTCTAGGAATGCAATTTTAGTCAACGGCGAGCGTTACAAACTTTTAAACTTTTTATGACCTAATATAAAATATATTTACTTTGATTGAATTCAACAGGATGGCGCACCATTTCATAAAGTTCATCATAATGTCACCACACATATACATACTTACATACATAGTTTAACCAAACAGCTTGTAAGCTTCTAATTAACAACAAATTCAGGAGCTGACATCCTCTTCCTCAATAAAATCAAAGTTGCAAATTAAAAAAAGCCTAAGTATTATTGAAACAGTCTACTGAAATATTGAAAATTCGTACATTCACAAAAATATATAGACTCCGATGATAAGAAATGTGCATTTTGAAACATGTACAAAATCTCGAATTTCATACATCATACTCCATTGAGAAAGAGAGAAACTGTTACTCTCAACCGATCGAGAAAGACGTCAAACACAATCGATTTGTCTTTAACATCGTCTGTGCAAATGTTGTACGCCTGGCTGCTAAATTCTATCAAACTCGATTGGAGGCAATATCGTATTTTAAAAATTAGATAATATCCGTCAAATATTTTCATGTTCTCCGAAGTCGCATACATGCATATAATAATAAGAAAAGTCGAGTCGGTATCAATATAAGAAATGTACATTTTAAAACTTGTACAAAATCTCGAATTTCATACATCATACTCCATTGGGAAAGAGAGAAACTGTTACTCTCAACCGAGCGAGAAAGACGTCAAACACAATCGATTTGTCTTTAACATCCTCTGTGCAAATGTTGTACGCCTGGTTGCTGAATTTTGTCGATGTTCCCGAACTCGATTGGAGGCAATATCGTAGTTTAACAATTAGATAACATCCTTCAAATATTTTGATGTTCTCCGGCTTTACCTGCATATTATAATAAGAAAAGTGGAGTCGAGTCGAGTCGGTGTCAATATATTATATGACAACACTAACTAAAATCATTGAGAAAAAAGCGAGAAAATACAAATTGAAATCACAGCGGCCCAAATCAAACCGACCAAATTGTAGAAATGAATCGCTAAACAAGAGCTACAAAAAAACAGCGGCTACTTTGTCTAAAAAAGGCATATACTTACATCATGATTTTAAACAAAAAACTTTAAATAAATAGTTAAATAGTTTCCAAATGAAAGAAAATGGCTAAAACATTTTCTTATTCATATTAAATTTTAGCTAAAGTGGGTAAATGTGCTCTATGTTGCAGGAGTAACATGATGTTTGGAGCTAAAAGTCATTTTAAACGCTGCCCGTCTTACACAATGCTTAAAGACTTGTTGAATCATGGAAATGTAATTTGTCGATAACTCAAAATATTCAAGGGCTTGTATGTACGTATGAATGTACATTTTATATTTTATTTTATATTTCATTTGCTTTGCTCCTTTTTTATAGGGAAATTCATTGTGAGGAACATTTTTCCACATGGACTCTTTTAGATAGACAAGCCGCGAGCAATGTCACATTTTTAGTTAAATATTAAATATCTTATCGAAAAATAGAGTTGCGACAGGACGGCGAGAAGGAAAATTTACGTAACCTCCTTCGGAGATCAATTTTCCCGAACTCGCAGCAAAGAGCTGTTCTTTGGTTATAGCCAGGAAAGCTTCACAGCTCAGGCACCAAGAAGTCGTCTAACATGTTCACAAAATGCTCTGAATTCAATGTAATTGCACGTCACCTTTCATATTTCAGGAAATATTGAACGACATTGCAGTCCATAAGAACACGAATCGCGTTTTAAGAGGCTCCTGATGCTTGCGCTTCGGATTCATTACGCTCCAGTACCAGCAGCTCTGGTTATTTACGTTTCCAATAAGATGAAAATGAACTTCATTCGAAAACATACGAAGTTGATCCTCTGACTGGTAATTTGTGCACCAGTCGAATTCTATAGGGATTTAGCTTGCACTTGTGCGCTTTCTAATTAAGAGGCTAGGAACTTCCTTTGCTCGCTATTTAGCGTTCTTGATGATCTTGGTCGCCATAATTTTGGGCTTTCCAATATTGTGCCGGACTCTTTTGATACATTTTGCTTGGCGCATCATTTAAGTTGCGCAATACTTTAATATTATAGAATCGTATATGCGCTACAGTCGCCGAATTATAATTTTTGTAAAACTCTTACACCTACGCTACCTGTTGACATACCCCGCATGCTCCTCAGAATCGTTATATTCCCTAATATATGTAAACTTTCTTGAAACACCTTCTGCGCTTCGAATTTAAAAATGAGAAAAATGAGCTGAAAAGCTTCGATCCTTTTGAAGTCATCTTATTTTCTTTGAGCTCATGATCAGCTGTAATCAGCGCTTAATATTTCTCTAACATGGTATCAAAAATTAGAGCATTAGTATTGACTGAACGCAGTAACTATTACTCAAGTCCGTATACATATTTAAAGGATATAATTAAACATTGTTAAAAAGGAGCAGCCGCTTAGATGGACATCTTTAGTGCCTCCTTATTTAAATACTCAAATCTCTCTAATGCTGGAACAATGACTATGGAGTATTTAAATTTGTTTTTCCACAACGAGTATCAGACAAACATTTGCTACATATAAGTGTGTATAATGTGCAGTTGTTGTATATCAACAAGTCTGAAAATTCGTTTTTAATAAATTGAGATATTTAGAAATACTCATCACGCATATAAAGTTTTCAGTCAAAACGCTTTGTCATCATAATTGTTGTTATTTTGACAGGACTTTAAATTTATCCACATCGTCGTACTATTAGCAGAAGTTTTTGGAATTTTGTGAGAATGCAAAGTGAAGAAAATAAATGTGGTATTAATTTTAAGCTTTTATTGGTGCCAACTTTCAAATTCTGTGAATTTTCATTGCTTGTTTCATCCACATTAATGGTCAGGTTTTCGAAGATTGTATGTATAATATGCAGCAAAGGACGTGCTACGAATAGAGAAATGGTTTTGTTAGAAAAAAATCTACAGGTATTTAAGTATTGGCAGGATAATAATCTTTAAAACAAAATGCAATAACTAGTGGTAGTATATTCAATAATTTAAAATTGAGACTAAAATTTTGAAAAAAATATTTGTATGTATTTAAGAATTTAATACTTGTTGTTGGCTGAGCTGCTTTTCATAATTGAAAAGCATTAAAAAAATAATAAATAATTATTTTGGAAAATATCCCAAATATTGAATTTAATAAATAAATGAACTCGTATGTGTTTTCAAAAGACATATCGCAACTTGATCATATCAGAAGTTGACAAAAGTTCTAAGCAACTGAGAAAAATATGTATTTTTGTTTATGTAAAAAAACAAATTTGTTTGTTACACTTGATTTGTTGGCCTAAAGAAATATTTTCAATGAATATTGTTGAGAATAGGAAATCGTCTCGGTAATAGTTTCCACAGGATTTTAATTTAATTAAAATTCAATGTTATTCATCCAATGATTTTGAGATTAAAATTCCTATAAATTATACATAAGTTTAATATTTTAATATAGTATTTATAAAAGCAAAATGGAATACTTCCTGTTATGGAAACTACTAGAATTTCAGCTTATTATAACTTGTATGAGGAGTTAGAGACTTGTCACCACGCCAGCCAAGTTAAAAAGGAACTTACGACATTGAAATAAAATGCAGTTTGAGTGATGCGCGAAGCTTCTAGCTATTCCGAAATATATAAATAACATTAAATGTAAAAAATTAATATATGTATATATTAATATGAACTCTAACTTTCTAGCAGTTTTTTTTACAGTGGCAGCAACAGATATATTTCTCAAATTATGTTTTGCTTTTTAGAAATAAATATTGTGTTTTCAATAAAGTTGATAGTTAATTTAAAAAAAAATTAATTTTTTTCTATGAAAGTGTAACACTAATAATTGATTTTTTTAATTAAAATTTTTTGATAAAAACTATATATAAAATTACAACAAAAAATTTTGAAACCGTCGTTAAATCAATAATTCACATTGTTATATTTAGTTTTAAATAAATTGAATAAAAGTAATTGTTAACATTTTCCCTGTTCCGAAATATAACACTAAATAATATAAACATTTATTTTACTCACGTTTTAGTGAAAAAATGGAAATTGTTTTTATGGAATGACATTTTCATTGCATCCAAAGTATCCATTAGTGCATCCTTTCCACTTACTAAAAAGTTAAATTGAGAGACTTTCACAGTCCAATTGAAAATACTTTGCTGTTATAAAATAATTATTTTTTTCAAGTCTACACGAAAGCATTACTATTTTCCCATCAGTAAAAATTAATAATTTTTTACGATTTGACACATTTCACGATTTCTTTATTTAAAAGAAATCGTGAATTTTGTCAAATTTTCATGCCGTCCTTGAAATTTATTCCCAGTGCTAAATAATCAATTCTACTTTTATACAAAATTATAAAAAAAACAGATAAAGTTTTATTTGACATTGCAAAAGTAACTTCCAATTCAAAAAAGAGAGCGTCCTGCTAAAATCATTGGAAATAATCCGGAAACCGATTTTTACAGGGATACTCTTTTTTTTGCAGGGATACTCTTTCATAAATATGTGTGTAAATATAATCATTATATTTTACTCTCATGTCCTTTGAATTGAAGAATTTCATCGATAGTATCGGAAAATGGAATTGCCATAAAAACTTCTTGTGCATTCCGATCTTTGGCAGATCCAATTTAAAATTGATAAATCAGAGTTGTGTTTAATTCCGAGGGGGTTTGCTTGAATGTGGAATGATTTACCGTCCTCACAAGTCAATCTTGGTTTGTAAGCAGACCTTTTTCGGCCATGAGCCACCTTTGGTTACCTTTTTCTTATAAGTAATAACAATCAATAAATTAATGAACATTTACCAAATGTACGAGTGCATTGATACACAAATGTAATTCTTGCCCTCCAACAGTTCAGCAAAGATTTTTAATAATCGTAATGATATTTAATACTGATTATGTGATTAGATAAAATTATATTCAAATATAAAGCCACCAGCTTGACAACATAAAGAAATTATCTAATTTAAAAAATATTCCAAATATTATATTTTAAGGAATAACTTGACCATATTAATAAAATGATGTTATAAATTGTAGATAAAACTTTAAAATTTAATTTGTTACTGACTTTTTAGGAATAGTAAAAACTTAATCTATATATATAAAAATAAGTCCGTATATGTACGTCGCCGAACTACTCATAAACGCGTCGAGCGATTTCAACCAAACCTATCCACTACGTAGGCAGTGGCCCATATATGGTTTATATGAAGTTTGGTTAAAATCCGATAACGCATGTGTGTGCGGTGCGTATGTGAAGTGAGTGTGTTTTTGGGAACAAAACCAACTTTATTAAAAACAAGTGTGTTTCTTTTCTTATTTTGTTTTGCCGTGCGAAGCAGGCAACGGGCCGGCTAGTTTCATTTAAAACCTTTACATATTTTTTTAAATATGTTGTAATTCCTTTCTCTTCTCAAATGATTTAGGATTGTGTTATACAATCTGAATACTTCATTGAATCGCTGTTGATGTTGCACTTTGGATCCGGAAGTTATCGTATGGTTGTATGTCTTCAACATAAGTGTGTTATTTTTTCACATAAATATTCTGGTGCAACCCCCACTCTAATATTTTGAATAAAACATGTTTTCAGTCCTACTTCTTTTTCGTTAAAACACTACGCGTTGTTTTCTTTTGTAACTTTTGCATTCTTTTTATTTGTGGATCCTAACAGCACGTATGTTCATATGGAGAATTGTTGAGCCATATTCAAAATGTGGTTTTATCATTGTATTGTAGACATTTACTGCAATTATTGTTAATATTCGGTTCCTTATTCTTTTAAAAAACCGATTTTTTACATATGTATATAATCAACATGATCTCTAAATTTCAGCTCATTAATTAGCAATTATAAAACCAAGATATTTTATATTTTCAACTCTTTTAATAGCTTTATCATTAATTTTATATATTGAGTCAGTAGACATATTTATTTCTATTAATTTTGTTTTATTTTTTTTAAGTTTCAATTCATATTTAAGCCTGCACAATTTTTTTTAACATCCTGTATCAATTTATTTATACTGAACTATCATCCGCTTATAGCATTATACTACACTTTCCAATAACATTTGGCATATCATTTATATATATATAATGAACAGTAATGCACCCAGAATTGATCCTTGAGGAACACTATAGTTATTTTTTATTCCACTTTTCCACATTTCATTCCATCTACTTTTGTTATATGGCTTCTATTTTCCAGATAAGATTTGAAGTGCTTTAATTCGATACCTTGTATACGATTGTTTCAAAATCTCGTTTAAAGTCAAAGAAGATTGCAATAGTAATATTTTTTATTTTTTTCTATGTAAATTTTTCCACTCGTCTATTACATGATTTATTGCGGTTTCACAGGAAAAGTTTTTTCGAAAGCCAGATTGATATTTTGATAAAAAAATAATTTTCTTCAATATATATTTCTAATTGCACTTTTATTACATTTTCAAATTTTTTTTTCGAATATTCTTAAGGCATTAATTGAGGCCCTATGCTCCTTATAGGAACTAAATTAATAATAATAAAAATAATTGTACTAAATTTTAAACTAAAATAAACAATTAAAAGTGAACAAAACGATCATAAACAAGCAATTAATATCTTTTATGCCTCCAATAACACGAAAAAAGAAAACAAAAAGTGATACAAAAACAATGTCCCAAATATCGTCATAAAAAAAACAAAGAGATCAATCGCAAATCTCTCTTAATAACGACGGATTTAACTATACAACAACACCAAGGCTATCAAACGGTGATTCTCACTTTAAATATATGCAATTATTGGATAAACGTCTAGAAAAGCAAACTGAGCAAATTATGAATTTACTGGAAGGGTTCAAAGACCGCGTTTTTTCTGAAATTAATAAGAGAATTGATGAAGTGAAGAGTGACTTAGTCCTAATAAGAGACAGAGTGGAAAAACTTGAAACAGTGGCAGACGAAATTGTTGAAATGAAAAAAGAAATTAAATTGTTGAAATCAAAAATACATATGCAAGAAAATTCTGCTGTTGCATCTGATATACGTATAACCGGTATCCCATATAAAAATAACGAACAACTTCCAATTTTCTTTTAAAAACTCTGCAATACGATTAATGTTGATAAGCCAGAAATTAAGTCTATCTTTCGAGTTAAACATTTTACTAATTTCCGTAACGTTCCTGATCCTCCTATTGTAGTACGGCTAAACGACTCGTATAAAAGAAACTTATTCCTAAAAAAATGTGCTCAGTTTAAGAGGTGCAATAAAACTCAATTCAGGTTAAGTCATATTGGTCTCGATAACGATATATTATTTTTCATAAATGAAAACCTTACCCTATTGCCTATTTACAATATATTTAAAAATGCGCTAAAAATGAAAAAGGCCAATCGAATTAAAGATACCTACACTCTACGAGGCATTGCCTACATAAAGCGCCTTGAAAATGATGAAGCAATTCGTATTGACAGTCTCGAGGAGTTAAATCAGTTATTTCTTGTACCATAAGCTGCCCAATAATATAGTTCTTGATGATGGAGGTTCCCTAAATATGTTAATAATAATTACGATTTCTAATTACAAATGCTTGTTTGATATTTTTATAATAATTTTTTGTGTTATGTTTAATATAATTTATTGTAATAATAATTTAATAAGTATCATTATGTACTGCGCTGCTTTAAATCAGTATGGCAATAAACTATACCGATAACGGTCAATGGAGTTCCAGAGACAGTATGAGCACTATGCTAAAAGTCTTAACAAAAGTGCATAATGGTTTTAGAATCTGTCATTTAAATGCTCAAAGCCTCAATAATAAAATGGATGAATTCCGAGTAATTTTTGAAGACTCTGGTGTTGATGCCATATGCATTTCAGAAACATGGTTTCACCCGAAAACTAGCGATAATGCTTTTAAGATTAGTGGATATAATTTGTATCGTACTGACGGGAACACCACAACTCAAGGAACAGGTGGAGGGGGAGTTGCCATATTCTTAAAAAATGATATTATTGGAAATATTGCTTGGAAATCTAAAGTGGACCAAGATATGGAGTACTTGTTTTTAAATATATCGGATCACGTAAATAAAATGCTTCTTGGATGTGTCTATAGGCCACATAAGAGAATTAATACCGAAACTCTTATACATGAAATTGCATCACAAAGCATTGAATATCGTGACATAGTAATTACCGGAGATTTTAACAGCAATGTTCTTGCTGAAAGTAAGCTCATGGATTCTGTGAAGTCGATCGGCATGACACCTGTAAATACAATTATGCCCACTCACTTTACAGGCATGAGAAATACTCTATTGGATGTTATCCTTATCAGTAACAAGCAAAAACTGCTGCACTATGAACAATTGTCAGCACCTATGTTTTCCAAGCATGACTTGCTCTTCCTCAACTATAACGTTCAGCCAGTTATCAAACAACAATCCTTTACTTTTCGAGATTTCAACAACATTAACACAAGTGCACTGCAGAGAGATACAGATATGGTTAGATGGCAACAAATCTATAACATACCAAATATTGATGACCAACTACAATTCCTACAGGGCAATATTCTTAGTTTATATAATAAACATGTTTTAATTAGAAACAAAAAAATTCAATTGCAACTGAGGCTGCAAAGCTAATACGGGATCGTGATGCAGCATATGCTAGATGAAAAAGGTATAGAACAGCTGAACTTCACACAATTTTTTGCAGAAGGAGAAGAGCAGTAGTGTCAAAGATAAGGAAAGACAAATTTTCATATTATGAGAGCAAATTCAGTTCAGCTATAAGTTCTAATAAAACTTGGAAAGAAATAAAGAAAGTTGGTTTCGTTAGCCAAGCACACTGCAAAAGGTGAATGTTGAAGAGCTGAATAAAGATTTTATTAACATACAATTGCCTGCCGTAAATCCTAATAATTTTAGTCGCCAAACAACTTCTGATTATGAAAACCAAATTAATAAGTTTAGCTTTGAAATATATACTCAAGCTGATGTCCTACAAGGTTTATATCTGTAAAGTCCAACTCTGTGGTATATGATGATATAAACCCAAAATTTGTCAAAATACTGCTGCCTGTCTTACTTCCTTTCATAACACACCTTTTTAACACTATTGTCACCACAAGTTCTTTTCCTCTTCACTGGAAATACTCAAAAATTGTGCCAATTCCAAAAAATTCAAAAGAATATCGTCCTATAGCAATATTGCCGTATCTCTCAAAAAATTTTGAAAAACTCATTCGCACACAAATTCTGGAATTTGTTACTCGAAAAAATTTGTTAACTACATATCAGTCAGGCTTTAGGCAAAAACGTGGATGCATAACAGCACTCTCTGAAGTTGCAGAAGAGATCCGATGTATTATTGACCAGGGTAATATCGCCTTTCTAATCCTTCTGGATCACTCAAAGGCGTTCGATACAGTCCATCATGAAATATTATGTTGGAAACTGAAACAACAATTTAATTTCTCAGCGACATCAGAAAAGTTAATATCAAACTATTTGAGCAATAGATATCAGGCTGTATTTTTTGACTCAATATATTCTTCATGGCTGCCAATTGCAAGGGGTGCACCGCAGGGCTCAATTCTCGGACCACTATTGTACATTTTGTATTCCAATGACCTTCCGAGTCAACTAAAATTTATGAAAATCCAAATTTATGCTGATGATGTGCAACTGTTCATTGGCTGTAACCTTTTAAAAATACCGGATTGCGTTTCAAAAATAAATTCAGACCTTTTAAGAGTCAGTGTTTGGGCAGCTTCAAATGGTCTGAGCTTAAATTCCAAAAAATCAATATGCATTCCAATTTGCAGAACAGAATTGAGCATCCTGTATCAATCTAGAATTGTTTTGGGAAACACACAAATTGAAATCGTGCCGTCTGCAAAGAACTTGGGTGTCATTTTTAACTCAACACTTTCGTGGACAGACCATATAAATAATACAACAGGAAAAACATATTGTAAGCTAAGAACATTGTGGGCTAATCAATATTTTACACCATTAAAGATAAGAATGTTGTTAGCCAAATCATACTTATTGGGTGTGAATTGTTTTCCGGGTGTAGTGCTTCTGATAAGCGAAAGTTGGAAACTACCTTTAATAATATAACCAGATACGTTTTGAAACTAAAAAGGACTGACAGTGTTTCCCAGTATGCAAACAAATTGTTTAACGTTTCTTTTGATAATATTTTAAAATGTCGCAGTTTAATTTTCCTACACAAAATAATCTACACTAAGGAACCAGACTATCTATTTAAGAAATTAATATTCGCAAGATCGACTAGAGGCAAAGTTATATTGCATATCCGATATCATTACCAAATGTCGGAACACCAATTTTTTATATACGCCATACGACTCTGGAATCTACTTCCACATAATATACAAAGCACAAGCAACGCAGTACATTTTAAAAGAGCAATTTTTAACTTTTTTGACTAAACAAAGAAATTTTTGATCTTATTCCTCTTATTATAATTAATCTGTCATACCAAAATATTATTATTTAAATACTTATTTATATTCTATTATTCCTGTATTCCCATTTTATATAACTTTAATATTTTATTGTAGTATTTTATAAGCTATTCAAATTGTATATGTTGCCAATATTGATGTCCAGCGCTAAATCTAAAAGATATTATGTCTTATTGCACTGGTGACTATTTCTAATAAATAATAATAATAATAAATAAATTACTCACAATTGTCTCTTTCACGTTTTCCGGGAACACTCCCGTTTCCATTGATTTATTTATTATCTTTAGTAAAATTATTCCCGCAACGTTCCAGTTTTCGAGTATAATTGTCGTTGATACGATTCTTGTTATTACGTGTATATTCTAATTGATTGAATATCACCGACGTTATCACAAATTCCCTGTTTTGTAAGAACCAGTCCACATTTGCTTTTGATCTTTGGCACTATTTTTTATCATTTTATATTATTTATACATTTATTATTATTTATACATTTATTTGGCTCATGTTGATTTTTTTTCTTTTCATTACACTTATTTCATAGTAATACCATTAAAAGTTATTTTATTCTTTTACTCTTTTTTTTATAACAATTTTTACGATTTATTAAAAACACTTATCAAAGTAATATCGATAAATTTTCATTTACATCTTTCATATGCTCATTGAACTTAATTTTCTATTAAATGTTGCCTTATTATATTTGAACTTCACTATTTCTTTTCTAAGTATATGGTTCTATAGCAACATTGTGTTCGCTTTCAATTATTTTTTTTTTATTTTTTTTTCTTTCGACAAATCTTTATTGAAGTCTACCGCTATTAAAATAACACATTTTTTTTACATATTTCATCCAAGACTTCTTCGAAAATATCACAGAAGTCTGATAAATTACTACTTAATGATTTTTGCACTGCTGTGTACACATTATAGTCCAAAACTTGGACTCATCTCCTATTTCAAAATATTTTACTACATTCCATTCTTTCTTAAAATATATGATTACCCCTCCTGATCGCGTAGAATCTGAACATGTTATTATTTAATTATAGTACTTCATTGTTATTTCTTCCTCTCCAATATCTTTCGTAGGATGTGTCTCTGATAAAAGATGAAATCAGGCTTTTCCGTTGCTGCCAATATTTCTACTTGATTAAAATTATTTCTTAGTCCTTGTACGTTTGTAAAAATTGCTTAATATTTCGTGGTTGTTAATTTGATAAGTGCATGTTTCATTTCTTGTTTGTTAATTTGTGTTGATACACTGGACATTGTTTATGGCGTAAATCTTTCGATACGTTACTGGAATGTGTTCACTTTGCAATGATGGAGTAAAAAATATGTAAGCAATAGTTACAAGTAAAATTGTATAAACAGCCTCCAACATCTCAAAATGCTATTGGACTATCATTGTTTTTGAAGTCCAATCTATATATTCCAAACACTGGATATTTATATGCCATTCGATGCTACTTCAGCTGCAGTCCGCTTTATCCGAAACGATTTCGAATTGCGTAATATGCAAGATCTACGAATAAACAATTTTCAGAAATTTAAGCCATGTTTGAAGTATTTTCCTTATGATTTTCCACAATAGCCACCGTTCCGTTCATTCTACAAACTTATTGATTGATATTGTTTTTTGGTGTCAAAAATTGTTTGCTTACTTTTCAGGAAGAACTTAGTGCCTTGTATATTTACTAAAGTTGGTCTATTGTTTTCCATAAGAAAAAGTGTTTTTTTAATTTAATTTTTTTAAACGAGAAGTTACACTCAGGTAATTAATGCCTACTACTTTACGAGAGGGTTAGGGTAGAGAGGACAGGCGGAGAAATTAGAAGACAGAAAGGGATAGAGCTTGATTTCTGTTTTCAGCTCAAATATTCCGCGTTTTTATAATAGAATTGCAGTGTCTCTTGGGTAAAGTAGACGTATTAAGCCTTTTAAGCTGTATTTGTAGCCATTTTATTTATTGTTTCATTTCGCCGACAATTCTGCTAACATTACCGACGAAATAGGGCGCTCTGATGCACATATTAGCGTACAATAGTATCCAAACGCTGTTAGTGTTAAGTGACCAGTGTTATCACGATTAACACAACACCAGACTAAGTAAATCAGAAAAATTCATGATGTTTATTTCTGTTTAATGTCTTGTATTGAACAGGGGATCGATCCCAGGTTCTCAGCCATAAATTGCTTTGTAGTCAACGCACTAACTGCTTCAGCCAACAGCATCCTCATTACTTTATTCATCATGTCTCCTCTATATGAGCTATTTTGCCTATTGCTCAAATAATGTTGAATTTACGGTATTTCAAAATATCGGATTTAGTAAAAATGCAATGATTTAGTAAAAATGCAGCAATATTTCAGTGCAAGAAAATTTTACATTAAAATAAATAGAATTAGGAAAGGTCATCATTTATTGAATTACATATGCAGCAGTGTAAGTATATGGTGACTGTTTTAGAAGATTCCTTAACGGGTAGAAATATATATGTACATACTTATGTAAGTATGCACATATATTTATTGGTGTGAAAAATTGGAAATCAACAAAACAGATAATAGCAAATTGCAGAATTCAAAAAATCACAATAACGAAAAAATCAAAAAATTTTCAAAAACATTAAGAGGAGGCTATTAAGTTTTTAAGTTTTTGAGTAAAACACAGGTTTTAGGACAAAAAACAGCGAAAATGCGCTTAAAAAACAGTAAAAAATAATTAATTAAAAATAATAAAAAAAAGTTAAGTTAATTTTTTATCTCTGTACGTTGACGACCTTTTTGCTCACCGGCAGCAATATAGAGCAATTCAGCAGTTTCGAATTGTTGTCTATATGCCACTGAACTGTTCGTTGGGCAGTAATATTGTTAAAGTCGTAAAACTGAGACCTTGAAAAGCGACAAGGAATAAAAATTATGTTGTTGATTCAATCACCACAAGAAGAATAATTTAGGAGTCCGATCTTGAACGTGAATTGTGATAGATGTGTTACGGAGATCAATAATACTTGCGCTTTTAAAAGAATTTATTTCTTTAATAATCCTTACTTACTTCTTTTTGTTTGTATAAATAACAAAAATAAAAACATTAAAAAATTCAAAAACCTGAAGTGAGTGATCATGGTGCTCCAAACGCATGTAACAGCAACATTGTTAATTCTAACTTAAAAGACAATATACAATTAAAATGCAATGAAAAAAATACTGATAATAAAAGCAAAAGAAAACATGAACAACGAGAGTGTAACTAAACATTTTAAAAGTAACTATTACTCAGTTCTTGACTGTGAGAACGAGACTCAGTGTGATCAAAATTTATTAAAAAAATTGGAAAATCATGTAAATGCAATAAACAAAAATCAGGAGAGTTCTCATCATGTCAATGATAAAAACAATAACCCAGAAAGTTCTCATTCAGCCTCAGCTGTGATAAACAATAACCCCACTATACAAAACCCAGATAACAAAATGGTTAATACCGAAAAAATTAAAAACAAAAAAATCCCCCAATTAATATTATAGATATAGACAGTAAAAACCTAGTTGAATAGTAATAAAAATTAGTAATAAAAAATCATTATTTTTGAACTCAATTCAAGACTATCAAAGAGTCAAAGTATATCTCGAAAAAGCTGAAACGAAATTTTTTACATTCACTCCTAAAGAATTTAAAATGAAAACCTTGTCTTGACGCAAATATTGATACTGATATGATATTCTCTGCGAACTATTAAAATCAGAAATTGAAGACCTAAAATTCGTAAAAGTTAATCAGTTTTCTACTAAATTATCCACTGAAAAAGGAATAAATTCCCAATGTTTATAGTTCAAATAACACCAGACAGCAGTATCACCGTGTAATTAGATGGGAACAAGTTAGGCGACCCGAAATACCCCAATGCCGCAACTGTCAAGGCTTTTTTCTAATTGTCACCTTCCTATTAGATGTGTCAAATGCAACACGGACCATAAAAGAAGAAAGTGTTCTGTTGAAAAGGTATCGGCTGATGAAAAAGACAAATTATTCTGTGTGCTGTGCAATAATAATGGTCATCCAGGGTGTGGAAAATGCAAGTGGCTGAAACAAAAAATTAATTTAAAACGAAAATAAACAAAACTTATAACACCAATGTATATATGTACTAATACATCATCTTTTGCAAATGTAGTCAAGGGTAATAACACCACTAACATAGACTTAAAAACCGTATCTAACACAATCAATAACTCTTTTATTCAAGAAATGAAAAATTTTATGATAAACATACTTAAGTAATCAAATGATAAAATTTCGAAAACAACTAGAACTACAAGCATCAAAAATAGATAAAAATTTTTCCATGCTTGAATGATGGCTCAAAACAACCAAACTTTTATTTAAAACAAAATTAAGATAATACACATTAACGTTAATGCTCTAATATTAACGGATAGAAGATATGAGCTTCACGAATTCATAAAGAAAAATACACCCGATATTGTACTCGTAAACGAGACAAAACTAAATCATAAGCATAGAATTCAGTTTGACAACTTCCATGTTATAAGAGGAGATAGAAAAGGCGCAACTTAAAATTCTCTAATTATACAAATAGTGTAATAAATTCTTTCAACACGTTAGAAACTTGTGTTATTCGTCTTTCCCTATCTACAAATGAAATGTTATATAAGTATTATCTCCGCGTACTACCCATCAGGGAATAATAATACTTATTTGAAAAGTGAGATCCTATGAACTCCAAAGCACAAATAATTATTATATTTTAGCAGGAGACCTAAACTGTAAACATAGAGAATCGGGTAATTCTATGAATAATCAAAAGGGTAACATACTATACGCATGGCTATTAGATAATGAAATTCGATTTAGATGTAAACTTTATGCAACATGTCACCTTCATATCCGCCAACTGGTTCTTACTTCTATATTTCTTTAGTCGATTGTAAGCTTCATATTATTACTGAAAATGACACATAAACTCATTTAAAACTTTAGATTATGATAGTGACCTCAGATAATAACCTACATGAATAAAGAAAACGAAAATTTCACATTTTTGAGGGAAAACGTTAAGATTACTAACAACTATAAAGGTACCAATTGGAAAAAATTTCAAAATAATATTAACCAAAAACTCACCCAAGATACTCAAATTCCCAATAATCGAAATCAGACTGGAACTAACACCTTCCAAATTAAGAAAAACTTTAAAATATTTAAACCTTAATCTAGGAAGAAACTAAAATTCCTACAAATGATGAACTAATTCTGAATAACTTGGGATTAACCCTCAAGGCTTAAGAAAAGATGATCAAAATAATTATATTATTGAAGATAAGATCCAAATGTTAAATACTATAGGGTCCTATTTCGAGTCCATACATGTGTGCAAAGAAACTATTCCCAATAATGTTGTTCACCAGCAAGTCCAATCCACTTTTAATAGGTTTCTAGAATTGAAAAGGGAATATGAGAATAACAAAACCACACTTACAAATTTCAATGAAACAATATTATCTGACAATATTAATGAAGATGATTCATTGGACTTTTTCATAACAAGAAATAGTATTCTTTATATTTTTTCTAATTAAAAAAATATGTAAGTTATCATCCGGAATTGATAATATACCAAATTTAGTATTAAAGAATATTCCACAAAGAATGATTTTTTTATATTATTCAATAATGTGCTGAATAATTCACATTTTCCTAGCAAATGGAATATAGGCAAATAGTTTTACCGCCTAAAAAGGATAAAGAACCAAATAGCCCCAAAAACTTGCGACCTATAAGTTTACTTCCTAATATCAGTAAAATTTTCGAAATATGCGTAAATAATAATCTATATAAATTATGCAATAATAAAATATATAGCTAAAACAATTTGGTTTTAAAATCAAACACTCCACCATTAACGCAATACATAAAATAACTTCCGATATTAGCATAAAAATTCTGTACAGGAGCATGTCTAATAGACATGGAGAAAGCATTCGACAGTGTTTGGATTGATGATTTAATACATAAATTATTTCAATACGGTCTGCCGTTAAACCAAATTATACTAACATAGATGGGCGTAGCTAGGTATGGGCTTAGAGGGCCGTGGCACCCACCTAATTCTATAACAATTTTTTTTTACATGCATACAATATATAACTATTAAAAAATGCACAGGGTATTGTGGATGGATTGCTTTTTTCTATTCAAGAAAACACAGCCAATTTAGGAATAGAGATGTCTGTTCCAAGGATAGCCTCTCGTCAAACGCACCGTTCAAGTCCCCCGTTTTCATCACCTGCTGAAGACTGGAAGCGATTTATATACATTCCTTATATAGATTCTTTAATTTCATCACTGGACAGAAGATTTAATGAAGAGAATAGGCCAGCGTTTGCAATTCATTGTTTGCACCCGTGAAACATGCTTTCTTTGAAGCTGGAAGAGCTTAAAGATGCCACAAAAACGTTTGAGCATCTTTGAACGTTTGGTATAATTCTTGGCAACAAAAAAATGGGTAAAGACGAATTAGCCGACTTAGAGCTGGCGAATATTTTGAAAGACGCTGGATTATTTTATCCAAATATAAGGAAGGCGTTATTAATTTCATTGTCACAGCCGTGCACTACTGCAACTGTTGAGCGGTCATTTAGCACTTTAATGCGAGTAAAAACATGGTTGCGCTCCACAATGACTGAAGCTCGTTTAAAATAATATGCAATTTTGCTTATTATCAAAAAATAAGTGTATTGTATATTACAGGACTATGTATGCTAAGCGTCCACCGAAGATTGGTAACCGAGAAGGTCGAATTTTTTAAAAAATTTTAGCAAAATTTTCAGAAAATCCACGCAGATTACTCCTCAAATAGATCGAAATTGTAATAATCATAAAAAATCATAATCATAAAAAATCATAATTTTCTTGGCACCACCCTATTTCATATCCTGGCTACGCCCTTGCTAACATATAATATGATTAGAAATAAGACATTCAAATTCTCCTACCAGAATATTGATACCGCCAAATCATTTAATATTATTAATGGATTACAACAAGAAACATTTAATTCTTCCATCCTTTTTAACTTGTTTATTTTAGACCTACTTAACCAAGTAGATAACATCATTTCATTTGCATCTGACGATAAAATCGAAAAAATTAACAGCAATTTACAGATATCTTAGAGCAAAGTAGAGCAATATGCAATAGATTGGAACATAAAAATAAACGCACAAAAATGCAAAACCATACTTTTTAGGCCGCCAGTAAACAAATACAGTTACGATGTAAGGAAAGACTGGAAAAGTTTTCAAATTAAATCTAATTTACATAATTGCAATATACCAGTAAAAGAAGTAATAAAATATTTAGGTGTTTACCTTGATAAATTTTTATACATACATATGTATGTATTTCAATTTTCATATTAAAGAAACTTTATATAAAGCAAGAAAAGCTTATTTCTCATACAGACCTCTATTCCACTCGAAATATATTAAGAATAAAGTTAAAAACATAATGTATCAATTTCCTGAAGTACATATTCTTACGTACGCATGCCCCATTAGGTTCAATATTTCCCCCTCATATATGAAAAAAAAATTAAAATATTTGAAAGGAAATGCATAAGATCATGCACTTCAGTATATATGTAGATCCGCAAATAGTGACTTCACTAAATATATTTCTAACAAAATTCTGTACAGGAATGCAAATATAATTCGTATAGATAATTTTATCATTTACCTGATAAGGAATCACGTTTTACGGTGTTGTAAATGTACAGATAATAATTATATAATGGCTTATTACACAAGCTATGAATATGTGTCTAGGTCCTTAGAAAATGGATTTGTTCCACCAGAAGCTTTTGTTTACCTGGATAGTAAAGGTTTAATCCAAAATGATAATGGTGTTCCCATTAACAATTTACAGTGCAAGTACTTACTTATGTATATCCCAAACGGACCTAAAATTAGCACAAAAATCTAATGCCAAAATGTTTTAGTGGTTATCAAAATAAAGTTTTTCTATATCTTTTATCCTTCTGACTTAAACCTTTTGTTTTTTTTTAAATATAAACAATGTTTTTGTAACTTTTCATTGTAATATATAATATAATATTTATATTAACTTTTTGTAACTACAGTGCAACTTCGACGATCCGGACACATATACATAGTTTTCGGGTCGGTCGGATTAACGAGTTGTCCGGACTATAGTAGGTGAAAATATTGAAATAATCTAAGTGAATTAAATTGTATGTACATATTACATGCATTGTACTTTGATTTATTAAAAAACCATAAATTATTAGATTTAATTACTTATGTATTATATTAAATTATTAAAATATGTAATCTAAGTGAATTAGATACATATGTATGTACATACTATGATTTATTAAAAAACGAAGTTATTTTGTGTTGACTAACTTTGTTGAGGTGGTTGATTTGCTCTAGTCGCTGTAACAATAGAATATCCTGCATATCCAAATTATTCTCCTCAGCCCACTGAACGCAAACTGAAAATGATTTCTTTGCAGCAGCATTAGAGATCTTTGTTTTTGCATCCATTACTACAAAATCGTCTTCAGAGTGCGTAAGCAGCACTGACGATTCATTTCGTTTAGCGTGTTGTATTATATGTACATATTAAGGAAATGGTGTATTACATTATTCTGCTTTAAATGTTACCGGGTCCATTATAGGTATTCAAAATAAATTGTTTTATCATATCTTTATTTCTTTTAATGTCGCAAATCGTTGATTTAGGGACATGGTAATTTTCGGCAACCTGTCTAATAGTTTTTCCCTCATCAAGACTTTGCAAAATATTACACTTTTCCTTTAAGGTTAGTGTTTTATGTTTGCGTTTATTATTTAAAAAGCATGACAGTTGGAATGGAATTAGACAAACACGCTTGTGAAAGAATAAATCGAAACTGAAGTAATGATAGTGCAAATTGTAAATCTAAGTATGAATAACAAAACATGCGAGTAAAAAAGGAAAAACCCCCGAATTTTAATATTTATTCTTGCATAAAAAGTTTGTCCGGATTGTAGAGGTAAAAATTTCAAATTGTCCGAAATGTAAAAGCGTCCGAATTATTGGAGTAACCGGACTGGCGCATGTCCGAACTGTCGAAGTTGTACTGTACTTATGTATGTATATAAATATTATTCCTTTTTCGTAAAAAGCAAATTATTATTATGTTTAGTATTATACTAGAGCGCTCGCTCTAGAGACATTGTATAAGCCAACTAAATATTATTAACTAGTGTTTATAATAGTTAAAACTTGATTCTTTTGATTAAAGAAATAAACAAACAAAAAAAGAAGAATAATTTCTTTCATTTTAAATTCCTTAACTTAATCTTACGATAATATTGCATAAGAGGTACTCCGTTGTTTTTATGTGTTTCTCACTTCCAGTATAAATTTATACATGTACTTACATACATATGTACATATGTACCAATTATGTATGTACCAATTTAACTTGTTATTATTTACATACATATGTATGTAAGTAAGTATGTATGTACATACATTTCTAAATATGTAAGTACATAGTTATGTACTTACATACATACATTTGTAAATTTAATTGAATATAATAAAATATAGAGCAAAAATTTATTGCATTCTTTTCGACAACAACAAAACATAATGTTTAAAAATTCTTTTAATAAACAACAAATATTCATAATAACGGTTAATTACCAAAATAACTTACAGTGGTTTGTATGTGCAAAATAACTGTTTAATTACGGGTGCGCGAATCGAATGTAATAAAATAAAATATGTGAAAAATGCAGTATTAGTAAAAAAAGTTATATGAAACAGTATTATACGTACAAGAAATATTATGCGGTGACCTAACAACCTCAGTTATATTTGGTAGCCAAACAACTATACTCTGCACATGCTCTGTGCTCCGAGTATAAATAAAATTTTTACAATGCCAGAAAATTAATATCAAAAAATAAATAATAACACGAGATACCACAAGAAAAAGATGTACATATATTATACATACATATAAATATGTAGAAAGTGGGTTATTATACATTAGTGACATCTCTGGTCTACTTTGTAGCAATACTTTTCACCTTTGCGGAAGAGATTTCTCTTCCTAGGACGATAAAATTAATGTAAAGAAAAAACTAAATTATTAAATTGAAGAAAACGAAAAATTTGTCATTTTCGTCAATTGGAAAATTTTATTCAAGAAACCGAAACATCATAAAAATCCTGAAATTCTTTTTATATAAAGTGTTACTTATGCATCTTCAAAAATGTTTACTAAAAAATGGGGAAAAACATTATTTTAAAACTTCATAGGAAATTTAATATTTTCAAAAACTGTTCATTCCATGTAATCAACAAATTCTAATTTCTAAAAAAATAATACTAAACATCGTTGAAATCACACTACGAAAAAGTAGCCGAGTCGAAATTTTATGTATAATCAGGCTTGGGGCCGAATGACGATATTTGATATTGATCGAAACTTCAATTGAATTTAAATCGATCGATTTCCAATGTATTGATTTGCTCCCTGATGACTTAAAAACCGTTGATCTGAATTAATGTGCAATGACAGATAATACTCTCAACCGGTACTGGTTCTGTACCGACTTCAGAGGATGCGTCTCATTTGCTACAACAATAATGGGAAAGATAGGTCATTCAAAACAATTAGATTTAGCAATATTTTTCCAAAGAAATATAATTTCTACTCTTGAACTTTGTTTTGAAATATGCCGGAATTGCTTTCCGGTTCTAGTTCTAGCAAAGAACATTCCACAATGATGTAAACGTATGAGTATATAAATACTTACTTATATTCTAGGCTGTTGCATGAATCCGATCTTCTCTGGTTGTACAATGAGTTGAGCTTAAATAATGTGATTGGTTTCACACATACACACACAAACGACAACTTGTACCAGAGAGACATAAATGCGCCTTTCAACACTGTACTATTCTATTTAACAGGAATTCCTTTACTTATGCATTTCTGACCACAAGTAGACACCGCTGTAAAACCAAAATCATAAATAGCACAAGTAATTCATATATGTATGTAAGTATGTATGTACATATGTACATACATAAGTACATACTTACATACATACTTACGTATTCATTAATAATCGTTAAATAATTATTAAATCATTAAAACATATTAAATTCTAATAAATTTGTTGTCTCATTTACATAACGCAGCAATAAACATAAAATGACCAAAATGAACATTCACCGGTCATGTTATTTCTTTTCTCCACTTCATAATAAAAAAGTTTATATCCGAATCTGTTGGACTTTCATTAAATGAAAGATCAAAGTTATAAAATAAGAAATATTCTTTAACGGAGTCATATAAATTACAAATTGCTTAATCAACCGAAAGACAGGCTGATTTATTTAACATCTGTTTACTTATTCCTTGGACTGCACGCTTAGAGAACATATGTAAATGTGACATTGATAAGAGATAGAATTCCAACTTCAATTGTGGCGATGAAATTAAAAATAAAATAAGTTCCCCTAAAACAAAAATGTGTTATACATCAACTAGAATACTACCGCACTTGACTTTCAGCATTTTTCGTTGTACTCCCAGGAGTTATGAATTAATTTCATATTCAACACACGTGCGTATACGCATCTTCATTCAAACCAACATAAAATTACAATAGATTAGACCCGCTGAACAAATGCCAAGGCTTATGTTGTTTTGCAATCTATAGGAAAAGATGAAATATTTGTGAAAAGCCCATGGCCTTCAATTAGTGTCAATGCAAATATATTCTTCACATAAAAGGAATAAAAAAATCAGACATTCCATAAACGAGCTGCATTCGGATGAGATGTAAAAAGTAAAAAATGAAAAATTATTATTTTAATGCGAGTATACATATGTATATAAGTACGTCTTAAGCTTTTTTATCACAGCTCTGAAAATGATCGACCAATTGCCCTAAATTACGGTTAAAAGCTTCCATCTTGTGAAGTATCTAGGGTCTAGCGACCGCCGGTATGGATTGCGTAGGAGACGTGTTACGGCTGATCTGCCTGCGACAGTGATTCGTTTTATAGATAGTGAACTTCTTTCCCAACTTGTTACTTTCAAGATCGAGATGCTTCTTTGCTTAAAGCAATAGATTCAAAACAACCGACAACATACAAAAGGAATTAGAGTATCAAACCCACAGAAGCCACACTCGGCTGAGAAGGAAGGACAGCCTTGCTCTTAGCCGAACATTAGAGTTGTGAATACAAAACCGAACTCGCAAAAGTTAGTGTTTTTTGGCATTGGCTGGACTTTGAAGATTCAATAAAGTGTTTAGTAAGAGAATTTCGCGAAGGACATTAAGAGAATGCTCTGTTTTGTTTGACAATTAAGCGAGACTTTTGTTAGTGATTTGCCAAGAGTCATTTTATTTATTAATTGAAAGGATATCACAATTAAACGCAAACTAATTAAATGGGTATTTTTGCATAAGTTTTATGCTTAAAATGATTATATCGCACACCCAGTACAAAAGTGACACAACTCAAAATATTAATTTTCTGACACAAGTAATAATAAATCATTTTTATGAATTTCAACTTTATACCAACTCAAACATAAGGAAAGACAACTGCTCTTTAGCAACAGTTAACAACAATAAAATACACAAATATTTTTCTTATAGATAAACAAGTGTATTGTGCATAGTTTAATGATATAAACCCGAAAAATTAAAATTTTGAATTGAGTCACTTTTGTACTGGGTGTGCGATATGATCTTATGGAAGATAATTAAGCAGATAAATCAATTAAACGGAGAGCAATTAAGTCAAAACTACTGTATGATAATCCTCCAGATATGAGATAATTAGCAATTACTTGTTATGGTTCACAGGAGCCCCCATCTCTTTCTCACCATTTTATACCACGATCGTAAAATTGTGGGGTTCGCACTGCTGTAGTTCACCAAGCACCCGTCATCCTCTCCAATACATATTTTTCTCCCATAGTAACATGCTTAAAACTTGGAATATCTAATTACTGTAATTCACCAATAAATATTAATGAATAGTTACTTTGTATGGGGAGTCTTAAAAAATACATTTGATTGTTTTTTTATCAGAATTTTTATATGTTCACAACCCTATAAGAAACAAACAAACACATGTCTATATACATATGCACACATATAGATTTATATAAAAATTAGCTCAAATTATTTCAAAATTACTTAATTCTATTGGCTTCTGTTATATTGTCAATTTGTGTTCTGATCATATGACTACAAGAAATTTTTATCAAAGAATTTTTGTTGGCCTTAAAAAGTGATTGTGGACAGAGTATGCATTTAACCATTAAATTTTTAATTATTCTATGGTAAGTTCTTGATTTTAGTTAAAAAAACATATTATGAGAGTACAAGAGCTTTCATTTATTTATTTAGTCCTTAGCACATTATAATACTTTAAATACTTTTGAACTTTTTCCCAATATAATAATATATTAGAAGCATATACATACTCGTATGTAAGTTATGCAAAAACAAAAACTACAATTTGAAATTTCCTTACAGGTAAATATGCAATGACAAAATTTGTTATAAAATTAATATGAAACACATACACATGCACATTTATGGTATAAAAACCCTTTAATAAATTGTAACAAACAACAAAATATTTCAAATCTACAAAAGAATGGAATGCAAGTTATGCTTCTCTCCACTCAAGGTAAAAATAATCTACTAGAACAGGATTTGAACCAAACAATCACTCACACACACAACCCAACGCTAACGAAGGCACAAACATAGAGACACACATGCAAGCAAATCCGAAAGGAATGATGTAGAGAAAAGGATAATAATAAAGAGTAGAAAAACATTTGGAATTTTTTATAAACAAATTTTTCTTTTCTCTTTTATTTTAAATCTACTCCCATGGAATTTCACTTGTGGTATTGTTTTACCGTTCTATTCTTCCACCCGAGCTCCGCTTCGTACTAAACAGCACAGAAAATATTCGAAAGGAGGCTAAAAGTGGAAGCTCATGATGACGATGGTAAAAGGGTTGATAGGGGTTAGACATGTTTAGGCGTATCTAACAAGTTGTTGAAAATTATTTAAAATATAATAATAATTTTTGGTAAATAGAATTTTGTAGAGGAAAAATTCCTGTTAAATGTTTTTGATGTAAATTCTTTGAAAGTAACAGCACGCAAAATACATAAACAAAATTATATATTTGTGTGGGTGTGTGTGTATGTGTAAGAGAGAGAGTGCTCAATCTTTTGTGCCAAGACAGTACTAAGTTGAAAAATGATTTTTGAAAACCAATGGAAAATAAGACAGCAAAAGAGCTGAATCATGTTTGCTTTTCAATACAAATTAATTTTAGTCCTTATACATTTCGTAGATAGAGTGAGTGTTCAATACTTTAAAGCCCAGTAAGAAATTTAAAAAGACCTTAAAATGGTCCTTGGCATCAGAACTGACTGGATTCCTATTGGGATCAGATAGTTGAACCGTGTTTTTCCGAAAGTGATTTTTACGTGCTTTCTTGCTCCTATTATCAGATCGCGCATGTCTGCGGAAAATAGTTGCATGTACACAC